>CM063505.1:16017781-16030281 GCA_032207245.1 Pardosa pseudoannulata
TGAAAGGGTGATCAATTGGCTATAGTGTGGAGGCCACATAAATGTCGAATCAGGCTATTCTACTCTTGACCGTGGACTTCCAGTTTATGATCTTAATAACACTAAAATTCGAGTCCAAACAGTAGACTTGTCTCTTTTTTAGTATACTTCTTCGTCAATGGAGAAGCTCTACCACTTTCTATTCTTATGAGATAAAAAACCCATCTTGTTCTATTCAGGTTAATAAACTTTAAGAAATCAATATCTCTAAAGAGTTTGTAAAGTTTAAAGTTGTATCTTCTCTTCGCTTATTTTCACTGTCAATGATAACACCAAAATAGTTTGTACTCCTTTTCGGTGAAAATTCAATTTAGGTTACCTTGTTGTTATGGCGATATATTTAGGTGCCAAAAATGGCAACATGCTATTTAAGATGGCGACTATGAGCATTCACAATAGCAATACAAATGCTTTAAAAACATTAGGTATAAGTATTAATATTATAAAAAACGCTGGATTAATTTTTACACAGCTAATACCAATTTTTTAAATTTGCAAACGTGTGAAGAACAATTTTTAAAATTTTCAAAAAACATACGAAAGTTTAGGAGAAAATATCTGTACTTCCTTTATAAAAGCAAGGAGAATGCAATAACAAGCATAAATTATGAGTACAGTGATCCCTCGTTTTTCGCGGTTATTTTGGAACAGAAACTTCCGCTAAAGCTGAAAAACCACGAGGTAGGATTTGCCCCTAGGAATATTATTGTATGCGAATGTTTTAAATATGTAAACAATATTTATACTTTACACATTTAAGACAGAAATTACAACAGTATACGTATTTACTTAAACGTATCAGTGCTAATTTTAAGTTTAATTACAAAACCTTATAGAGTAATAAACATTAATCAACATTGCTTTCTGAGAGAGGTTAGAGTTTTGTGTTGGTGGCGAAGAAGAAGCTCTCACTTGAATCCTAGAAGTTTTAGGCTCACTGAAAGACTCTCTGTTAGTGGCGCTGACTGTAGAGCCAGGGGGCTTTACCTTGGAGAGAAACATGGTCTTTGTTTTTTCTTTTCTCTCAAAATTCCATTGTACAAGGACTTAACCCCGTGAACGCAATTGCTGAACTCGACAACTCGAACCATATTGTCGTCAATGTCTTGTTCAAATTCTTGCCATGTTGCACAATTGCTGTTAGTTCTCCAGGGTAAGGCCATGATTTTCAGTTTGTTCTTCGTCTTCCTTTCATTTTCTTCCTCACTTGCAGACTTTGTCCTCTCAGTTGACTTGTAGATGTTTTAGGCTTACTAGGAGACTCTTCTGCTGGAGGAGTCAGGGGGCTTTACCTTGGAGAGAAGCATGGTGATAGGTAGTTATTGTCTTTGTTTTTTCTTTTCCTTCCAAATTCCCCTGTACAAGAGCCTAACCCCGTCAACACGATTGCTGAACTCGACAGCTAGAACCCTATTGTTTCTAATGTCGTTCCAAATCTTGCTATATTGTACAATTGTTTGAGATTCTCCAGGGTAAGGCCAAGCTTTTCAGTTTGTTCTTCGTCTTCCTCTTCATTTTCTTCATCACTTGCAGACTTTGTCATCTAAAGAGTCCGTGGTATGTACTCTGAGCCAACTCATCTCTTTGTTTGACATGCATGGATCCTTCTGTCTAGCGCATCTACATGAAACAGTGATCCTTTCTGCAATGTGGCTGCCAATATGGTTGTAGTTTTTTCATTTTTACTTTTTGATGATTATTTTAGAAAATCCCGCGAACCACTGAAGCCGCAAAACATGAAGCGCGAAGTGGGGAAGGAACACTGTATTCAACCATCCGATTTTGCTTTTCGTTCGCGTTATTACCTGACTTCTCTGCAGTTTAGGTTGGCCGCTGAATTTGACTCAGTAATACTTCAGAATAGGGTGCCTCTTGGCAAATTTGGCGAAATGTTTGGGGATGTTTATTAAAACACATAGATATTCCGTCCGGACATTATATCCCTTGATTTTTTGGCACTTTAATGAATGTAGAGATCGTCATTGTAATAGAATTCTATACTTTTACTTAAATCATCAAAACCACCTAAAACCGGGCATTTATACTTATGAGCAATAAATCCCTCGACAGTTTAAAAAGCCGAGATCTCCAAATAATTAAAAATGGACCATATGGAACATTTAATTGTTCATTACACATAATTTTTTAAGCATCACGCGTATTTAAGTGGGCTCCAAAAGAAGAGGTTGATACCAATATAATAGAAATCAAAATATAGATAAAGATTGCTTGGACACGGAGAGATCAGGAGACATTTTGAGGTTGCCATGCTAAGAGCTTTATCTCCAAGTTACTGGGGGGAACAATTTTTGATGTCAAAACTTTTGGCTCTTTTATCTCTTTTTCCACATACGCCAAATTTAGCGCTATTCCGACTGAAATTGTGTATGAAATTTTTGTATACTGTTTTAAATATTTAAATACTCGTAGTTTATTCTTTTTATTCCATTTTCATTGTTTTTTAAACTAATTATCCATGTTTCCTGTTAAGCTTTTGTATGATTTATAAAGTTTTAAAAATGGTTCTACATACATTTGCAAATGGTTCTGTGTACTACATACTATTTTAAAACTTATAGTTAATATTTAGTTGAACGGCCGCCATGTTTTTGTCTATTTTTGTACAATACTATTATTTGTGTATAAATTTTCACTTGTCTATCAATCTTTGTTATGTTTAAGTTGTGTTTTATACTATTTTAAAACTTATAGTTTTTTTAAGGGTAGAATCCCAGTTAGTTGAACGGCCGCCATGTTTTTGGCTCTATTTTTGTACAAGTGATAGGCCAAGTGTCTATTATTTGTGTGATAGACACTTGTGCGTCACTTGTCGCTAAGTGATGTTTACAATTTGTACTTTGTTATGTATTAAGTTGTGTTTTATACTATTTTAAAACTTATAGTTTTTTAAGGGTAGAATCCCAGTTCCTTGAACCGGCCGCGATGTTTTTGGCTCTATTTTTGTACAAGTGATAGGCCAAGTGTCTATCATTTGTGTGATAGACACTTGTGCGTCAAGATTGTAAACATCACTTGTCGTCAAGTGATATTTACAATTTGTACTTCGTTATGTATTAAGTTTATACCCACGTTCAAAGCATATTTTGAACAAAAAATGGTTTGAAATTTTGTTAAGATGAATACACATTTAAATAAAAATAGAAAATAAAAAAATAGAGCAAGGTTTGCTAGAAAACTGGGTTCTAGAATTTGGCGGATTTACACGCTTGGCTTGCCCGCTGAACTTGGTTTCGAACTGACCTTTATGTGATTGAAAAATTTAAAAAATATTATGACATATTTATAAAAATATATATCTTAAAAATCTTAAAAAGTATTTCTTACCGCCATATTAAATGGCATGTTGGCACTATTGACGCCAAAATATCGCCAAAACGACAAGGGGGCACCTTGAACAGGATTTTTACCTATTCTTCCTAATAAAGCTGTCAAACATGGTTTTTGATGAGTATTGTACCGTTTGTGAAGCAAGAGAAACGATTTCGGCTTGATAAAAGAACTGGATTCCCCAGCCAACTTGGCGATAATGGTTTAATTATGGTCACCTAACATTTTCTCCTGATCTCACATTGTCCAAATAATCTGTATTTATATTATCATTTATATGATAGTTCCATCTAATTCTTCTTACTTAAATATTAAAAGTGCGCAATGCTTAAAAAATTACACATAACAAACCATTAACTGTTCACTATGGCTCATTTATAATAATTTTTAGCTGTTGAGTTTCTAAACTGTTAAGATATTAACTGCCCATAAATATAAATGTCCGGTTTTCAAGTCGTTTTCTTTAATTAAGTAAGAGGATATAATTCTATTACGGTGGAACACTGTGCATTAATTAAAGTAGCCAGAAAAAGCAAGAAATACAATGTTTGGATGGATTACCTTTGTGTTTTAGTAAATATCGCTAATATTTTGGCCAAATTTGCCAAGGGGAACCCGATTTTTAAGTAGTCCTACGATTGAAATGAGGGATGTTCTTTTGAAGACTGTAAATCTCAATAATGGAATGATATTTAAGATACTTATATAAAATAACTATATAATTCCTATTCTGCCCCTTGCCGATGAAACCTAAGCTAAGCAGCTGTCCATTTTAAGCAGTTAAGGCTTTACGTGGGATAACAAAGGATCGGCTCCAAGGTATAGCGCATGCCATGGGAATATTTTTAAAAAGAAGTAAAATCATAAATATGTCAAAATGCAGTTCAGAACTTACTCTCCCGTGCCAGCATTCCTCTTCCAGAAGACAACGCATGTCCCCGGTATGAAGACAACCGGTAGACACGAAAAAACGCCCAAAATCTGACATAATCGACAAATTTTGAGAAGGTCAATGATAGACTGATTGATTCAAGAATTTATCCTTTCCAGTATTGTTAAAGCAACAATGATGGTGGTCTAAATGTCAACTCATTGTTTGCTTTTATTGTTAAAGTTTTCACTTTAACAGTGTATGTGTATTATTTTGTAACAATGATAGCCCTCCATGGCTGCTTCAAGAATGCATCGAATGTTTAAAGAAATCGTCATCTGTCCGTCATGTTGGCGACGAATGTTCTGCGCCAAATTGTACGTTGGCGACACTTTAGTAGAGTTACTTCCCGAGTCAAGATATCCTCATGCAAATTCCACGCTATTGCGAGAGCATTGCATGAAAATAGTCCTTTTCTTTTTCGAGTCAAATTTTATAATTATTTTTTATGAGAGCGGGGTTTTTACTCTGATAAAAAACTACCATCAGGTTTTACTAAAGACATAACCATTTATTATTAGAAAAACATTAATTACACAACACACTTACAAATCATTACAGAAACCATTAAAATGCCACGTGTTGCCATATGCAATAACTAAGTTAAACGATATGATTATGATTAATTACAAGAGGTATTTAGATTGCATATACAACAATTTTTAATACATTTAAGGACAGTAGGAGCAAGTTAAGTGCGATAATTAACGCTATATGTTTTTGTGATTTTTAAAATACTAGAAGAATACTTTTACTCTTTCTTCTTAAATAAACTAAATTTTGATTAATTCAGCCCCTTTAAATTAAGTTGCTATAACCGTCATGACGCCAGTGGACTCTAGACACTAAGTAATGAGACGACGGCGAATATAACAACAAAAATTTAAAAACGTAAATGACTTATTTAATGACTCAAATAAGCATTTTTTGTGTGCAACAAAGTATTTTGGGGAGTTTTACACGAAATGTTAGTTCATAATCAAGCACGAATAAATAAATGACAAAATAATAAATTCAAGAGAAAATACGATCCCACTATACTTTTCACAACCACGTGCATACTGAAGCTGCAAGTCGTGTAACAGGTGGAAAACGAAATTCAACCAAATAAATTGTTCCCAAAACAGGACACTAAGCTTCTACTTGTACGCCGGTAAATGCACATTTTGTGCGATATAGCCGTAGTGTCTGAAAATGATCGTTTCGTTTTGGATGGCTATTGCAGTCATGTCACACAGTGAACTTCTCTTTGACGGCTATAGACGCAAGTGTCCGTCAACGTGTTAATGTACTCCATAGATGCCACATTTAGATACAAAAGCTGTCTTTAGAAATAAGTGTAGTATTTTATTTAGAAATTTCGATATTTAACTTCCATATAGAATGATATATTTAACCTTAGTATGACACTTTATCTACGATCCAATTTCGATGGGCTTTGCACCTCATTAACAGAGCAGCGAGGTTGGACTTAGTGATGTGAGAAGCAGATGTGCTTCCTTACGCATGGTATTTATTGATACAAAACTTCCGGATACCGGTTGAAACTCCTCCCGGATAAAAGCCGTCGATTGGGTGTGGTTCTACCGAATTTCACTGGAGAGCACTCGTCAGTCTCTATCTCCCAGTTTCGTTGGTCTGCCGACTCGGGGCACATTTCGACAATCAGCGCTCAACTTCCACTTCTTAATCACATAGGCAACTGTCGATTTTGGGTACTTCAGATCGCCAGATATGTCCCTTAAGGTTACCTTAAGGCCACATTTATGATACCCGATAATTATACCTTTCTCGAAATCAGAGATCTCTGAACTGCGCTGTATCTTGCATGCGACTAATGCCGATGATGTATACCTACACGATGTATACCGGCGGAGGCCATGACGTACCTCAAGGCCGCAGATATCGTCATTTGCATAGGTGTCCAATACTTATTGATAGACAGTGTATACACACACACACGCACACACGCATATATATGTATATATATATATATATATATATATATATATATACATATACATATATATATATATATATATATATATATATATATATATATATATATGTATATATATATATATATATATATATATATATATATATATGTATATATATATATATATATATATATATATATATATATATATATATATATATATATATATATATATATATATATATCTGTGTGTGTGTGTGCGTATGTGTGCAACATGACGAAAATTAATCCACATGTCTCATCGAATTTAGCTCCTATTTTATTAACTTGTCCCGGCTTTCTGTGCAAGGAGAAGCGTAGACAGCACGCTTATTGATGAAAACAGTCGTGGCACATTCCAGAAAACACACACACAAGAGAACCAGCACAAAATCCAAGTAGAACTAGAGAAGTCCGAGTAGAAGTGAAGTTTAATGAAGAGCTGCTAAAATGACACGTTTAACTGTCAAAAGCAGACGAGAGATTGACCATGCAAAACACTTTGCTTTTATAGGTGTCAACCCCAAACCGAGAAGCGTATTTTATTATAGAGATTATATTATATTAAAAACATTATTATATACGTAAAAATACCCTAATGCTGTAATTTTACTTAGGAACAACCAAGATATCTCTATAAAACATATTCCAAAATTAATTAATAATTTTTTACATTATTCTTTAAATTAGCTTCCATTATTTTTTTAATAGCGGCTTGCAGATTGGATAGAAATCGTATTAGAAATGTACTACTCTGGCTCGTCAATATGCATCGAAAGATAAAAATAAAACCTGTTTCTCCATTGCATATTTTTAGTAATAATTAAAATTTACGATGTCCTCTTGTATTTATTCAGTACACACATAAATATTTTATTTAATTCTAAAATAAACTTTTTATTCAAACATCCCAACTTCAAAATTCTTTTAAAATGCACATCATTTTAACGATGTATGTTTCCGTAATTACTCCGATTCAAAAGGCTAACGATTCTAATTACACAAATTTCAACTAATAACTTACTGTTTGCAAAACGAAATCTTAATTGACATACATTACTGCGGGGGTTTCTGAATGAGGAAAAGTTGAGTTGGGCGTAAATTCAGAGGTCATTACTTGAATGGAGGGGAAAGTAAATGAGTCAAGATAGGTGAATATGTGAATGAGTGAAGATATGTGATTTTATTATGTTACTTACCTTCGTTGACTTCGAAATAAAATGAAGTAATGACAGTGGAAGTAAAATATTTTTATATACAAAAATCCGAATGACACTATTGAATGCATTCTTGCAGATTTCACATGCATTAAGAAATGGTTAGTTCTTATTTATTTTTCTTATTTACTCTATAGATTTTCTATTAAAGTTTATGAATTAAATAATTTTTCTTTCTATGCAATTATAAATATTTGGACCAAATATCTTCTCTCTCTCCCTCCTCTATTTCTCCCATACAAAGAAGTACTTTGTGTTTTATAAAAACTACTTTCCATTAAACATTTTGCATTTGTATTTCTACTTATCTTAATTATTTGTAATTTTAATCATAAACATACACTATTGATTAATTACTACTTAAAATATTTTATTTCGGAAATATCTGAAAGTATGAGACGCGGTACCTCAGTGCAAAGTAATCAAACTTATGGTTCAAAGATTATTAGATATTGAGCCAAATTTGCACAGTTGAGAACGACATCAAATGATATGAAAGCAGTGGCAAGTTCATGGCGCAAGTTGGCCAAACAACTTCGTGTTCTGTAATGGTAGATGGGAAACGTAAAATAAACGTGTATCAATGTTCTTTATGTTCAAATTATTACTCTGGTGATAGTAACCTAAAGTCTACCCTGTTCACTAATGTTAATAAGGGAACATGAAATAAATTTGTAGTCTGAATGATCGTCAATTTCAAACGATACCACTTGAATCAGTAGACTAAGCTTGATGAACTTATGCTTATTTACAACTTCCAAATTACGAGATCCGCTCTTAGAAGTCTAACATCTCGTGATTATAGGTACCACCTTCCTATGAGAAGATATATGACTTTTATATAAACACTACACTAACCAACAAACTACTTTTAACGGAGCTCTCAGATCATACAAATGTCCCATATTCCATCTATTCCTTACCTTCGATCTTCCCCTTAGTAATTGCTTCCAAATTACGGTGACCCACTTTTACATAACATCTTGAGACCGATACAACTACCTTTCGATGATAAATCAATAGACTTCAAGATCTATCAGACACCAATCAACTCCTAAAACTGAGGGACCAATGACAGACCAAAATTTCCTATCTGTCCTTTATAGACTTATTCTTGTTCGTTTAGTCACAGGTTCCTAATTAGTTGGAACTTTTCATTATCTTGAGAAAATAGAAACCACCTTTCCATAAGATGATTCGTCTTACGTCTCGGTGAACATCATAGCACCCAAATCTAGAAAATTGGTACTCTCAGTTCATCCAAAAGGACAATCTGTCAGTTATAACCATTATTGGGACTACAACCAAACATTTTGGGAAAAACAAAGCATTTTGGGGTTTTTTAATTGGAAACATCGTTTATTATGGTCCTACAAATAGGACATGCCAAAAATAGTTCCCTTGAATTTTCCGAATAGGGGGATACCTATCTCGTATATGTCTAATTCTCAGTTGTTTTTGAGGTGTTAAAGCCAAGATCAGACACAAAGACGTGTGCAGATTTTAGTATATGGAATATAAAAAGTAGCAAACTAAACAAGTGAAGAAATAGTATGTAAAGTTTTATTGTGATGTATGTAAAAGATTGTAAAGATGATAATGAATTTGTTTACAAGATCATTTGCTAGTTTTGATAAAATATAAGACACTTCCTAATTGGCTAAAATGTTGCCATAAAGAAAAAATGACATTTTTAAAATAACTAAATCAAAACCTGGAAAATACCCTTGAAAATTTTCGTACAGCGTGATGAAGATTGCCTGTATCAAGTTTTACGCTCTTGGTAGTACTGTTTAACGCAACGGTGTTTACGTACAGACTCACTAATCCTTCCGTTTATAAAATAAGCATTAGGGCCAGTCTCACCAAAGTCGTTTAACGTTAACCGTGATTAATCTCTGTTTAAACGGTGAATTGAGTGCTATCATTGGTTGGGGCCATGCGTTAATCACGGTTATTGTTAAACGAGTTTGGAGAGACCGGCCCTTAATAGTGTATCACCAGTAATCGAGAAATGTATCGTCTGTTTGAAGGTTGCCTATAAGTGATTATCGTATAAGCAACTTACATAAGAGAGTAAGAATTTGACAGACAAATAGATATAACAGTACATAAGTACATCATGTCTTTGACATGACTATATATATCTACATTTTTTAAATACGCTTCGTAATGAGTGAAATTTAGTATTTCATCAAAATTAGAGATAATTATAACGACATACGTTTCCGTTATTACAAACTTTTAAAAGGATAACTCTACAAATCAAGTAAAATTTAGGTAATAACTTTCTTTCCAACGTAATCGACGTCAATTAAATCTGTAATTTCGTAAAATGAGAAAAATTTGAATCAAGCTTAATTACTGCAGCCATTCCGGAAATGAAGTTGAATTCGGTATGTAACGTAATATTATGTTTATTTTTCATTGTGTTCTGAATAAAAGGTGTGTAATTATAGTCAAACGCGAAATCCATTTATATTTATTACACGTGGTTATCGATTAGTTGTTAATTTTATTTTCTTTCATTATTCTCTTTCTTCTGAAATTGTAAAGTATTTTATAGTTTTATACAAGTCAAGGTTTAATATCTGAATTTCAATAAGAACTCTTTAATAGTGCATAAATAATGTTTTATCTTTTCTAATTCAGTCTAGTTTATCAAAACAATGTGAGTATGTTGGTTTGGTTTGGAGTGCTACGGTCTACTTTTTGCAACACGAGGGCTAATGAGACCGGGACCTACAGCTTAAAGCCGATTCCGAACGGCTACGAACATCCATGCCACTGTGGGATTCGAACACACGAACCGAAGGCCAGCACCCTAACCAATCGGCCATCGTTCGGCATGTGAGTATGTGGATTTTATAAATAACAAGTAGCTGAACGAGCCTTAAAACTAACGGCATAGAGAGGACTGTATCTCTCAGCTGCATCTTAAACTTTTTAGGACATTCGTTGGCTGGTTACTCCCAGAACTTTTCTTTCTTTTTAATAATCTTTTAATTTAGTCATAATAAAAAATCTCGGTTACTTACTACAGTGGACTTAATGGGATAGCGGTTAATGTATCAATCGCTTATTGTTATCGAAATCACTTGGTCCCGATTTTCTCTATTCATTTGTATGTTAAAATTATCGCTTTATGTGATCGTTACATCGGTTAATGTTATCAGTTTTTGAACCTCATTTTAACTGGCAAAGGAATATTAACAATATATTCAGAAGAACTCTCCCTTCGCTGTTGTTTGAATTTCCTAGAATTCTCCTCTTCAAACTTGGGAAATGGGGAATGAACAAAAGAGTGGGATATTACACTTTCGTGGAATTTTTCAGTAATACGCACATCCTGCTGATGGTCAATGGTTGTCAGAAAAGCAAAAGGCAACACATTATTATCGAACTGAAAAGGAGAGTATTAGTATAGTATCCTAAATACAGTGATCCCTCGTTTTTCGCAGTTAATGGGGACAAGAACCTTCCACGAAAGCTGAAAACCCGCGAAGTACGATTTGTTCCTAGGAATTTTCGTGTATGCGGGTACACTAATGTATTAAATATGTAAACAGTATTTATACTTTACACATTTAAGCCGAAAATTACAGCAGTATGTTTATTTACTTAAACGTGTCAGTGCTAATTAATAAGATTAATTACAAAACTTTATAGAGTAATAAACATTAATCAACGTTGCTTTCTGAGAGAGACGAAGAGTCTTGTGTTGGTGGCGGAGAAGAGGCTCTCACTTGAGTCTTAGAAGTTTTAGAGTCACTGGGTGACTCTTTTGCTGGAGGCGCTAACGTTAGAGGCAGGAGGCTTTACTTTGGAGACAAACATGATGATGGGTAGTTGTTGTCTTTGTTTTTCCCTTTCCTTCAAATTTCACCTCTATAAGGACATAACCCTGTCAACGCGATTGCTGAACTCGACAGCTCGAACCATATTGTCGTCAATGTCTTGTTCAAATTCTTACCATGTTGCACAATTGTTGCAGATTCTCCAGGGTAAGACCACGCTTTTCAGTTTGTTCTTTGTTTCCCTCTTCATTTTCTTACTCACTTGCAGAAATTGTCATCTCAAGAGCCCATGGTATGTATCCCGAGCAAACTCATCTCTTTGTTTGACATGCAGGGAACATGCGGCAAGAATGTCTTGTATACATTAAGTACACAATGTTATAAAGTAATAGTTCGTTTTCTTTTTTTACTATTTTCTCTGGGGTTTATAAAGTATTATATTAAAGTTTAATATTTCATTGTATTTGGAAGTTAAATATCGGAATTTATAAATGAAATGTTACACCTATTCCTACAATAGATTTTTGTATAAAATTTGGCATCTATGTAATACATTAATAAGTTGACAGCACGGTGTAACATACCAACTCATCTCTTTGTTTAACATGCAGGGAACATGCGGCAAGAATGTCTTGTATACATTAAGTACACAATGTTATAAAGTAATATTTCGTTTTCTTTTTTTACTATTTTCTTGGATTATAAAAAATAAAAAAATAAAATATTTTCATTGTATCGTTGGAAGTTAAATATAATTTTATAAATGAAAAGTTACATAATTCCAAAGGTTTTTGTATATAAATTTGGATCTAATGTAAAAATTAATCAGTGAACCACTGCTGTAACATACCAACTCATCTCTTTGTTTAACATGCAGGGATCATTCTCTCTCTGACATCAACATGAAACAACGCTCCTTTCCGCAATGTGGCTGCTGACATGCTTGTATTTTTCATTTTTATTTTTTGATGAATATTTTAGATAAACTCGCGAAGCACTAAAGCTGCAAAACATGAAGCGCGAAGTGTGAAGGGAACACTGTATACTAATATATTTTTTATTTAGAAGGAAATAACTACAGATCGATGAAACTCGTTATATCAAAATATAATTTATATATTAATTCTGCCAATCGTCTTTAAATCTGGGACTTGAGCTCGATTGAGACACATATATACATTATATAACGG
>CM063505.1:16045281-16047781 GCA_032207245.1 Pardosa pseudoannulata
AAATTTTTAATGAGTCAAATTGCCTCGGTCCGTAAATCTACTGTTAAACATACAGACAAGATATCATGAAATTTTAAAAATTATTGTTAGTAGTTATTAAAGTTTGGTATGGTGTTAGAGAAAGATTTTTTTTATAAATTCATATTAATTATATAATTATATATATTAAATCATATTAATTATAAAGTTATATATATTAATTCATATTAATTATATAACTATATCATATGCCTAATAACATTATATTTCTAGTAAAACTACACGGTTAAAAATATTTCTTATTTATGAATCATATGATATCAAAAATGACTTCTATTTAATTTCCAATAATTAAAAAAATTGAAATTAAAAAGATTGATTAAGAAGTTTTTGTTTATTGTTTATATTTCTTGAATAAAATTCGTAATTTTGTTCATCATTTGAATTTAATAATGGAAAAAAAAAGCCTATCAACCTGCTAAAATAATTATATATATATATATATATATATATATATATATATATATATATATATATATGTATCATATAAATATATATATATATATATATATATATATATATATATATATATATTATATATATATATATACTATATACATATGGTTATATACATTAATTCATATTAATTATAATTATATTATATTTCTAATAATATTACATTTTTAGTAAAACTACATGGTTGAAAACAAAAATATTTCTTATTTATGAATAATAAGCTATCAAAAAAGACTTCTATTTAATTTCCAATAATTAAAAAATTAATATTAAACAGGTTGATTAGGAAGTTTTTGTTTATTGTATATATTTCTACAACAAAATTCGTAATTTTTTTCATCGTATGGATTTTATAAGGGAAAAAGTCCACCAACCTGCTAACTTAATACAAAAATAAAACTTTAACATAACGAGTTTACATAACGCCTAATTCTTGTTAACATGTATTATACACAAAATAAACAACACTTGAATCACTATTATAATATATTCAACACTTGGTATTATATTTAAAAAAATTTGAAGCAAAATACAACAGATGAGATAGTTTTTTCTTTATGATTACAAGTTTTTAAAAGAAAATCACTTTTATAATTTAAAGTAATGTTTTCCGACATGGTGTTCTAATTAAATTTCCAAGAAATCAATAATAAATTACCATATAATTTCCTTCATTTTTTCTAATTATTATTATTATTTCATTTTTAGTTCGAACAAATTGTTCCTGGCTACAGTCCCGCGACTTAATTTCTCGTAATAAATAAGCGAACTCTAGTGTTTTAGCTACCGTACGCGCGTTGTCCTTAGAGAACCTGGATATCAAAGTAATAACAAATTGTAGAACTAATTAACTGTTTTAACAGAAAAGCGCAGAACTAATTGCTTTGGATTTTCGAGCTCTTTTAATAATTGCAAATTAAGTGCCGTGCTCGTCTTAAGCCGTGTCTCGTCTCTAATCAAGGGCGAGAAGCGAAAGTTATTTTTGATTAGGTAATTTGTGGTTGAGCGTAAATGTAGTTCATGTTTTTGTGTATTTCTTTATTAAAGATATTTTTTCTGTACTGTTTATTTCAAGACGATCATTCGTAAATATTTATAAATGTATATTTCCGTAAATTTTCATGCATACACGAAATGTCGAGTTCATTATAAAGGATATATCTAAAGGTAAAATAATTGGTACATTCAATATCAATATGTTTATTATTTATTTTTGATTGCGGGACACATGATTTCATTGTTTTGAATATTTTGCAGCCAAGGGGCAAATAATATGGAATTTAGTAAATCCGATTCCATGGTATTCTTTAATGAACATTTTTTATTACATTATGCATAGTTTTTTCAAATATTGCATATTCGAGCCGATTCAGTCTCCAATAATCCTATATTCATTTAAAATTTTTGGTAAAGGGGGTAAAATCTGACGTGTACAACCACGTAACATCTTTTTAAGCCTAATATATATATATATATATATATATATATATATATATATATATATATATATTTATATATTATATTTACTATAATATATATGATATATATATACATATACATATACATATAAATATATATATTATATATTTATATATAATAATCTACTTATTTATATCTATTTTTATATCTGTATATATATTCATATATATATTTTTATTTATAATATATATAATATTAAATAATTAATACAGCTATTTTTTAGCCATGTAATGGTAAACATGGATTAATTTTTATATATTTATATATTATTTATAGTATTTATATATATTAATTTTATACATGTCATTGTATATAATTTTTTTTAAGCATAATTAATTTTTATTTATTTTTTATTTTTTAATGTAAATTAAGTTTTTGTTATAAAGGGCTTTTTTTTTAATTTATATGTAATTAGTGTGTATTTTTTATTATTTTTTTTATGGTTTATTGTGAGGTATATTAATGTTTATGTGTTTTTATAAATTGCTATTTTTTTGTATTTTTAAATTGGGAATGTGTATTTTAT
>CM063505.1:16052781-16057781 GCA_032207245.1 Pardosa pseudoannulata
TCAATATATTTGCACATTTTTCGGAAAAAGATATAAAATTTTAGGAATTTAAATAAAATTGATTAAATATTTCCAGAAGTAATAAATGTTGCACTTATTTAATTTCTAGTCCATATATAATCTATCTAAATATATAATCTGCAGTTAAATAATTTCTAATTTTCTGCATTAAAAATTCACTATAGTCATAGTTTAAAATATTTTATTATTGGTACAGACATTCTTACAGAAGTTAAAATGAAACTATTATATACAATATTTGATTGAAAATGTACAATATTTTTTTCATATCTCTAGGTATTAATTAACTATTTATCCTTTAAACAATCTGTTACAGAAAAAAATAAAATTGAAAAATACTATCGTAATAGAGAAACAAATAGTTGTATTTTAATTACATTTCACGAATTAGTAATCTCAAAAATTAATTAATATGGATAAAATATGTAATTGGTTTCTAATCAAGAAATTGAACTAATTAAAGTTTCCGATGTTTTATCTCTTATTTTTCTTTAATGATTTGCACGCAGGTTCTGTTTATCAAAAAGGATAAGAGTTATTGCAGCTGCATCTGCTTTTCTATTTTTTCTCGCTCTTGTGTTCTTTTAGTCGTTGTGAAATTAATGAGTTTTGTATTTACAGAATTTTAAAAAAGGACTATTTAAGACATTGAATGTTAAGGGAAATTAAAGAAAATTACTCAGATATTATCATTACCAATATATGTTATTTGTGTGTGTGCATTTGCACGTTCTCAACTTTTACACAAATATGTAGTTTAATGAAAAAGAAGAAATGTAAACTCAATTCTTGATATTTAAAACTTAATAATACTTTTTATATCTCCATTTAGCTTCATGAATATCTGATTGTAACTCACCTAAAACATAGTATTTTCATTTTTGGTGAGGCATATTCAACTAATTGGAAATGCAGTAATCAGCCAATTAAAGTTAAGTCCTCTACTGTATTATAAAGAATTTACATAAAAAAAGTTTCAATAATATGATAAAATTATTTTTTCATTCATTTGATTAGTCTATTAATCTATTCAAGGATCTTTTTCAATGCATATAATGAATTTTGATTTAGATGGAGATTGTAATGATAACAATTAGCTTATATGAAATGCATGTAGGTACATTGAAACGAAATTATTCAACAATTCAGGATTTCTTATGGCCTTAAAAGCATGAATTTGAGATAAATATTAAGCAAAATCACTCTGATAAAAAAGCCTTAATATTTGCCTTAAAGAAATAGATAAAAATTACAAATTTATATTTTCAGTACTGTGTCTAAATATTATACATTTATTCTTTATTTGCCTCATAATTCATTAATTATTTAACTCATATTTTAATAATTTTACCTAACAAGAACCAGATTCTAATATGATAATCATAACTAATATTATATTATTAGTAGAGACATCCTTTCAAAAGTTAAAATGAAACTATCATGTACAATATTTGATTGAAAATGTACAATATTTTTTTCATATCTCTAGGTATTAATTAATTATTTATCCTTTAAACAATCCATTACAGAAAAAAAAATTAAAATTTCAATCGCAATAAAGAAATAAATAGTTGTATTTTAATTACATTTCATGAATTAGTTATCTCAAAAATTAATAAATATGGATAAAATGTGTAATTGGTTTCTAATCAAGAAATTGAACTAATTAAAGTGTCCGATGTTTTATCTCTTATTTTTCTTTAATGATTTGCACGCAGGTTCTGTTTATCAAAATTTATAAGAGTTATCGCAGCTGCATCTGCTTTTCAGTTTTTCTCGCTCTTGTGTTCTTTTAGTCTATGTGAAATTAATGAGTTTTGTATTTACAGAATTTTAAAAAAGGACTATGTAAGACATTGAATGCTATCAAAAATTAAAGCAAATTGCTTAAATATTTTCATTACCAGTATATGTTATTTGTGTGTGTGCATTTGCATGTTTTTAATTTTTACACAAATATGTAGTTTAATGAAAAACAAGAAATGTAAACTCAACACTTGATGTTTAAAGCTTAATAATACTTTTCATACCTCCATTTAGCTTCATGAATATCTGATTGTAACCCACCTAAAACGTAGTATTTTCATTTTTGTTGAGACTAATTGAACTAACTAATTGGGAATGCAGTAATTAGTCAACTGAAGTTAAGTCCTCTACAGTATTACAGAGAATTTATATAAAAGGAGTGTCAACAATATCATAAAATAGTTTTTGCATCCATTTGATTGATCCTTGCATTGAATAACCAATCAATGCAAGGATCTTTTTCAATGTCTGTATGAATCTTGATGTTGATGTGCGAGATTCTAATGACAACAATTAGCTTATATGAAAGGCATTTAGATACATTTGATTAACCTATAAAAACCAATCAATGCAAGGATTTTTTTCAATGTCTGTAATGAATCTTGATTTTGATATTCGAGATTCTAATGGCACCAATTATCTTATATGAAATGCGTGTATAAACATTAAAATGAAATTATTCGAAAATTCAGGATTTTTATGACTTTAAAAGAACGAATTTGTGATAAATATTGAGCAAAATCCTTCTGATAAAAAAAAGCCTTAATCTGCCTTAAAGCAATAATTAAAAATTACAAATTTCTAAATTCCGTACTGTGTCTAAATGTTATACACGAAAACTTTAAGTGTCATGTTTCAATAATTTTATATAAAAACTACAAGAACCAGTTTCTTTAATATGATTATCATAATTAATAATATGATATATTAAAATGACTATTTAGTACTTAATCAATAAAATGATGTATTAATTATTTGCTTTATTGACTTTATTCAAAATATTTTAATTTCCTAAATAAATTCGAGCATATAAGATTTCTGCATTTCTTTTTGTTATTTTGTATGAATGTGAATTTCAGAATATTTAGTTTAATTATTGCAAAGTTTTCTCAACAAATTATAAACATGAGTGCATATCATTCTCTGACGTGTAATAATTTATAATCTGAATTAAACATGCAACTGGAAATGTTTGCAAAAAATGTTAAACTATTTTATTATAGCATAATTTCCAATATTCTAATGTAAATTTAATTAATTTTAAACATCTAGATTTAAAAAAATTGGCTTGTGAATGAACTGTTATTAAAATATACACCCCGTTCCCGTAAATAGAAAGCTGTAGATAAAAAATATAACGTATTTTAAAAGTTCCAGGATATAAAATTTCTGTATTTCTTTATGTTATTCTGTATGCATGTGCAGTTTCAGAATATTTAGTTTAATTTTTGCTAGGTTGTCTTAACAAATTATAAACATGAGAGCACATTACTCTCTAAAGTGTAATAATTTATAACCTGAAGCAAACATGCAACTTGAAATGTTAAAAAAATGTTAAACTATTTTATCATAACATAATTACCAATATTCTAATCTACATTTAATTAATTTTTAACATCTTGATTAAAAAATTAGTTTGTGAATGAACTGTAATTAAAATTTATGCCCCGTTCTTGTAAAGAGAAAGCTGTATATAAAAATATATAATGTATTTTAAAAGTTACATCATATAAGATTTCTGCATTTCTTTATATTATTCTGTATGAATGTGCAATTTCAGAATATTTAGTTTAATTTTTGATAGGTTGTCTCAAAAAATTATAATTATGACTGCATATCACTATCTGAAGTGTAATAATTTATAATCTAAATCAAAACATGCAACTTGAAATGTTAAAAAAATGTTAAACTGTTTCATTATAACATAATTTCTATTATTATAATGTAAGTTTAATTAATTCTAAACATCTAAATTAAACAAAAATAGTTTGTGAATGAACTGTAATTAAAATTTATGCCCCGTAAATAGAAAGCTGTAGATAAAAATATATAATGTATTTTAAAAGTTCCATCATATAAGATTTCTGCATTTCTTTATGTTATTCTGTATGAATGTGCAGTTTCAGAATATGTAGTTAATAAAAACATGAGTGCATATCACTGAATGACGTGTAATAATTTATAATCTGAATCAAACATGCAACTTGAAATGTTAAAAAAATATTAAACTATTTTATTATAACATAATTTCTAATATTCTAATGTAAATTTAATTAATTCTAAGCATCTAGATTAAAAAAATTAGTTTGTGAATGAACTGTAATTAAAATTTATGCCCCGTAAATAGAAAGCTGTAGATAAAAATATATACTGTATTTTAAAAGTTCCAGCATATAAGATTTCTGCATTTCTTTATGTTATTCTGTATGAATGTGCAGTTTCAGAATATGTAGTTTAATTATTGATAGGCTGTCTCAACAAATTATAAATATGTGTGCTCATCACTCTCTGAAGTGTAATAATTTATAATCTGAATCAAACATGCAACTTGGAATACTAAAAAAATGTTAAACTATTTTATTATAATTTAATTTCCAATATTCAAATCTAAAATTAATTAATTCTAAATATCTAGATTAAAAAATTGGCTTGCGAATGAATTGTAATTAAAATATATGCCCCGTTCCCGTAAATAGAAAGCTGTAGATAAAAAAAAATATAACATATTTTAAAAGTTCCAGGATATAAGATTTCTGTATTTCTTTATGTTATTCTGTATTAATGTGCAGTTTCAGAATATTTAGCTTAATTATTACTAGGTTGTCTCCACAAATTATAAACATGAGTGCATATCACACTCTGACGTGTAATAATTTATAATCTGAATTAAATATGCAACTTGAAATTTAAAAAAAATCTTAAACTATTTTATTATAACATAATTTCCAATATTCTAATGTAAGTTTAATTTATTCTAAATATCTAGATTAAAAAAAATAGTTTGAGAATGAACTGTAAATAAAATTTATGTCCCGTTCCCGTAAATAAAAAGCTGTACGTAAAATATATAATGTATTTTAAAAGTTTCAGCATATAATATTTTTGAATTTCTTTATGATATTCTGTGTGAAATTGCAGTTTCAGAATATTTAACTTAATTATTACTAGGTTGT
>CM063505.1:16062781-16070281 GCA_032207245.1 Pardosa pseudoannulata
ATAATTTCATAAACTGCCATACATTATTTGAAACGTTATTTAAATAATCGCTAATTTTATTTATACTAATTAATATCTAAAACTAAATGCATCTATTTATTTGCGAAACATTCGAAACTGGTATTCAATAGTAGATTTTTTTTTGTTTAATTAAAATTATAACGAATTAGATAGTTTAAATTAAAATGTGTTTTATTTTAAATAATTTCCAATTATAAAAATTAATCCTTTAGTCGAGGTGAATTAAAGAAAATAAAGGTAGAGTTTTATGAATATCAACTATCACTACGAAATTTACTGTGATATCGGTAATTTATCCTAAAAATTGCACACATTACTTTCTTTAAAACAGTTTTAAAAATATTTCATCATTAATTCTCCAGGTTCAAATTTTCGTCTACGCCGACATAAGTTAAGTGTTCAAAAAAAGCTTTTATGAAAATTATTTATTATTATTAAAGTAACGAAATTTTTATTTCGATCCAACTAATATCATTAGTTCTATATTTTGACGTTAAAGTGTTTCTTCATATGTTGAAATATAAATATATGATATTTTAAAAGTCTTAAACTTACAGCACATAAAAGTGAATTTAAATGTTCCTATACCTAAAAGTGAAAAATATTAAAACACATTACTTAAGATTTAGATTAATCTTGTAAGATTTCCAATAAACTGATAAATGCAACTTTACCCAAAACTTTGTATCAAATCAATATCGGACAAAATTAAAACCGTTTGAAACTGATAATCTTTTCATTGATGGAAAAATTTTGGATAGAAAGTGCCTCATTCATATCAAAAGTTAAGCACCTTATTATGCTATGTGCTGTTTTGTGTATATATCAAAAGCAGATTTTGTGTATCAAAAGATTTCCGCACAAAGGTAAAGTATTGAAGAGTCAATATTTATTTTTATAAAGATCTTTGGAAACTCACGTAAACATAAATGTTTGCTCATTAGTTATTCGGGAAAATTATGGGATATGCATTGTGAAGAAGATGGTTGAATACTCAATAAGGGGTTTTATAAGAAAGTCTAATTTTGATAAAGATTTAACTTTTGGGAAGATTCTGGCTTGTTTCTGGGAAACGCATATCTTTGAAAAGTACGGTTGATTGAACGAATAAAAAACCCAATAAAGATAATTTATTTAGCTTTACTAATATTTTTATTTTAACTTCATTTTCAGAATGATGAATATGCTTATTTAAAACTTGATTAGAATCAATCATTTACTGGATTTTTATTTCTCTAATATTACACCAAAAAATTTAAACTTTAAATACTTATCATTGAAATAAAATTTAAATTTTTCTACGCCATAATATAATTAGTTAACTAAAATATATGTATTTGCATAAAACTTTAGATCAAGACAGTATCAGACAGAATATAACATTGGAAGAATGGGGTAAATAAAATATGACTGTTTTATATTGATCGGCAAACAATAATGAATTATATATCTAAGAGTACATGAATTTCATTGAATCAATATCATGTATAAAAGTGTTATGGTAACACCAAATTCATACTGTGAATAACAATTCCTTTGAAAACTATGTGCTATTCAAATATATACGACTAACAAGATTCACATCACGTAATAAGTGTTTTTAACCAACAACAAAGAACGGTATTTCTGCTAGACACAGTGCAGTCGTTACGTCATGAAAGAACAAAGATTTCTTTTTTAAAAAAAATATAAGACTCCAGTCCTCTTTGTTCAAGAATATAGTTATGACTCCATGATATACGGGCTATCTATATACAAGTATTATAACTATGCAAACTCATATTGTAAATATCAATTGAATTTCTGTTGAAAACTATGTGATGTTCAAATATATAGGACTAACAAGAATCACACGCACACGTAATAGGTGATTTTGACTAACAACAAAGATGTTACGGTATTTATGCTAGACGCAGCGTAGTCGTTACGTCATGAAAAAACATAGAATTTTGTTTTAAAAAAAGTATGACTCCAGTCCTCTTTGTTAAATAATATAGTTATGACTCCATGATATAAGGACTATCTATATACAAGTACTATAACTATGCAAACTCATATTGTAAATATCAAATGAAATTCTCTTGAAACTATATGCTGCTCAAATATATAGGACTAATAAAATTCACACGCACACGTAATAGGTGGTTTTGACTAACAACAAAGATGTAACGGTATTTATGCCAGACACAGCGTAGTCGTTACGTCATGAAAAAACAGAATTTTTTAAAAAAAAGTATGACTCCAGTCCTCTTTGTTCAAGAATATAGTTATGACTCCATGATATACGGGCTATCTATATACAAGTATTATGGCTATGCAAACTCATATTGTAAATATCAATTGAATTTCTGTTGAAAACTATGTGCTGTTCAAATATATAGGACTAACAAGATTCACACACACACGTAATAGGTGATTTTGACTAACAACAAAGATGTATCGATATTTATGCCAGACACAGCGTAGTCGTTAAGTCATGAAAAAACACAGAAAAGTATGACTCCAGTCCTCTTTGTTCAAGAATATATTTATGACTCCATGATATCCGGGCTATCTATGTACAAGTATTATGAATATGTAAACTCATATTGTAAATATCAATTGAATTTCTGTTGAAAACTATGTGCTGTTCAAATATATAGGACTAACAAGATTCACACACACACGTAATAGGTGATTTTGACTAACAACAAAGATGTAACGGTATTTATGCGAGACACAGCGTAGTCGTTACGTCATGAAAAAACACAGAATTTTTTTTTTTAAAAAAGTAGGATTTCAGTCCTCTTTGTTCAAGAATATAGTTATGGCTCCATGATATACAGGCTATCTAGAAAAATTTAGAAGAGGAACACTTACCACTAATCTCCGGGTATAAGGACTCTCCTCAGCTTGAACGTCTATATAAGGTTTGTTACAATATCACTGTTCCAGAAGCATCTGCAAGGTCTGGAGAGATATGACATGTATTAACTTTATGGTGTTAGGCCTTTGAAGAAAATAACATTCAATTTCTCAAAATTGTAATAAACGAAATTTAGATAAGTATTTTTATGTCACTTATTATATAGCTATCTATTTATTGCACAATCAAAAATGGACTTTCAAACTAAACATAACTTTTAAATTACCATAAAAAATTGATCGATTTATTTTAGAATAAATCATCAAAACAATTTATGGTATGATTCAAGTAAAATTTTCTAAAATTTTATCTGAATTAAATTTTCCAAACGTATTGTGTGAAAATTTGAAATTTAGTATTATTTTTAAGTACTTTATTCTGACAAGAATTTTCATTTTGAGTACACTAATCAGTCATTAAATGAGAAAAATAATCTTTTAAAAATGTTATATATATATATATATATATATATATATATATATATATATATATATATATATATATATATATATATATATACATATATATATATATATATACATAAACATATATATACATATACATACATATACATATACATATATATACATAATATATACATATATACATTTATACATATATACACATTTATAAATATATATATATATATATATATATATATATATATATATATATATATATATATATATATATATATATTTATTTAATTATATAAATTTTATATTATTTATTGAAAAACTTTATTAAACATACATTTAGTCTTCTGTGTTTTAAGAAATGGACTTTTTTCAAACTAATTGAGATATATTTTTGTATGTATATTTAAGTATTTTTATGTCCCTTATTATATAGCCATATTTTTTACACAATCAAAAATGGACTTACAAACTAAACATAATTACCATAAAAAATTGATTGATTTACTTAGAATTTTAGAATAAATCGTCTAAACAAATTATACTATGATTCAAGTCAGTACCATTTTCTAAAATTGTATCTAAATTAAATTTTCCAAACATATGAGAAAATTTGAAATTCAGTATTATTATTAAGTACTGCATTGAAACAAGAATTTTCTGTTAGAGTACATTAACCAGTCATTAAGTAAGAAAAATAATAGTTTAAAAATTAAAAATATAAATGTATATAATTAATTGTATAAATTTTATTATATTTATTGAAAAAGTTTATTAGCCATATATTTAGTTTTCTGTGTTTTAGGAAATGGACATTTTTCAAACTAATTGAGATATATTTTTGTATACTTATTTATTTTTATGTCTTTTATTATATAGCTATCAATTTATTACACAATCAAACATTTGCTTTCAAATTAAGCATAATTTTTAAATTATCATAACAATTAATCGATTTACTTATAATTTTAGAATAAATAGTCAATACAATTTATGCTATGATTCAAGTCAATACAAGTTTCTAAAATTGTATCTAAATTAAATTTTCCAAACGTATTATGTGAAAATTTGAAATTCAGTATCATTTTTAAGTACCACATTCTGACAAGAATTTTCATTTTCAGTACATTAATTAGTCATGAAGTCAGAAAAATAATCTTTTTAAAATTTAAAATCTAAATATATACATATATATATGTATATATATAATTATATAAAATTTATTATATCTATTGAAAAACCTTATTAACGATATATTTAGGCTTCTGTGTTTTAGGAAACGGTCTTTTTTCAAACTAATTGAGATATATTTTTGTACATTTAAGTATTTTTATTTCACTTATTATATAGCCATCTATTTATTACACAATTAAAAATGGACTTACAAACTAAACATAATTTTTAAATTACCATAAAAATTGATCGATTTGTCTAGAATTTTAGAATAAATCGTCAACACAATTTATTCTATGATTCAAGTGAGTATAAATTTCTAAAATTGTATCTAAATTACATTTTCCAAACGTATTATCTATTTGAAATTCAGTATTACTTTTAAGTACTTCATTGTGACAAGAATTTTCATTTTGAGTACATTAATCTGTCATTAAGTAAAAAAAATCTTTTAATAATTGAGATATATTTTTGTATACTTAAGTATTTTTATGTCACTTATTATATAGCCATCTATTTATTACACAATCAAACATGGACTTTTAAATTAAGGATAATTTTTAAATTACCATAAAAATTAATCGATTTACTTAGAATTTTAGAATAAATCTTCAAAAGAATGTATGCTATGATTTAAATCAGTACAATTTCCTAAAATTTTATCTAAATTAAATTTTCCAAACGTATTATGGGAAAATTTGAAATTCAGTATTATTTTTAAGTACTTCATTGTGACAAGAATTTTCATTTTGAGTACATTAATCAGTCATTAAGTAAGAAAAATAACATTTTAAAAATTTAAAATATAAATATATATATTAAATGATATAATTTTTATTACATTTATTGAAAAACTTTATTAACCATACATTTAGAGATCTGTGTTTCAGGAAATGGACATTTTTCAAACTAATTGAGATATATTTTTGAATATTTTACATGTATCTTGCAGGAGGTATAACATTTTAAAAACACAATTTCGGACTTAAGTCACAACGCATTTCAAGAAAAATACTAACACAATAATTTTTTTTATATCTCAGCGTCATAAATTATTTTCAGTATTCGAACGATGTCATTATATATTAATTCACGAAATAAAATGTAAATATATACCAGAATCACTTTATTGAACTAAAATTCTCTTATTTGAATCCAAAATAAATTCTAGAAGCACCAATTGAAAAACCATTAGGCAACTCTAATAGTTCAACATTGAAATGTTCTTTCGATGAAGCTCTGAAATTTCAAACATTATAGCTGGGAAAAACATAGCTAGATAGAAACCCTGTTCTTTCTTTCCCAATCTCTTTGAATCGTTTTCTTCCGAAGCTTTGATTGATGACATATGTAAATAAGAGAGAGAATTGTAGTTTAAATTCTGGTCTACATCTAAAAGAAGAAAACCGTCTCAGTCAGAAAACTTTGAGTGTAAAATCAATATTGTATTCAGTCCATTAGTCTTTAAGATAAAATATTAAAAGCTTCTGTAATTTGTCTTAAATTTTATGAAGTTTATGTTAATTAATATTTAAGGAAAATTTGTAATTACATAAAAACTAGCATATAGCCAGTCATATGATATGATTAGAAAAGCTTATTAGTTAATTCATTAAGATAGTTTTATACCCTGAATAGTTTTTAGTAAAGTATTTCGCTCTACTTTTGATGAGTCATATGATGGGATTAGCAAAGCTTATTAGTTAATTCATTAAGATAGTTTTATACTCTGAATAGCTATTAGTAAAGTATTTTTCTCTACTTTTTATGAGTCATATGATGGGATTAGAAAAGCTTATTAGTTAATTCATTAAGATAGTTTTATACTCTGAATAGTTCTTAGTAAAGTATTTCGCTCTACTTTTGATGAGTCATATGATGGGATTAGAAAAGCTTATTAGTTAATTCATTAAGATAGTTTTATACTCTGAATAGCTATTAGTAAAGTATTATTCTCTACTTTTTATGAGTCATATGATGAGATTAGAAAAGCTTATTAGTTAATTCATTAAGATAGTTTTATACTCTGAATAGTTCTTAGTAAAGTATTTCGCTCTACTTTTGATGAGTCATATGATGGGATTAGAAAAGCTTATTAGTTAATTCATTAAGATAGTTTTATACTCTGAATAGTTCTTAGTAAAGTATTTCGCTCTACTTTTGATGAGTCATATGATGGGATTAGAAAAGCTTATTAATTAATTCATTAAGATAGTTTTATACGCTGAATAGTTCTTAGTAAGTATATTATACTAGCATATGTCCCGTCATATGAAGGAATCAGTAAAATTTTTAATTTTTCAGAATTGAAAAGTACCCTATGAGGAAGGTAAAAAAATGGTTTGTCTTTTGGGTGAGAATTATCTGGTACACGTTCAATAATTTGTTTATCATACTCCTCTAAAGTCTCCCGATACTGTAAATGCAGTTTAGAATCATGTTGAATTCATTTAGAAAGTTTTCTTAGCTACTTCGAAATCATAGTTAAGCTCCTCTTAATTTTTTTTGCTACAGAATATAATGGAAGTAAAGGAATGAAAATATCCTTTCCACTACACCTTGGAGGCAGATAGAATTTCTTGATAATACGGGTGATAAAATTTTATTTGCAACAAAATATAATCGATGATTAAATTTAAAATTATCACATATGTACCTAACCTATTATTTAAGCCAATTATAAAAGAAAATTATTTACTTTATATTTAATTTCAGTGATAAAACGTATGAAAATAATGCAGATGATATTTAAATAATTTAAAATAAGAAATATATATATATATATATATATATATATATATATATATATATATATATATATATATATATATATACATATATATATATATATATATATATATATATATATATATATATATATATATATATATATATATATATATATATATATATATATATATATATATATATATATATATATATATATATATATATATATATATATATATATATATATATATATAT
>CM063505.1:16075281-16087781 GCA_032207245.1 Pardosa pseudoannulata
CTTTCTACCCGTAAGTTTTCTTTCAGCTTTTCAGTTAATGATCTGAAATTTATCGAAAACTTAGCTCACTTAAAAAAAAATATGACTTAAATGAAAAATAAGTCTTTTTTGTTAACTTGCATTTTATTGCATATGACTACTAAGATTATATTAAGGTTATTGTTTTAGTTATTTCTTTATATTGTAAATTTTTCATACAATATATTATTATATGGCTATTTCTATGTATAAATAAATATTAAACACTTATAAAATTTTATTTTAAAAGATTATAGTCAACATTTTAACTCATTTAGATTATGATATAAATTATGAAATAGTAGATTTTTTTAAATATATTTACTGGTTTAGTGTGTAGGAAGTTAATAAATTTATTTTTAGACTATTTTTTATATTTCTTAAAGTAAAAAAGACTTTATATAGAGTATATATTAAAAATATTAAGGTTACTTTTTTAAGTTGTTTCCTTATATTATAATTGTTCATACAATATATTATTATAGGCTATTTCTATGTATAAATAAATAACTAATACTTATAAAATTTTGTTTTAAAAGAATATATTCAACATATTAACTCATTTAAATTATGATAGAGATTGTGAACTAGAGTTTTTTAAAAATATATTTACTACTTTTGTGTGTAGGAAGTTAAATTTATTTTTAGACTATTTTTTTATATTTCCTAAAGAAAAAGAGACCTTATATAGAGTATATATTAAAAAATATTAAGGTTAATTTTTGGTTATTACTTTATATTGTAATTTTTTCATAATAATTATATGGTTATTTGTATGTATAAATAAATATTAAACATTTATAAAATTTTATTTTAAAAGATTATATTCAACATTTTAACTCATTTCAATTATGATATAAATTGTTAAGTAGAAGATCTTTTTAAATATATTTACTGCTTTTGTTCGTAGGAAGTTAATAAATTTATTTGACTATTTTTTATACAGTGATCCCTCATTTTTTGTGGTTAATGGGGACCAGCACCTTCTCGAAAGCCGAAAAGACGTGAAGTAGTATTTGCCCCCTAGGAATTTTCGTGTATGCGGGTACAGGAGTGTTTTAAATATGTAAACAATATTTATACTCTACACATTTAAGACAAAAATTACAGCAGTATAAGTATTTACTTAAAAGTGTCAGTGGTAATTGTAAGGTTAATTACAAAACCTTATAGAGTAATAAACATTAATCAACACTGCTTTATGAGAGAAGTTTGGTTGGGAGGCATGCACTAACAAAACGAAAAATCCCACCAAACACAAAGGGTGTCAGAAGGTGTCAAGGTACTGAGAAATGATGCAAAGTTTAAATAAAAATAAACTTTCATTGAAGCTTGAAACAAAACACAAAATAATGGACGACCTGACCAGGAAATATTTACAGGCGAAGGTGTAAACAGCAAATACAGGTAGCGGAGATTCCAAGAAATTTCCAGGGTAACCTCACCAGAAAATATTCAGAGTCGAGGACATGATCAGTAGCGGAGACAGCAGTGCTCTGCAAGGGGGAAAGCAGGAACTGATGATGTTGCCTTTAGACGCTGCCTTTTATTCCCCGTATGCTAGAAGAAAATTAGCATACGACTTGAAAAGCGCAGTGCTTCTGCTACCTCGAAAGAATAGCCAATGTTTCGGAACATGACTCTGAGCGAAGCTAGAATGCAGTCGCTACAGAAGCGAAAAGTCTTGTTGGAGGCGGAGGAGTAGTTCTCACTTAACTAGCAGGCTCTCTCGGAGACTTTTCTGCTGGAGACGCTGACGGTTGAGCCAGGGGGCTTTACCTTGAAGAGAAACATGGTGATAGGTAGTTGTTGTCTTCGTTTTTCCTTTTCCTTCAATGTTCCCCTGTAAAAGGATATAACCCCTTCAATGTGATTGCTGAACTCGGCAGCTCGAACCATATTGTCGTCAATGTCTTGTAAAAATTCTTTCCATGTTGCACAACTGTTTCATATTCTCCATGGTAAGGCCATGTTTTTCAGGCATTTAAAAGTTTCAATTTTTCGCTGATGGTCTTTTTGTTCTTCCTCTTGGAAGGAAGCTTTTGAAGAGGCACAGCATCTAGGCGGCATTATAAGGGCTTATATAATAATAAAAAGTTATCGCTTAAACAAAACAAGTTATCGCAACAATAGTAAAGTACAGTATGTGAGACAGCCAACATCATGGAGAAGACTGGCGAGATACAACAAGAGAAGGTGCTAGGTGAGGATACGATGATGTGCAGACAATCAACTCACAGGGATAAATCCACTCGTACTCTCATTGGTGGATGTCGCACCAGAAACCAATCACTCGCCTTTATGAAAACACGTGGTATTTACTTTGAGTCAACTCATCTCTTTGTTTGACATGCAGGAATATTGCTCTTTCGCTTTTCAAAATGAAACAACGCTCTTTTAGCAATGTGGCTGCCGACATGGTTGTATTTTTTCATTTTTATTTTTTGATGAATATTTTGAAGAAACCCGCGGTGCACTGAAGCCGCAAAACATGAAACAAGAAGTGATAAGGGAACATTGTATTTTGTAAAGCAAAAAATATATTTTGAATGACATTTTTCGTCTTCTGAACAATGTAGTGAAACTAATACGTGCAAATGAAAAACAATACCAGATAAAAGATCTATATAAAACTTTACCCATATCGTTTAAAAAGAATTTACAGTATAAAAAGGAGAAGCTGAAAAATATTTAATACATTCAAAAAACTCTGAAAATAAACGGAATTAAGTTTTCAAATACTCATATTTTAGAAAAACTTCTCATTTATATCATTTAGATATATTTCCTCTTTCTATGAAGGAAAACTATAAAATCAATCGGTTGTGCAATTATAGTTATATTTTTTTAATCTGTTCAACCAATTTAACCCCTTCCGGTAAAATGACGAGTCTAGCTCGTCATTAGTTTTTCATTCCATACCACACAATGACGAGCTACATTCGTCATGCGATTAAAGTTACTGTTAAATATGATAATTAATTTAGTTTAAAATTTCTAGTGTGCTGAATTTGGCAACACTTTTATCACTTGTGAAAATCACAAGTCACTATTGCATATTGTTTACTTAGAATTTCTTGGTAGAAGTCACTGCCAAATTAATGAGTCAGAATAAAAGAATACCTACTAAGAAATGCCGTGTGCGTTACAAGAATCAAATTAAAAGTGAGACTACTTGGCGGTGTAAACAATTAAGAATTCCTTTGCACTTTGTTTTGAAAAGTACCACTAGCTTGAAGACTATTATCTGTATACCTTATTAATGTTTTGCTTTGATATTTTCTTAATTTTACTGTTTCTGATATTATTTAACACTATTTTAACTGGATTTTAATTAAGAATATGTAAGAATTGTAAAATGAAACAAGTTTTTTAAATAAAAATTAAATGGTTATTTCATGCACAGTTTTTCATTATTAAATCATACCGGAAGGGGTTAATTATTTATTAGAATATCTTTATATATAAATTCTTCTATCCGGTTGTTTGTAATGGAACTCCTCCTAAATGATTGGAATGATTTTAATGAAATTTTGAGTATGAAGTTGATTCGAGAAAGGTTTATTTTCACAATTTGATAAGATAGAAAATGTTTTTTTTATTAAAAATACATAATTGTGCTCTTATTGAAACTATTATAGAGCCTCTTGAAATTCTGCACTGCCAACGTATCTGTGGCGCAGTGGTCAGGGCAACGCACTTCAATACGGGAAATTCCAAGATCGAATCCCGTACATGCAATGTAGGAATTTAAAATTAATTTAATTAAGTTTGTGATCACTGTACGGTTGGTGTGTTTGAATATTTTAAAAATATTTTTTCCTTATTAATCCAATTTATAATTTACTTAAAAACATTTTACAATTTTTGGATTTACAGAGTTAAAACTGGACAACGTCTGTCGGGTCATCTTGTAAATACATACAAAATATTTCTGACGATATATTAGAAGATATATGCTTTAAGTTTTACTTGATTTTCAGACTATGAAATATTTTAAGTATAGCAAAAAATATATTTTGAATGACATTTTTCGTCTTCTGAACAATGTAGTGAAACTAATACGTGCAAATGAAAAACAATATCCCATAAGAGATCTGTATAAAACTTTACCCATATCGTTTAAAAAGAATTTACAGTATAAAAAGGAGAAGCTGAAAAATATTTAATACATTAAAAAAACTCAGAAAATAAACGGAATTAAGTTTTCAAATACTCATATTTTAGAAAAACTTCTCATTTATATCATTTAGATATATTTCCTCTTTCTATGAAGGAAAACTATAAAATCAATCGGTTGTGCAATTATAGTTATATTTTTTTAATCTGTTCAAAAAAATTTAACCCCTTCCGGTAAAATGACGAGTCTAGCTCGTCATTAGTTTTTCATTCCATACCGCACAATGACGAGCTACACTCGTCATGCGATTAAAGTTACTGTTAAATATGATAATTAATTTAGTTTAAAATTTCTAGTGTACTGAATTTAGCAACACTTTTATCACTTGTGAAAATCACAAGTCACTATTGCATATTGTTTACTTAGAATTTCTTGGTACAAATCATTGCCAAATTAATGAGTCAGAATAAAAGAAAACTTACTAAGAAATGCCGTGTGTGTTACAAGAATCAAATTAAAAGTGAGACTACTTGGCGGTGTAAACAATTAAGAATTCCTTTGCACTTTGTTTTGAAAAGTACCACTAGCTTGAAGACTATTATCTGTATACCTTATTAATGTTTTACTTTGATATTTTCTTAATTTTACTGTTTCTGATATTATTTAACACTATTTTAACTGGATTTTAATTAAGAATATGTAAGAATTGTAAAATGAAACAAGTTTTTTAAATAAAAATTAAATGGTTATTTCATGCACAGTTTTTCATTATTAAATCATACCGGAAGGGGTTAATTATTTATTAGAATATCTTTATATATAAATTCTTCTTTCCGGTTGTTTGTAATGGAACTCCTCCTAAGTGATTGGAATGATTTTAATGAAATTTTGAGTATGAAGTTGATTCGAGAAAGGTTTATTTTCACAATTTGATAAGATAGAAAATGTTTTTTTTTATTAAAAATACATAATTGTGCTCTTATTGAAACTATTATAGAGCCTCTTGAAATCCTGCACTGCCAACGTATCTGTGGCGCAGTGGTCAGGGAAACGCACTTCAATACGGGAAATTCCAAGATCGAATCCCGTACATGCATAGTAGGAATTTAAAATTAATTTAATTAAGTTTGTGATCACTGTACGCTTGGTGTGTTTAAATATTTTAAAAATATTTTTTTCCTTATTAATCCAATTTATAATTTACTTAAAAACATTTTACAATTTTTGGATTTACAGAGTTAAAACTGGACAACGTCTGTCGGGTCATCTTGTAAATACATACAAAATATTTCTGACGATATATTAGAAGATATATGCTTTAAGTTTTACTTGATTTTCAGACTATGAAATATTTTAAGTATAAATAATAAGTCTAAATTTATTTTGAGATTTATGTGCTCTGGACTCATTTGAAATTTTAATTGTGACATAAAAAAATGATGGGTCAAGTACCATTGAGAACCACTTTTTCTCATTTTCACTAATAAATTATGTCCCTTATAAACTTTTCCTTTAAAAACAGCGACCCGACTATTTAATCACAAAATAAATAAACACATACACACATATATATTTATATATATTGGCTAAGACTGTTGTATGTTTGTATTATTTACATTTCCACAAAGAACATGGAAGTTGTTCTTAGCAGATTTATTGATTTACACTATGAGAAGTGCTAAATTTTAGAAAGGGTGCAAACTTTATCCATACTAAAGCACACAAAAGCACACAAACACACAAATACACACACACACACACACACATAGATATATATGTATGTATATATCTATATATATAAATATAAATATATATATGTATACATACATACATATATATATATATTATATTATATAATATATATATATATTATATATATATATTATATATATTATATATTATATATATATATATATATATATATATATATATATATATATATATATATATATATATATATATATATATATATATATATATATATATATATATATATATATATATATATATATATATATATATATATATATATATAAATGCATACACACATATAATATTCTATTGTACAAGTAGTTTTCATCAAATCCTTAGTATATATTAAAGTTTCGTATTCCCATAATTTTATTACATATCTTCTTCTTTTAACCATGCCTCTTTGTGTTGCACACTGTTAACAAAAGCCATGCCACATGCTAAATTAATTGGAATACATTTCTCATTACTAAAATATTTTTCATTATAAGAAATCCGTAACCTGTTCATTTGTTTACAGGTAAATGAGGTAAAATATTTCAAAAAGTGAATGGAATTAAGCTCAAAACAATTTTCATTTTTTTAATAGGCATTTTCTTAATAAAGATACTTTCAAAAGCAACAGAATAATAACTACAGTGAAAGCCCAATTTCACTTAACATTAATTGACTTCTTAATTTTAATGAAGCAATACTGATAATCATTTTTTTCTCTCTAGCATACAACACCTTTCATTTTTATACGGATTTATTAAATTATGTTCCAGTTAAAGAAGTTATAAAACTTTACAAGGTTTTCCTTGTTAATATTTCTATAACAATTAAGTCGCGGTTGAAAGAAGTTTAAAACAAGTAATTACTGCAACAAAAAATGGGATAAATTAAACATGCCTTTCAATTACTTATAAAATAAAAACTTTTTTGCAATGTGGATTTCTAAAGATACTGAAGACAAGTTGCTTAAGTGAGTTGAACTTGACCACGTTTTTTTTAAGCAAAGAGACATATTGTTTTTAATTGATTAAACCACATTTATCAGTGTGATTGCCGTTAGAACCTTTTTACAACTAGTTAATTATTTTGTTTATTATCTTACTTATAAATTAACAAAAACTAATTTTTGGTCTGATTTTTTTTCCTGTTAATCTTATAGTTGATTTAAAACGTTTCAAGAATATATTACTCTAATTCGATTAATATTTCTGCATTTCTTATGCTAATATCCAGAATACATTTAAAATAATAGTTATTAATATTTATAATTATTATTAATATAGTTATAATTAATATTTTTGAAGATGGATCTATATTTTTAACTTACATACATATACACGCACACACTCACATACATTAACGGAGAATAAGTAATGAAGAATTATTCAAATTCATAAATTAATATACATAATAAACAGTCGGAACAAATTTCATAATGCATTAAAATAACACAAAATCTCATTTAGGATAATTATTTTATATACGTGCATAAAATTTTATTCAATACGAAATTAGGATATTTAATTTACGCCGGAAAAAGTGATACATATAAATATATATATATATATATATATATATATATATATATATATATATATATATATGTATATATATACACATGTTTACATACCTATAAATATACATATATATATATATATATATATATATATATATATATACATAATGTTATATATATATATATATATATATATAATTATATATATATATATATATTATATATATATAATATAATATATATATATAATATATATATAATATAATATATTTATAGATATATATTTATATATATATATTTATATATATATATATATATATATATATATATATATATATATATATATATATATAAATAATATATATTATATATATATAATATATATATAATGTGTACATATATATATATATATATATATATTATAATATATTTATATATATATATAAATTATAAATATATATATATATTATAAAAATATATATATATATATATATATTATATAATATATAATATATAAATTATATATATATATATATAATATATATATATATATATTAATATATATAATATATATAGAATATATTTATACAATAAATACACTACACATGTATAATACATTTTATTGTTTAAATTTTTTTTAAAAATAAATACATAAATATTAAATTAATATTATATTAATAATATATTATATATTTATAAATAAAATAACTAAATGAAAAAATAAATAATGAAAAAACAAAGAAATATATATATATAACATATATTTATATTAAAAAGAAAATATTTAATATTTATAATAAATTATAATTTTATACATTAACAAAATGTAATAAGAATTATTAAATTAAAAATAAATATACATATATAAACATTACAAATTTATAATCATTAAAATAACTCAAATTCATTTAGGATAATTATTTTATATACGTGCATAAAATTTTATTCAATACGAAATTAGGATATTTAATTTACGCCGTAAAAAGTGATACATTCTGCAACCATTATTCTTGTTTCTTTCATAATTACATGTAATTTAAATTCAACAAATGTTTATGATTTCCAAAAACTTTCCCGAAATATCCTGAAAAGATGAAAAAAAATATTGATGATTATTACCACCGATATTAATGCATCGTAATGATATTTTGTTAATCTTCGAACTTCTAAAATAATGTTCCATCATGTATCGGAAAACATCATTATCTGTCCTAAAAGACACAGTAAATAAATAATTATAGCGCTTCATTCGTAGCTTTTATGAATATTTAATTTTCTAAAGCTAAATATGTTTTTTCTTTACCTCTGATGGAAAAATAATTTCAATGAACAGTATAATCCTTTCATCGATAATTAACTGCCAGCAGAATTCGAAAAACGAACTTCCATTTAATTTCATATATAAAATAATTACGTAGGTACTCGAAAAAATATTTTTATTAGATCTCTATTGTAATTACATGCATATGTAAAAGTTGATTACATATTGACTTTTTTAAGATTTTGACTTTTTCTCGTAAGTGAATATCATTGAGTAAGCTGAATATTTTCTAAAGCTTATTAAGAAATATTTCCCTGTCTTTCGATGATTAATTATTCCTTGAAAGATATTTCAGCATTAATTTTCCTCATAAGGTTAAAATCATACGTTTTATTGTAAAAATATTCCTTTAGCAAATTAAGGCTATTATTAATAATTATTTCTAGAATTTTCATCAACATTTTGACGAAGAGCGAAAAGCATTTTCAGCATAGGCAGATACCAAATTTTTAAGGACAATTTTATACCGGACATTAATGTACCGAATTTTTGAGGACATTTTTATTTTAAATTTTTTTACAGATGTTGACTTTTCTGAATATTTTAGTGATGTATATTCATATAAATTGACTGATATCATACCAAGGCTCATATTAATAATTATTTCTAGAATTTTTAGCAATATTTTCACAAAGAGGGAGTTTTTGTATTCAGAAAATGTAGATGAGAACAGTGTACACAGTATGAGACTTTAGCATTATTTGCAGAAGTGCGTGCCATTTCTCCAGTAAAAATGGAATTTTATATTTTATTGAAAGATAATTATTTTTAATTGTAGGTTCGTGCAACAAAAGTTTACAGATCTGAAAAAATTTCAATTTAAAAACTGTTTAAATTATACTTTAAAATCATACGTTTTAGATTAAAAAAAATAGTCCTTTAGTACATTAAGGCTATTATTAATAATTATTTCTAGAATTTTTATCGACATTTTCACGAAGAGTGAATTTTCATTTTCAGCATAGGTAGATACCGAATTTTTAAGGACATTGTTATACCGGACATTAATATACTAAATTTTTAAGGACATTTTTATTTTTAATTGTGTTACAGATGTCGACTTTTCTGAATATTTTAGAGCTGTATACTCAGATAAATTGACTGATATCATACCAATGAGCCTTTTGCATTATTTTCAGATGTATGTGCCATTTCCCCAGTAAAAATTGAATTTTTTATTTTATTTGAAGATAAATATTTTTAATTGTAGTTTCGTGCAACAAAAGTTTACAGGTCTGAAAAATTTCAATTTTAAAAATATTTAAATCATACGTTAAAATCATACTTTATTGTAAAAAGAGTCTTTTAGTATATTAAGGCTATTATTAATCATTATTTATAGAATTTATAACAACATTTTCACAAAGAGAGAGTTTTGATATTCAACAAAGGTAGATGAGAACCGTGTACAAAATATACCTTATTTTTAAGGACATTTTTATTTTTAATTTTGTTACAGTTGCGACTTTTCTAAATATTTTATTGCTGTATATTAAGATAAATTGACTGATACCATACCAATTAGCCTTTTATATTATTTGCAGATGTATGTGCCATTTCCCCAGTAAAATAATGGAATTTTATGTTTTATTTAAAGATAATTATTTATTATTGTAGGTACATGTAACAAAAGTTTACAGGTCTGAAAAAATTTCAATTTTAAAAATATTTAAGTCATACTTTAGAATTATACGATTTTTTGTAAAGAGAGTCCTTTAGTACATTAAGGCTATTATTAATAATTATTTATACAATTTTTAGCAACATTTTCACAAAGAGAGTTTTTATATTCAGAAAAGGTAGATGAGAAGAGTGTACACAGTATACCTAATTTTTAAGAATATTTTTATTTTTACTTTTCTTACAGATGTCGACTTTTCTGAATATTTTAGTGCTGTATATTAAGATAAATTGACTGATATCATACCAATGAGTATTTTGCATTATTTTTAGATGTATGTGCCATTTCCACAGTCAAAATGGAAGTTTATGTTTTATTTAAAGGTAATTATTTTTAATTGTAGGTGCGTGTAACAAAAGTTTACAGGTCTGAAAAATTTCAATTTTAAAAATATTTAAATCATACGTTTTACTGTAAAAAGTGTCCTTTAGTACATTAAGTATATTATTAATAATTATTTATAGAATTTTTAGCATCATTTTCACAAAGAGAGAGTTTTTATATTCAGAAAAGGTAGATGAGAACAGTGTACACAATATACCGCATTTTTAAGGACATTTTTATTTTGAATTTTGTTACAGATGTCAACTTCTCTGAATATAATAGTGCTGTATACTCAGATATAAATTGACTGATATTATACCAATGAGCCTTTTGCATTATTTTGAGAAAGGCGTGCCATTTTCCCAGTAAAAATTGAATTTTTTATTTTATTTAAAGATAATTATTTTTTATTGTAGGTGCAGGCAACAAAAGTTTACAGGTCTGAAAAAATTTCAATTTTATAAATATTTAAATCATACGTTAAAATCATACGTTTTATTGTAAAAAGAGTCCTTTAGCATATTAAGGCTATTATTAATAATTATTTCTAAAATTTTTAGTAACATTTTCACAAAGAGAGAGTTTTTATATTCAGAAAAGGTAGATGAGAACAGTGTACACAGTATATCTAACTTTTAAGGATATTTTTATTTTTAATTTGTTACAATTGTCGACTTTTCTTAATATTTTTGTGCTGCATACTCAGATAAATTGACTGATATCATACGAATGAACCTTTTGCAATATTTGCAGAGGTATGTGCCATTTCCCCAGTAAAAATGGAATTTTACATTCTATTTGAAGATAAATATTTTTAATTGTAGATTCGTGCAAGAAAAGTTTACAAGTCTGAAAAAATTTCAATTTTAAACATCTTTAACCAATTCTCTAGAGCTCACTCGAATAGATTAAAAGTATCTCTTTCTGAGAAAAATATTTATAGGAAACGGCGGAAATGCATGTTATTGGTGTCTAGAAGACCATTAAGGCAGCAACTAAAAATCATGATTTTTTTTTCTATTGGGTGATTTTGTGTGGAATGTTTTTCTAACAGTAGGTCTCGGAGACTGGGCGAGCGTTCTCGTTGGTTAACCCCTTCCCTGTTTTGCCCGTATGACGTAGGGGCACAGCTTTCGGGCCTTTACTGATTTGCCCGTACGGCTTTCTCTCAATCTGATTTCTATTTCGCTTGCACTGCTTCGGCCGTACTTTTTCCAATTTTAGTAACAAATTATTCTTATAGATGTCCAGTAAATGATAGTTTGCAGCTTATTGTATTTTCTACTCTTATTGGTTCAAAAGCATCATTTTTTCGCATGATTTGTATCAGAAGACGAATTGTTATCTTTCAGTGTATAGCTTTCTGGTTATATTTTACTAACAGCCTGATAGTTTTATTGACGTAAGAGTTGAATAATATATTTTTACTTTTAAATAATGGATAATTCAGAGCGTATGGAGCTAATTTCTTGTGACTCGGAATCAGGAACTGAATTATCTGTAAATGATAGTAGCGAAAGTTTACTAGATGACCTGGATAGTAGTGACTCTGATAGTAGTACAGATGGAATCAGTCAAGCAAGACAATTTTTTTAAAATTGTGATAATCCTTCGGATCCGCCCCTTACTTTTGCTTTCACTGGAACTTAGATATCGATGAAACTAAAGGTAAACTTCAGTTCTATGATGCTTTCATAGAAAGAAAAAAAGTTGTCATAAATGCTGAAAAAATATTAGAAATGTTAATTTTAATAACATATCTTTACTTAAAAAT
>CM063505.1:16090281-16095281 GCA_032207245.1 Pardosa pseudoannulata
ATAAGTAAAATTATTAAAGTAACTATGTATCATACACTTTAATCATTATTTAAGTTTTTTTCTCTAAATGCAGTATGTAGAGAGAGATAAATCTTTCTTTATTTTAAGAACAATTCAGTTTCATTTAAATGAGAAATTATATTATTTCCTCTTTTATGTTATTTTTGTACATAATATTAACGTTTGATAGAGCTACGCAAAGTCATTTGAGTAGAAGGGAAGAATTATGAATTCATCTTTTTTATCTCGATATTGCACTATAGAACAATTGAAATTTTAACAAATTTTTTTAATAAAGATCTTAGTGTAAAAGTATAGTTTTATAAATTAGTATTATTTAGGACAAACTTGAAAGGTGATACTTAAATCATAACTAAGTTAACTGGAATTTTTTTTTTACTGCTAACTTTGCATTTTAAATGAAACTAAATACATAAGATTCATAAGATGAAATAAGATGACATTTTGACTTTAATAAGATGTTTTAAACTAAGAAAAATTAACTGTACTTATATCTTTCGGAATAATTATATGTTTAGAAATGATGCTTTTTCGAAAGTCTAGAATTTAATTTTCTTTTATAATACGATATAAAAATTTTATTTAAAACTATAAGAAAGTTTAAAATTTGTTAGTTAAGTTACTTATTGTCTATAATACTGCATAATTGTTTTTCCCCAATAAAATATTTTTATTGAAATAAATTTATACACTCAGTTTGCCAATTTAATAACAATCGTATAACTGAAAAAATCAAAATTATAACTAGAGTCATTATAATAAAGTTCATAAAATTTCCAACTATTTATTTAACCGTAAATAAAAAATATGATTGTACAAAGATTTAAATAATATAAAATGTAAGTTTTCAATTTAAACATTATGTTACGCATTTCAATAATAATAAAAAATAGAGCAATATAAGAGCAAAAACTTTACATACGAATAAATTTATCCCTTACTTTTTCAAATTTTTATTCTTATTAAGTTAAATGATTCTTTGAAACATAATTTTCACAATTTTCATTAAAAGTAACAGCAGATATCAAATGTAACAACATGAAATATTTTGTTTTACTGCTTTATTAATAAAATGAAACATATTACTCTTATTTAAACAGTCAGTAAATTCTACAATCGTCTTTAAAACACCCAAAATTTGTAATACAAAATAATGTCTTTTTATCTTTACTAGAAAATAAAAGGTTTATATAAGTTTACTTCATTACAATTTCTTTTTTAATCTCATTTCTTAAATTTATCAAACACTTATTAAAATAACAATTTTTGTATGTACGTTTTCAATATAAAAAATATGTATTCTTAGTAGCTATAAATAATATTTAAAATTAAAAAATAGTATTTACAGATAAATTCATTAGTTAAATTTTTCAAATTTATTTTACATTATTTATTTTTTGTCTTATTAAAAACTCCTTAAAAACCCTTATTTTTCATATATTGTAATATAAAAATGGATAAGGGATATAAAATCATATTCAATTAATATTAAATTTTACTGCTTATTGAATGAAGCATAATATTATTGGTAAATTAGAAGGACAATAAATTAGATATTTTAAGACTTTTATAAAAAATATACAAGAATTATATGAGAAAATTAGGTTTAAGTTTATTTATGTTCATGTTTATTAAAAAACACATAGGGGTTATATTCGTTTACAGTTTATAACTTTTTTCCTCATTAATATATTACAGAATTAAGGTAACTTATTACTTATTAAACATTAAGCTTCTAATAGAAAATAATTTCTAAAAGAAAATACAGCCACTTATCAGACGTTATCTAAAATACGTTTTCATTTTTTGGAAGAAATAAGCTAGCATGCTAGCATCAAAAAGCACTTCCTTCCCTTTATTTTCGATAAAATAACTGAATTTTTCCGAAAACAAGAGTACATCGACAATTTTCAAAAGAATCTAATAAAGGTTTCTCAAAAATAGCTTTATAATCTTGTTTCGGAAGTTTTAATAGTCTTATCGTATTTTGTGATCTTAAATCCTGTATTTGAAAATATTTGAATAAACTGGCTCTTTACATACTCATGTTTAATATTTTATGGATAAACGGAAGAGGTTATTCAGTCTATATATTTCTCAAAACTGTAAATATACACTAGTTTTTATATTTTTAAAATTATTATAAATTCTAAAAAATATATAATATTTTTATTTAAATTTTGTATAAAACATAATAAGGTTTAAAGTTAGGAAACGCGACTTAAATATACCGGGTGGCCGTAATTAAACTGACAGTGCTCACAGTGTTCTGTAGAGGGATCTATTTGCGAGAATGACGCCACATTTTGTAGGAAGATTAAACAAGACGGGGGACGAAGGATTCCCAGAAAAAACAAATTAGTTCCAAAAGTCACCGCTAGGGGAATATTTGCCGCTGTGTTATAGAAAATATGGTGTTAACAAATGCAAATTAATACGGAATAAAATTATCTTTTTTCTGATTTAGTTCAAGTGCAATATGACAATACTTTTAAAAAAGCGTAAAATCTACATAAACACCGATAAAGTCTCGTGATCTGCAATATCACGTACACTGAGCAGCAGAAGAAGTTCTTTATTCAAATTTCACTTTACATCCATTTGCACAGTTAAGAAATTAGTTTACGTTTTGATTTGCATTTGTCAACACTCTATTTTCTATTACACATCGCCAAATATTCCCCTAGCGGTGACTTTTGGAACTATTTTTTTTTCGCGGAATCCTTCGTTTCCCGTCTTTTTTAATCTTCTTACAAAATATGGCCTCATATTCGTAAATAGATCGCGCTACAGAACACTGTGAGCACTGTCAGTTAAATTATAGACACTTGGTATTATACCTGTCCCAGGCGCCTTTAACGAACACAGAGGATCTTAGGTCGACTCGAACCCCTAACCCGTCACCTTTTAGTTACGAAATCTTGCTGACTGAGCTACTATAGCTCTTAAAATATAAAAATGGATAGGGGATATCAAATCATATTTGATTCATATTCAAATTTTACTTTTTAATTTAATGAAGGATATAAATTACTGTTAACTTAGAAGGACAGTAAATTATACATTTTAAGAATTATCTTAAAAATATACAACAGCTATATAACAAATTTAGGAACATTTTCACTTTTATTAGAAACGCAGATAGGCTGTATTCGTTTACTGTTTATAACTTTTTTCTTCATTAATATATTACAGAATTAAAGTAACTTATTACTTATCAAACATTACGCTTGTAATAGAAAATAATTTCTAAAAGAAAATACAGCCACTTATCTGACGTTATCTAAAATACGTTTTCATTTTTTGGAAGAAATAAGCTAGCATACTAGCATCAAAAAGCACTTCCTTCCCTTTATTTTCGATAAAATAACTGAATTTTTCCGAAAACAAGAGTACATCGACAATTTTCAAAAGAATCTAATAAAGGTTTCTCAAAAATAGCTTTATAATCTTGTTTCGGAAGTTTTAATAGTCTTATCGTATTTTGTGATCTTAAATCCTGTATTTGAAAATATTTGAATAAACTGGCTCTTTACATACTCATGTTTAATATTTTATGGATAAACAAAAGAGGTTATTCAGTCTATATATTTCTCAAAACTGTAAATATACACTAGTTTTTATATTTTTAATATTATTATGAATTCTAAAAAATATATAATATTTTTATTTAAATTTTGTATAAAACATAATAAGGTTTAAAATTAGGAAACGCAACCTAAGTATACCGGGTGGCTATAATTAAACCGTCAGTGCTCACAGTGTTCTGTAGCGCGATCTATTTGTGAGAATGACGCCACATTTTGTGGGAAGATTAAACAAGACGTCTGAAGAAGGCGAAAAATGTAATTAGTTCCAAAAGTCACCGCTAGGGGAATATTTGGTGCTGTGTAATAGAAAACAGAGTGTTAACAAATGCAAATCAATACGGAAATTAAATTCTTAATTGCGCCAATGGATGTAACATGAAATTTGAATAAAGAACTTCTTCTGCTCAACATACGTGATACTTCAGTTCACAAGACTTTATCGGTGTTTATGTAGATATTACGCTTGTTTTAAAATGTTGCCATACTGCACTTGAACTAAATCAGAAAATGTGCATAATAAAAGGTAATTTTTATTCCGTATTAATTTGCATTTGTTAACACTCTATTTTCTACAACACAGCGCTAAATATTCCCCTAGCGGTGACATTTGGAACTAAGTTGTTTTTTTCCGGCTCCATCGTCCCCCGTCTTGTTTAATTTTCCTACAAAATGTAGCATCATTCTCGCAAATAATTCGCGCTACAGAACACTGTGAGCACTGTCAGTTTAATTATGGCCACCCGGTATTAAAAACTAGATTTATGGTTGTTGATCATATACCTATTTTTACTGAAGTAAGCCAATTTGACTCATACAAAAAAATCGAAGTTTTTTGCAAAGAAAATAGTTCCAAATTAATTTAAATAGAATATTTATTATCAAAAATTTCATGGAAAATATTTTTTACATACAAAATCTGTTTTTGAAACACATTTTCTGCAAATATTTCTATTACATTTAGCACAATGGTATCTACATCTGTTTCTTTTGCAGGATTTTTGAACTTGATAATTCTTCCGTGCGTCAGTAGCATGAATTTCTGTCATTGGAATGGAAGTGTACTTGACTTCTTCTATTTACTTCTTAGCTCTCCAGCCAATTGGAAAATAAAATCTTTTTGTGAAATATTTACTTGAGTCGTATCTTTATACAGAACTGTTAAATCATTCTATGAGTCAAATTGGCTCACAATAGTGAAAATAGGTATACCACATTTGATAATGCTAAATGAAGGGATCTGCGGGGAAGACGAATGAAAGTTTACATATATTTTTTATTAAGTGAAATATTAACTATATATTTATATATATAATATATATATATATTTAATATATATATATATATATATATATATATATATATATATATATATATATATATATATATATA
>CM063505.1:16097781-16100281 GCA_032207245.1 Pardosa pseudoannulata
GAAAATTTTAGGTTAAGATACTCTATAGCTTAAAGTGTTATTAAGACTCCAGCATTTTTCACCCCTCAACAAAACTAGAGCATTACCATTTCCTTAATGTTTATCATCATGTCATTTAGGATTCAGGTCACATTTCGGAGATAAAATCTCACATTTTCAATATTTTTAAACATGATTTTGCAGGATGATTTCTTTACGTATAATCATATGTGTTAAGGCTCTCTTTGAAAGGGTATTTCTAGACTTATAGTTAGGGAAATCTATTAATGAAATTTAAAAAGAATAGCATATAAATCTTATAAAATGTCTCATGCGGATACGTATGAGAATACACAAATATATTAAATAAACGCTTTTAATTCTGAATTATATGTTAATACATCGTGAAATGAAGCTAAATCTTCGTTGTTACATAAATGAAAACAACTCTTTGTAAATCATTAGCCTCAAGTGAAATTATCCCTTATGTAATGCGAGGGTCACTCTGAAATTTTTAAAATACAACTAGATTTCTAAAGTTATACTTACAAAATTTTAGGTGTATTCAAAGTAGTCTCCTCCAGCATTAATGCCCATTTGTAGACGAATTTCCATAGATTAAGCTCAATCCATTCATTTCTTGGAATAGATGATTTATAGATACATCAATCTCTCATGAATTAAAAGGACATTCTTTTTTAGATTAAAGAATAACGAAAAGTAACACATAGCTACATCAGGTGAATATGGCGGATATTCTATCACTTTAATTTGTATTTAAGAAACTCAACAGTTAACCTGGCTGTACGTGAGGATGCATTGTTATGGTGAAGCATTAATCCCCTAAAATTAACTCCTTATAGATATTGTGGAAGACATTAAGTGGTATACCAGTTTGCTGATACTGTGTTCTGCTCTTCCAACTTGATGGCTTTGACCAAACCCGTACTTCTGAAGAAAACGCATACATAACTTATTTTCAGTACGCGTTGTCTTTTCCCCATTGTCGGAGTGAGATCATCTTCAAAGACCCGTACTTGTTGATGTGTTGCAACGTCAAAAACGGTATGTACACTTCATCATCCGTTACAATTTTAGAAATGATGAGGTAGCCACCGTCATTTAGCAATTTAAGAGTTTCTTTACTGATTCTGACACGCTCTAATTTTTGGTGCTCAGTTAGATTATGGAGAACCCAATAGCAAACTTCTTTTTTCATATGTGATTCTTTATTAATAATTTTGTGTATGGCTGAGGATGCAATATTAAGTTTCCTCTGTATAATTTGATAGGTACACCGATTATCACCCATTCATATTTTTCGTATGGCATACCCATTATCCGGGCTTTCCTGTGTGTTTTTCATCCTGAAGAAACTTGCGACCTCTGCTAAGTTCTTTAAACCATCTGAATAATGTAGCACGAGCTGGAGATTCATCACCAAATGCCAATAGCAACCATTGAAAGCATTCTTCTTGATTTAATCCTGCTTTAAAATCGTAGAAAATCATAGCGCGAAAATGTTCTCTCGTCAACTACATTTTCTCTTCTGTTTGAAATTTATTCTACGCTAAACAAATTGAAGTAAGTCAGTAAAAAATCGTCTCCTGTGTTAAAATACTTTGTGTTTTTAAATTAAACCTTTATTTTTATTTTGTAAATTCTTATCGCCGAGTATCTCAAAAATTTCAGAGTAACCCTCACAATAGCTTAAGTTATCTGTCCGTCTGTCCTCGAATTTATGAAGCGGTTGGACCTGGAATGGACAGAGGTATCCATATTTGATTCTTGATGAGTTATGGTTAGCAAAATTTAAAACGAGTTAAAAACTTTCGAAATATACCCCTTCCCCTCCTTTTCGATCATTTAATGCCATTATTTCAAGCCCTATTTTCCCCTGTTAAAAGCAAGCGATGATTAAATACATGAATTTATCACATTATAATACATAAATATATGTATATGTATAAAAAGATATATATATATATATATATATATATATATATATATATATATGTATATATATATATATATATATATATATATATATATATATATATATATATATATATATATATATATACATATATATATATATATATATATATATACATATATATATATATACATATATATATATATATATACATATATATATATATATAATATATATATATACATATATATATATATATATATATTATATATATATATATATATATATATATATATATATATATATATATATATATATATATATATATACATATATATATATATATATATATATATATATATATATATATATATATATATATATATATAATATATATATATATACATATATATATATATATATATATATATATATATATAATATATATATATATATATATATATATATATATACATATATATATATATATATATATATAAATATATATATATATATAATATATATATATATATGTATATATATATATATATATTATATATATATATATATATACATATATATATA
>CM063505.1:16105281-16115281 GCA_032207245.1 Pardosa pseudoannulata
TTATAATTTTCATTTTTAAAAAGATAATAGAAAATGTATAACAGAAAATAGAAAATATATAGAAATTAATAACTATTTACTTTACACAATACTACAATACTTTGTGACGCATAGGTATAGATAATTTTTTTCTAATGTTTTTATGATTATGAAGTACACTTTACTGCTAATGAAATGTTTTTGAGTGAAATAATTTGAATTACATTCTTTTGATATATTTTAAGAAACGAATTATGAAAAAGTATGTAGTTCTAAAAATAGTGCATTTTTTACAATATAATACATAAAAGTATTTGTAAAAAATAAATTGTATTCAAGAATTTTAATGATGCTATAGAAACTTACATGAAAATTCCCAAGTAAAAATACATTTTTTGTAAACTTATCTAGTTACAACAAGTATTCCATTTTAAGAAAACCTGAAGTAACATTATAATGGTTTCTACATTACTTTGTTTATTATTTATTACTCTCATTAACATGGATTTAAGTCTTGATTTCTGTAAATTGTTGGAAGCTGAAAAATGCCTGCTATATTAAAATAAAAATTTAAAAATCGAGAGTTTAGAGGTTGAAAATGCAATCTTTCCCTTTAGAATTAACTATCAATTTAAAAGTAACTATTAGTTTATAAATATTTTAAATGTTTGTGTGGGTTTGAGAGAGTATTTTCAATAAAAGTATGACTGTACTAGGTTTTATTAATTATACGTTGTATACTTAATATGGTGAGGCGATTTAGATCATTAATATAATTGATAATTAATATAATTGATATAATCAATATGATTGATTATTATATATAATTGCTATAAATAAAACGAGAAGTGAGTTGCTTGATCTAAATCTGACCTCATCACATCTTTTGTAAAGGAAAATAAAAATTAATTCAAGAGAATTTTTCGTCGTGTGAGGCATTCTCGGGCAGGGTTCTGATCCCAGTCCCAGATTAGAATCACGTCTCCGTACATGACACTAAATAAGAATGTTGTGGAGTTATTTATGAGTTCCTAAGGGACAGTGCCTAATTTGAAGGGGCAAGGTTTTCCCTTGTTTGCGGTTTCAAGACGGGGTAAAGGAGACCAATAGATTTAGACAACTCTCCCGATTGGACTGAAAGAAGTGAGAAGGGACAGAGATGAAAATAATACAAAATAAGAAAAGTCAAGAGGGAGGGCGTGTTCGGAAGTCGAGTCGAGGCGAGAAGTCCAACGGGGAGTGTTCGACAGTCGAAGAAAGACGTTCGATTGTCAGAGACGGAGGTCGAGATTTCGACGGCAAGTGTTCAGGACTCGAGAACAGAGTACAGGGCCAATAGGAGATTTGGGTCTAAGAAAGACTTCGACATCACACACCGGCCAGAAGTATTCTAGCTCATCCGTCTTACAGAATCATCCCAATTTATTTAGAAGGCCCCATACTAGCGGTGAGACTGGAAGCCAAAATTCTAAATCCCATCAATCGAAATAACACGCAAAATATCTACTAAAGCTCCCAAGAGTACAGATTTGGCACATCAAATAGATCCACGAAGGTACTCGTTATTATACATTTGAAACACATCAAATATATCCACGATATATATCTATATATATATATACATATTGAAAATATATATATATATTATATATATATATATATATATATATATATATATATATATATATATATATATTATATATATATATATATATAGATATATATATATATATTATATATATATATATATATATATATATATAATATATATATATATATATATATATATATATATATATATATATATATATATATATATATATATATATATATATATATATATATATATATATATATATATATATATATATATACAGTTACCTAAGTAATAGAAAATTATTATTGTCAAATCTTAATTAATGTGGCACCTAATTGAACGTGTTAAAAAAGTAAATCGTATGAAACCTGATCAAATTTTTGCATATTAGTAATGTATATATCATTATAATAAATTTGCTTATTTTTTAATTTTAAACTGATATCAGTTACTCTTAATTTAGCTTATTAGTTTATTTTTTATTTTAAGTCTGTAGCCTCTGAGAACCTGTGGTTGACTTTGAACTTAAATAATCTACACACCGCAATCCAAATAATATTTAGTCTATGTGACTAACAAAATTAAATAACCACTATAAATTTGATCATAGGTAAATACCTAAAATTAAATGAGAGCTACACAACACTTAAGATTTTATATTACTAAACATAGCAGTTAAAAATTTAATATACCACATATGATTTAATATGTGTAATATTAATTTATTTTATCGTTGATGATGGGAACTAAAAAAATATAAATCTGTAACTGCTAGGCCTCAATCGGGGTAACTTATTACATAAGAAAGCATATATTAGAGATTTAAAATTATATGAAAAGCGAAGTACTTTGAATATAATACGTTGCTTTGATATAGATTTATTACTATTACGAAACGGCATAAAGAAATTGTGTTTTGCAGAATACACTATTTACAAATATAAACATAAATTTTCAAATCAAGTCTTTTATAAAGACAATTAAAATAAATATCTTTCTTTTTCCATTTATTTTCAACAAAATCTTTTATAAATATATCTAAATTATTTATTGTTATAACTGCCGTTTCATATCTTTCTGTAGCCTCAGATATAAACTTTTTTGTGTTTCTTTTTATATTGTTTTTATTTTATTTCACTTCATTTCCTGAAATATTTATAAAAAATTTTATGAAAAAGAAGCTTTTAATTGGAAAGAAAGTTTCAGTTTGACTTGCAAAGAGCAAAAGTAATATATATTTAAACAAAAAGTTTTTAAAGAAAAATAATTGTTTATGTATTTTATGAATTGTATTTTATAGTCCATTTTATTTAAAATATGACAAATATAATTTTAATTATTCCAATAACCCTTAACAGAGTTTCCCTACAAAACTTAAAATTAACTACAAAATTTTGAGAAATAACAGTAGTGATAGGAAGAAGTTATCAACTAAATTTAATGCTGATATTTTTTCTTTCTTTTTTGTTTTCTTTTATTAATCAATATTTCATTTAAATATAAAAGAAAACTTAAAAAGTAAGTTGGTTTAATACCTACAGTTTTTAGGTTCACTTCTATTTAACAAATATATAGATAAAAAATCAAACATATTATAATAAAAAGTAAAACAGTAGATGTATTTTAGATAATTTTTTATAACATTTGTAATATATGATATTAAATATTATTATTTTACTTATTTTTTTATATAAGTAAACATTTTATGCTTCGGATAATTGAGTTTTAAAGGAAATACAACATAAGACTTGCAGTTGATCGGTTCAGATAAATATGTTTAACATGCCCGTATTTGTGTGCATGTGTAAAATGGGGTGATGTAAATTTTAATTCTTTCAGAAAACATCTAAGCTATGTCCTTATTTCTTCGGTTTTATACACAGTTTTTTTCTGGTGGTTGATAGCGAAACTGCACATAGTAATCTTTGACTATCTGAACGCTTATATTGCATAGTTATACTATCTTTATTTCAAGTACTATAATCTATTTCAATACACAACTTCCTGATACAAAGGAACTCACTTACAAATATTTCTAATAGTAAATAAATTTTGGCGAAAAGGTTTAGTTCATTATATATATATAAAAAAAATAGAGGAAACATTCAGAGTCACTTTTATGCACAAAAATACGAATATATTGCAATATATATTGTGAATAAAATTCTCCTTATTGGATATTTTTAAATAATTAATAGTCATAGTTTGTAAGCTCAAAATACTTATGCTTTTCTATACTTCATAAAAGTGCTATAATTTTTTTTTTCGTTATAAAAATTTAATTAATTTTATCTAAATTAGTATCTCCTGCATTAAATATATAAGTGTTCCCTATAAACATGTACCTATGAATTGAATACTGTAGAGTTTCCATCGTTTTTATGGCAGTATTTTCAAATATATTTACTCAACTTACCCTTCAAACAAAAAACTATAAAATCAATTGCTAGCGTCACTTCTTTTTACTCTTCAACTAAAGAAACTTTGCTTCTTTGGGATTTTTTCTTTTCTGCCTCTCTGAATCATAGATCTTCAGTTTTAAGCCAAAAGTAGAAGACGGAATTAAAAAAGAAAGCTGAGGTTTACAAAGAGTATGGTTTTAAAATTTTTAAAAACAAACATGAAATATATATATATATATATATATATATATATATATATATATATATATATATATATACTTGCACCTATACATTTATATGTGACACAAAATCATGTAAATTCATTTTATATACTATGGAAATAGCTAAAAGAATGTAGTAAAATTAATTGTTATAATTTTGAATTATGTATTATATGTTTCTGGAAAGTAGTATTACACCATATACAAATAATTTTATTTGTTATTTGATCAAGTATATAAATTTACATTGCCAAAAAGATTTAGTTCTTCAAGGATAAATTTTGGACACAGTTTCAAGGAAATAAAGTAAAATAGATTTATCATATTATTATCATCAACTTCCGTTTTGTTAAATATGACATATTAAACACTAATAAAGGAAACAATTCATATATATTAATTAACAATATTAAAAATATAAATAATTAAAACATATTAAATATACCTCTATAGCAATCGAAAAATTAATTTAATTTTATAATTTTTGGATAATACAGTACAAGATATTTAAATTCAGTGTACGATAATTGTTCAACTAACTTTGAACCAAGATTCCATTTTAATAGTGTACGTGCTGTAGATTGTAATGTTAAAATGCTTAACGTCATGAAATAATGGATTCCTACAGGCATTTACATGTTTAAGTGACTGAAATGTTACATAATATTTCCAAGTATTCGCCAGTTTCCAGCAGAATAATTTCTGTAACTATATTGCTAAATTGTGTACTGAATATGTTCGTTTTCTAATGCACATTCATGCATTAGTTAATTTGTAGGAGAAGTGATATTTAGAGTTTTGTAACAATGTACAATCTTAAATGATATTAATAACGCAATATTTTAAAATAAATCTAAATAATTTTATTCACCATAATATTAAAAATGGATTTTAGAATAAAATTATCATATTTAATGGTCTACATGAGTAATTGAAAAATATTTATATTTATTGAGATTAATAATGTTTGTAAGATACATTTTTTTAAAGTTACATATACCTCTAGGAATCTAATATATGTATAAAAATGACTGTTTTTTTCAATTTCTTATATCACAGCAAAATACTTATTTATTGTTATATATATTACCAAAATATACTTGATTATTATGCATAGAAGAAATTATTGAAAATTTATGTAATAAAAATAGCTTACAATTAAAAAATAATCAGGTAAAATAATCACATTTATTGATAGTGTTATTAAATTTAATAATGAAGAGTATTTTTCCAATACATCATTGAATTTCACTGAATTAAGAAAAAATACTCAAAATTCACTAAATTATATCCTTTATTTAATTTGGTATTTGAACTTGGATTTTTTTCTTTAGTAATAATAATGATAAAAAGTAAAAATTATTAAATATTATATAAAAACTATTTCACCTTTTACTTTTTTTTAAAATTTAATTTCAAATATAGTTATTAAAACCATCATTTTAAAATTCGAAAATAAAAAATGTTTTTATTAGTAATAAATATACCAAATTTCAAACTCATTCATACCATTTACCATACGCTTAAGTTGTACAAACTAGATTTATATTAACATTTTATAAAGTTAATAGTACAAAAGGGTGTAATTTTTACTCTCTGTATAGAAAAAAAATGTTGATACAATTTAAACAAATATTATTGCAAGACGGTTGAAATAAAAATGTTGTTACATGTTAGATTAACTTATTACCTTATTAACCAGAAGCCTACAATTAACAGTCATTTATATCGGTAATGCATTAAGTATATAAGCGTTAAAGATTATAACTCACTACTGTTGTATTACATTAAAGTACACCATTTAATTCACGTTTAAGTCAAAATAATATCTTATTTGTTGTTATGCATAGTCAAATAAAAAATTATATACCAAACTAAAAAGCTTTTAAAACACTATAATCAATGATTATTATACATGGGACCTAATATATTAACAAACTGGACAATTCATTAAGAAAATCTCATAAAAACGAAAATCATTAAATTACAATGATAGTGTAAGTCGTGGTTTATTAAGTATAGAAAATTAGTAGTTAGTAATTTGGTAAAAATTATGTATAATAGTAAATTAGTGATTTACCACTAAAAATAAGAGTTTTTTTCCTTTTATGTTGATTACAATATGAACCTATTTAGCATACGTTCTCACGCAATATCACAAAATGAGACACCTACACTGTGAAATGTCACAATTATCTCATTTTAGACTGCATTTACTTCTTTCCTCTAAAGAATAAAGACTTAAAATCAATAGACTAGAAGTTATTTCAAATATTTTCACCCATCGTAAGTATAGAAACTATGCCATAAATTGCTAAGGTTATTTTCTTACTTGCAGAGGAAAACTTTTATTTTGAGGATAATTTCTATTGTTGTATTTCTTTTATTCCATGTATTACGTAGAAAATATGATATTAAATTATATAAGAGTTTAAAAGCAGTAAAATTAATTATATGTTTCTGGAAAGTATATTTACACCATATACAAATAATTATATTTGTTATTTGATCAACTATATAAATTTACATTGCCAAAAGGATATAGGTTTTGAAGGATAAATTTTTTACACAGTTTGAAGGAAAAAAAGTAATATATATTTATCATATTATCATCATCAACTTTAGTTTTGTTAAATATGACACATTAATCACTAATAAAGGAAGCAATTCATATATATTAATTAACAATATTAATAATATAAATAATTAAAACATAATAAATATACCTCCATAGTAATCGAAAAATTAATTTTATAATTTTTGGATAATACAGTACAAGATATTTAAATTCAGTGTACGATAATTGTTCAACTAACTTTGAACCAAGATTCCATTTTAATAGTGTACGTGCTGTAGATTGTAATGTTAAAATGCTTAACGTCATGAAATAATGGATTCCTACAGGCATTTACATGTTTAAGTGACTGAAATGTTACATTATATTTCCAAGTATTCGCCAGTTTCCAGCAGAATAATTTCTGTAACTATATTGCTAAAATGTGTACTGAATATGTTCATTTTCTAATGCACATTCATGCATTAGTTAATTTGTAGGAGAAGTGATATTTAGAGTTTTGTAACAATGTACAATCTTAAATGATATTAATAACGCAATATTTTCAAATAAATCTAAATGATTTTATTCACCATAATATTAAAAAGGGATTTTAGAATAAAATTATCATATTTAATGGTCTACATGAGTAATTAAAAAATATTTATATTTATTGAGATTAATAATGTTTGTAATATACATTTTTTTAATGTTACATATACCTCTAGGAATCTAATATATGTATAAAAATGACTGTTTTTTTCAATTTCTTATATCACAGCAAAATACTTATTTATTGTTATATATATTATCAAAATATACTTGATTATTATGCATAGAAGAAATTATTGAAATTTTATGTAATAAAAATAGCTTACAATTAAAAAATAATCAGGTAAAATAATCACATTTATTGATAATGTTATTAAATTTAATAATGAAGAGTATTTTTCCAATACATCATTGAATTTCACTGAATTAAGAAAAAATACTCAAAATTCACTAAATTATATCCTTTATTTAATTTGGTATTTGAACTTGGATTTTTTTCTTTAGTAATAATAATGATAAAAAGTAAAAATTATTAAATATTATATAAAAGCTATTTCACCTTTTACTTTTATTTAAAATTTAATTTCAAATATAGTTATTAAAACCATCATTTTAAAATTCGAAAATAAAAAATGTTTTTATTAGTAATAAATATACCAAATTTCAAACTCATTCATACCATTTACCATACGCTTAAGTTGTACAAACTAGATTTATATTAACATTTTATAAAGTTAATAGTAAAAAAGGGTGTAATTTTTACTCTCTGTATGGAAAAAAATGTTGGCTCAATTTAAACAGATATTATTGCAAGACGGTTGAAATAAAAATGTTGTTACATGTTAGATTAACTTATTACCTTATTAACCAGAAGCCTACAATTAACAGTCATTTATATCGGTAATGCATTAAGTATATAAGCGTTAAAGATTATAACTCACTACTGTTGTATTACATTAAAGTACACCATTTAATTCACGTTTAAGTCAAAATAATATCTTATTTGTTGTTATGCATAGTCAAATAAAAAATTATATACCAAACTAAAAAGCTTTTAAAACACTATAATCAATGATTATTATACATGGGACCTAATATATTAACAAACTGGACAATTCATTAAGAAAATCTCATAAAAACGAAAATCATTAAATTACAATGAATAATGATAATTGCTAATGATAGTGTAAGTCGTGGTTTATTAAGTATAGAAAATTAGTAGTTAGTAATTTGGTAAAAATTATGTATAATAGTAAATTAGTGATTTACCACTAAAAATAAGAGTTTTTTTCCTTTTATGTTGATTACAATATGAACCTATTTAGCATACGTTCTCACGCAATATCACAAAATGAGACACCTACACTGTGAAATGTCACAATTATCTCATTTTAGACTGCATTTACTTCTTTCCTCTAAAGAATAAAGACTTAAAATCAATAGACTAGAAGTTTTTTCAAATATTTTCACCCATCGTAAGTATAGAAACTATGCCATAAATTGCTAAGGTTATTTTCTTACTTGCAGAGAAAAACTTTTATTTTGAGGATAATTTCTATTGTTGTATTTCTTTTATTCCATGTATTACGTAGAAAATATGATATTAAATTATATAAGAGTTTAAAATATCATAAACCAGGTACAAAAAAAATATATTTTCATTTTTATACCTGAGAATAATTACTTTCTTTAATTTCTATGCATCAAGTAGTTTAAACACATGTAAGATATAAAATTTTACAGAAATTAACATCGAATTATTTTATAAAGTATTATTATTAGGACATAATGCGAAAAACTGTATTATAATTGAATGTGTATAATGCTTTGTCCATAAAAATATAAGCAATGTATGTATGTATATATATATATATATATATATATATATATATATATATATATATATATATATATATATATATATATATATATATATATATATATATATATATATATATATATATATATATATATATATATATATATATATATATATATATATATATATATATATATATATATATATATATATATATATATATATATATATATATATATATATATATATATATATATATATATATATATATATATATATACTCTTGGCCTCACACACATTCTTTTAGTTCCAAATATATATTTAAAACAAAATTAAAGTATATTTAAATTAATTATACTGTTATGCAACAATAACAAGATCATATTTTTCTACGTACGCTTTTCCAAAATTATCTTATGTAAAAATTGACAGAATCATACTATAAATGCTTTAATTTTCTGTGTAGGTAACATGAAAATATATAGTAAACTAGAAAAATAAAAAAATATTTTTTAACATTTTCAATGAAAATGGCTTCCAGTTTTATAATGCATAGTTTATTTGTAGCTTTCAAGTCTCAGATTTTATGTACTAACATTTTTTTCCTCATTATAAAAATGCAAAATTTTTGAATAGTTAAAATGTTAATATTAAAGCTTATTTTTTCCCTTGATATTGGTTTTATCTTTATAATAAATATGAATATAGTATGAAGTGAGAAAACACCTTTAATTATAAACCATGAAGTTAATTATATATAACAAAACAGTAAAATATCCAACGTCTTTTATATTTACACGTATATACCAATAATTAGATTCTTGAAAATCTGAAAACAAACTCTTTCTTTCAAACAAGATATGTCTGGGTTTCTAA
>CM063505.1:16120281-16130281 GCA_032207245.1 Pardosa pseudoannulata
CGTGACTAGATCAATAGCCTAATTCCGAACATCTGCAATGATAAACGTAAAGATGGTTTTGTACTGTGGTTAAGTCTCTGAAATCTATCGATACGGTAACCTATCCAACCAAAAAATTATTCTATAAGGAATAAGAGTAGAAAACTTAATAGGATCTTTTCTTGTAGAAAAATATATAAAATAAATCTTCTTTCAGTGAAAAATTGATACATCTTGCGTTTGGTACAAATTAGTTTCAATTAAACTTTATTTTACATAGCGTAGGTTAAGTACCTTATACTTTCAAAAGTAATATGGCAGTAAGTAATGTTTGTAATTTATTTAAAACCATTAATATAATACAAAATTTTTATAAAAAGTTGTATTTTTATACAAACAGTAGCCATCAATATTGTTTTATTGCTAGTTTAATTAGGGGTATAACGTTGGCAGTTTGACTAGAAGAACTCTGAATAAATCAATTGCCTAGTTCCGAACAACTGCAATGATGAACGTAAGGATGGTTTTGAACTATGGTAAAGTCTCTGAAATCTATCAATACAGTAACCTATCCAGCCAAAAATTATTCGATAAGGAATAAGAGTAGAAAACTTAATACGAACTTTTCTTGTAGAAAATATATAAAATAAATCTATAAAATTGATATATAATAAATATCTATATAATAAATACATGAAATTGATATATTTTGCTTTTGGATACAAATTAGTGTTAATTAAACTTTATTTAAAATAGCATTAGTTAAATACGTTATACTTTGAAAAGTAATATGGCTGCAATGGAAGCTTTTAATTGGTTTAAAATCATTAATATTATTTTAAAATTATAAATTTGCTGTTTTAAATTCTTGTATGCTGTTTCCGGGTTCCTCAATTCTGGTAGCGTCTGGTTGGTGTTGAAGTAGTAGGAGACAAGATGTACAGCTTTAACAATCACAGAACACTTTATTGTGGGATGAATACAAATATTTACAGTGCTTTCCAAAGGAAAACCTAAGGAGTTGGTGCGAGAACTATAAGGTCGATGGTTCATGGTGAACCTCAAAATAAATCGACGGTCAGGTGCCGGCCAGGTATATACAGTCCCTCGGGTCTACCAAAAAACTGGTTTGGTTTGGTTTAGAGCTATAAGGTCTATTTTTTGCAACAAGAGGGCAACACGAGGAGCCTACTGCTTGAGGCCATCTACTACCTGTAACCAGCCACCCACCCAGTCGGGTGTAAGGTGTTGAATTGCTTGTTCGGTTTGACCGTCAGCCAAAAATGTGTTACACTGAGGCCAAGCCAGTATTTCGACTATATAAATTACTTTTTTTAAAAAAATGAAGACTATCTAGCAAATAAGTACAACCAATGCAGTTTCCGGAAGTGTGGGGGATATTCCGCAGGATTTCTGCCCAGTTTAAAAGTCCGGTTGACGCGGTGTAGTACATAGATTTTTCTGACATGAGAGGTGTTGGTGAGGGAAGCAATAGCAGCATAGGGCAGTTGTGATGGTCATTAGTGAAGAGGTATTTTACCCCGTGTTTAGGCTAAGATCATCGTTCTGCCCTGACATCTTACAGGACATCTCACAGGAATTCTCTTTTCTGATCTTCTTGGGACAAGCCATCTAGGTCAGAAGTACTGTTGTGCATGGTGATGAAAAATAACAGAAAATTGCAAGACGATATTGAGGACCAAGATGCTAGCATTAAAAACCGGTCCTGAAAAACTGTAGTTAAGCTTAAAACAAATTCCCGTTCATACCAACGCGTCTCACCCTCCGTCCTTTTTCTTCCTGCGAATATCGCGCTTCCTGACGTCACCCTTCGTCTAGGATCTGATTGGTTTTCTTCTCCGCGTGACGCCGTCCTGCTAGACTCGGATTCGTTTTTTCGTGGGCGCCTGTCTGGTTTTTGTCCATGGTGTCTTTCATTTTAACTTGACTTAATCTCGACTGTTGTAGCGAATGCTCTTTGTCTGTTAGTATCAATTTCCCAGACTAGCTGGCGGCTAAATCTAGATCTCAAAGAACCTCTTTAGTGATGATAATGGGGAGGGGGTCACTGAATCATAATGATCTGGTAAATCTATACTCTAAAGACAATGTTGAGTACTAAACTGTATCTTTGCTTGCATGGTGAAATTATGTACATTTGGCAGATTAATAACATAGAAATGTCAAATTATAAATTAAATTTCACTCACCTGACAGTTCACTGCCATCTCAAGAAACACAGTACTATTAGTAAATGAAGTCAATTTTCTTTTTTTTTTTTTAATATTAAATAAAGATTAATCAAAATGTAAAAGTCTTTTTATACTAAAAAATATTTGTTCGAATGTAGTTTAAGTAGTAGTTAACATTTTTTCTGTTTCAATGTACTTCTTTAATAAGAAATTTGCAGTATAAAAAATTGATTGCTGTACTTAAAGAAAATTAATGTTGCATTAAATAAATTAAATCTTTTCTTTTAAATGAAGTACCACTTTACATAATGAAATAAGGGAAATTTTAAAAATGTGACTTTCATTTTAAATTCTTCGTGCAGTTAGAAGATTGGTTGATTGAAATTTAATATTACTAATTCCACGTGGTCCATAATATGATATAAAAAAGGGATAAATCACTTGCTTGTGACATCTTTGTGATTTAAAACACACTACTTAGTTTTACAGATGTTAAACTAAAATGGATATACCAGTTTGAAAAAGATAATGCAATCCATGACGGATGCAACATATCTTTTAAATAACAGAAAACAACCATAAGAAAAAAATTTTTTCCTTCTGCCAAAGAAATTCTAATTATATTAATTCCTGAAATTGAATTTTTATATTATTTACTTAGTTTTCCACAATAAGACAATAAATTCGCACATACATATATATATATATATATATATGTATGTGTGTGGTTATATATTTTTATATATTTATATATATAGATGTATGTGGTGTGTGTACTATATTATATTAAATATATATATATATATAATTTATAATATATATATATATATATATATATATATTTATATATATTATTTATATATATATTGTTTTTATATATATTTATATATACATATACTATGTATGTATGTATATATATATATATATATTTATATATATATATATATATAAATATATATATGTACATATTACATATGTATGTATGTATGTATATGTATATATATATTATATATATATATATATATATATATATAATATATATATATATATTTATATATATTATATATATATACACATACACATTATTTTACCAAGGATGTCCGGTTACATGCGATTTTAGACATTTTGTTGAATATCTAGAAAAATACAACAGGAATTTTCCTGAAACATCAGGCGTGTAAACAGGATGGTAGACGTCATATAATTTAACAAAAAATGTTATCCTAAACCCCATAGGGGACCGTCAGAAAATTGAAGAATAACGAATATGATCTGGATAACCTTGTAAAAAGTAGTATATGAAAAGAGTTGAATCTTTAGCACATGATTAGGATGTTTTGTGTAATAATCTGTTTTCATTGTTATGAGGATAGCACGTATACTCGTGGAGAAATTAAGGTTACTATAAAAACAATCCCTAATTTTTCCAAGTGTTTGGCGTATAATTTACACAGATCTCAATATCAGAGAATGCTACTTTCAGGACGTATGTCAAATAACATTATACACAATATCCCTCTATTGGATTTAAAAAATAATAAATATTGGATGAAAAATGAACAGTTTACTAAATAATGTCTCACTGCGCATGCGCTAATGCAATCGAAATATAATGTGCATAACGTATTACCTAAATCTATAGAGCAACTTTTGTGAAAGCGTGAAAAACACAGCTTGAAAATTCTGAAAATGATCAGCGATAGAATAAGCTGAAAATCAGTTGTTTTCAAAAGGAAGAAAAAAATATGAGGATCTGTATTCAAAATTTCATAGGTTATTAAAAATCTCAGTGGCGAGTAAATAGGTAAGATAGTTTAAAACAGGACAGCGTCTGTCGGGTTGTCTAGTATACTGTATAGTAATCCCTCGGCTGGATTTTTCCACTTTTAAACTGCTATCGTATTTTAAACAGTCTTTTTACATAGTACAAGTTTAAAACAAGACAGCGTCTGTCGGGTCGTCTAGTAAACTGTATAGTAATCCCTCGGCTGGATTATTCCACTTTTAAACTGCTATCTTATTTTAAACACTCTTTTTACATAGTACAAGTTTAAAACAAGACAGCGTCTGTCGGGTCGTCTAGTATACTGTATAGTAATTCCTCGGCTGGATTTTTCAACTTTTAAACTGCTATCTTATTTTACACATTTTCTTTAACATATTACACGTTTAAAAAAGGATAAAGGGACAAATATTATAAAATTGCTTTAAAATATCTGATAAAATAAATCTACAATTTCTAGGAATTCTGAAAATAATTCCGTAAGTTCTCTTTCCTGTTGACAGAAGAATTATATAAGTATTTTTTCGTTCCGAGAAGCCATTAAAGATAATCGGAAGTGAGAAAAAATAATTCTTGGAGTTCTGAAAATCCACAGGATTACTCGATACATCTCTAAAATGAAAAAGAAGTAATTCAGTCGTATTGTGAAATTTTAAACCTCTTACTCAAAAAGCATATAATCTTATTTTAAGGGAAATGTATTTTAATAGAAGAACATAACTTACATTAAATTATATTCTCATATAAATTATCTATTAAAGATTTAATTCTACATGATTGTATTATAAATTATTAATAAAATAAAATATTTTAAAAAGCTGAAATGTTGAAAAATATTAAAATGCTTCATAGAAACGACTTAATTATTTACTTTTATATTTTTTAATGAAAACATTAATTGGAGATTCCTTCTTGATCAATAGGATATACGTCTTTCCTAATTCTTATTTTACCAGGAATTCATCCTGTTCTGTTCGTCTCAAGTGTTTACAATCTGGGCATCATATAAGGAAATATGAATCATATAAATGTTACACATGAAAATTACAATAAAAATTCTACTGGAATTGACAGACTGGTAGGGTATTGAAATTTCAATGTATTTAGAAAAAAAAATTACTGTTTCACACTTATGTCCTTAAATTATTGTGATAGTGTCCTCTCTGTCAAATCGGCAGGGTATTGAACTTTCAGTGTATTTAGCATGAAAAACAATTATACTTCTTATAACTTATATCCTTAATTTATTGTGATATGGTCCTCTCTGTTAACTCGGCAGGGTATTGAACGTTCAGTGTATTTAACAAGAAAAACAATTTTACTTCTTATAACTTATGTCCTTCATTTATTGTGAGAGTGTAGTCTGAACCTTCAGTGTATTTAGCAAGAAAAACAATTTTACTTCTTCAAACTTATGTCCTTAATTTATTGTTATAATGTCATCTGAACCTTCAGTGTATTTAGCAAGAAAAACAATTTTACTTCTTCAAACTTATGACCTTAATTTATTGTGATAGGGTCCTCTCTGTCTACCCGGCAGGGTATTGAAACTTCAGTGTATTTAGTAAGAAAAACAATCTTACTTCTTCAAATTTATGTTCTTAATTTATTGTAACAGGGTCTGCTTTGTCAACCTGGTACGGTATTGAACCTTTAGTGTATTTAGCAAGAAAAACAATTTTACTTCTTCAAACTTATGTCCTTAATTTATTGTAACAGGGTCTGCTTTGTCAACCTGGTACGGTATTGAACCTTTAGTGTATTTAGCAAAAAAAAAACAATTTTAATTCTTCAAACTTATGTCCTTACTTTATTTTGATAGTGTTCACCCTGTCAGCCCGGCGCGATATTGAACCTTTAATGTATTTATCAAGAAAAACAGTTTTACTTCTTCAAACTTAAGTCTTTAAGTTATTGTAATAAGGTCATCTCTGTCAACCAGGGAAGTAATAAACCTTCAGTGTATTTAGCAAGAAAAACAATTTTACTTCTTCAAACTTATGTCCTTAATGTATTGTGATAGTGTTCTCTCTGTCAACCTGGGAAAGTATTAAACCTTCAGTTATTCAGCAAGAAAAACAATTTTACTTCTTCAAACCTAAGTCCTTAATTTATTGTGATAGGGTCCTCTCTGTCAACTCGGCAGTGTATTGAACCCTCAATGCATTTGTAAGAAAAACAATTTTACTTCTTCAAACTTATGTCCTTAATTTATTGTGATAGGGTCATCTCTGTCAACCCGGCAGCGTATTGAACCTTCAGTGTATTTAGAAGAAAAACAATTTTACTTATTTAAGCTTATGTCCTTAATTTATTGTGATAGGGTCCTCTCTGAACGTTTCTATAAAAACCGATAAACTAATTAAAGAAAATTGGCCTTGCACAAAAATCACTACAGCCAGAATATTTCTACTTCCAGGGTGTTTAGAATAGAAAACATTACTGAAGGCTGATTTAAAAAAACTCAAATTATCTAAGAATAATTAAAACTCTTAAAAGTTCTGTTGATGTCAGACACATATGAACACAGCAAATATTAACCCTTTGTGAGCGAAAGCCCGACTTGCGAGCACAAATTTTACTCTTTAGTCTGCCATACCCGTGTGTATCTTATCTGTCAGAAAGACGGATATTCTTCTCCCACTTTGAAATTTGTCTCTTCAAATAGTGGGCAATAAATTATATGGACTATTATATGCAACAGAACATATGCATCTGAAACTATTATATTATTTGGACAGTTATATGCCAACATACTTCCGAAATGCTAAACATCAAACACGACACTCAACGTTGTTGTTGTCTTATGCCACTTGTTCCAACCAAGCACGATTGAGCTTTAAGCTACTTCGTATTGAGGCAAAAGGGTGCGCCTTACATTTTGAGAGCACCTCAAGGGTGAAAGTACGACTTATGCTCAAGTGGATCCTCGAAATTTTGAAGCACGGACCAAGCAGAAGACCCATAAGCTTGGACTGCCACCCTCAGAGGTATTTATTGAGAACTTGAAGGATACTGTGACGACGAACCTATTTTACGTTCTCCAGTCACCTTTAACAAACACGGCAGATGTTAGGCCAGCTCGGGTTCCGAACCCTCAACCCTCCAGTTACAAGATCGTTGCCCTTGCCGACTAAGCTACCGCGACTCACACCCGACATAAAAAGTTAAAATTAAAGCTTATTAAGATGATTAAACATTTGATATATAACATAGTCAAGTTAGAACAGTTATATTATGGTAAATAAAAATACTGTTTACAATCCTTCTATAGTTATAGATTATGTCCAGAATTTCAGCTTTCTCTAAAATAAATTGGCTGAGTAAAAATACATACCACAAAAAGCGATCTCTTGTGAGATTACATGCAGGCTAAACTTTTACCTACGTACTTTTTTTTTAATCAAGTTCGGCCTTATTGAATCAGTAACATATATTATGTGTACATACGTCGTACATGTCTGCATGTATAAAACGGGTAAGATTGAGAGCTGCCGTGATTTTTCGACACTTTTTTTTAATAAAGAGCGTTCGACAGTGCTGATTAAGTTTGAGAAGTATATTACTTTCATTAACCCTCCGAGTGGAACACACCGATTAAAAATAGTCTCCAAAAAATACGCTAAAGTTTTATTGTATCAATGGCAATTTCACCCTTTGTCGACTAGAATTTAATACGGGAAACCCACCTTCGTTATTGTCCCTTTACTTCCGGTTATAAATATATATAAATGGATATTATAGATTGTTAATTTTTAATACACATAAAGCTCGTCAAGTCTCGAAGATCATCTCATAAGAAATAATGGATTGTAAAAGTACAAATAAAAATATTCTTTAAGAGAATTATTTATATCTTTTTTACGAAAGTCATCCAAGATATTTAAGTGGTGCAATTAGAGATACATCTGTTACCACAAACGAAATACTTCGAAATAGAGATTTACAAATCCATGAAAGCTATCAGCGTGTTTGTGCCTGAAGGAGTAGGGGTGCATCCCTCAATAAATGTCAGTCAAAGAGGGATGCAGTTTCTAAACAATCGACCTGACCCTCCTAGCTCAAACACTGGCAGAAATGTACATTACATATATTTTCGGAACGTCTTTGGATGTCAAATATTGTAGTGACAACTGCTTTGAAAACATCATCGGTTTAGCGGAATTGTACTTTCGAACCGCTTAGAGGGTTAAGAGTACTAATGAGTCCTGCAGAAGTTACATGCATTGTAAGGAAGAAAATTAGCAAACTAACTTTAAGATACCTCTGAAATTATCATCAGTTTTAGATTATAAAGGATAAATTCATATTATTAAGTAAGGAAAAAATATTAGATATAATTTTTACTTAGTTAATAATAGAAATTTTTATTAGCTAGCTAAAATTATATTAATAATTTTATAATATTTACAAAATATTTAAATATATTTTAAAAATATTTTATTAAATGTATAAAGTTTAATTCCAAATTTTAAGAAAGAAATTCTTAATTGTGTACAAAAATATACATATTAAAAGAGCATCAGCATAATAAAAGGTTTTTTAAGTGATTTAAATTATAAAGAGGATGCATTTTCAAAAATAGACCTGTATTTCTATTAAGAATAAATTAAATTTTCATAATTAATATTCAATTTTATTTCTATTAGATAATGTGATTCAAATTAATATTTGAATTTATTATTTAAGATCATAAGAAAAATTTTTTAATATATCTGAATTTTATTTCATTTAAGAATAAAAATAAATTCAATATTAATAATCTATTTTTATATTTTATTTAAGTTTAAAAGATAAATTTTAAATATATTTGAATATTTTTTATTTAAGTATAAAAGATAATTTCAATATAAAAAATCTATTATATTTTAAAAGATCATAAAGATAAATTTTATAATTAATTATATTTTTAATTTATTTTAATATAAAAAATTTTCAAAATTAATATTTTGCCACTGTTTTATTTATATTTAAGTTCATAAAAAATAAATTTTCAAAATTAATATTTTGACACTTCATTTTTTTTTATTAAAAACACCAATATGATAAATTTATAAAATAATATTCTGTTTTTTATATATAATTAAAATAAAAATAAATATTGGAGAAAATTTAATATTTCTATATGTTAGCGATCATAAATATAATTTATTACACTGCATATATTTATATATATTTTAAAATATAAAATATTTTGATTTAATTATTTATATCAAAATTTTAAATTTTCAATTTTCTACACTAGATTTTATATTTATATATTTATATAAAATTTAATTTTCAAATAAATAAATGATTTTATTATTATATTATGATCATAAAAAAATTCTGACTTTTTATTTTTTCATTTCTAGATTTAAAATAAATTTTATAATTAATATTCTGATACTTTTTTTTTAATTTTTATAAGTTCAAAGAAAGATAAGAATTTTCAAAATATTATTTACAATCTGTTTTATTTTTTTTAAGTTCATAAATATTTTCATTATTTTTTGAATAAATCTTCTTTTTTTTTTTTTATCCTATTTTTAAATTTACCATACAAGTGTATCATGATTTTTAGACTAAATACCATTTTTCTTTTTAAGCTCCTAGACTCGTTTTTATATTTTGTGACAATATATTTTTTTTATTTCTTCCTATATTTTTTCATTTGTTGCATGTTTTTTATATAAAACAGTGTATCCTAATGAATTTCTAATTTTTAATTTTTTCTTCATCTTATGTATAAGACACTTTGTTAAATATGTTCCTAATGTAGTTTTTTCTAAATTAATATTTCTTCTTTTCTCCCTTTATTGATAAGACTTTATGTTTTTTATAATGTTTCACATGTAGAATTTCAAAAATATCTTTTTTATGTTATTATTGCTTTGTTTTTATATTTTTTGTGTAAATATGTATTCTTTAAAACTATCCTTATTCGGTTTCTTTTATCTTTCCTAAGACTTATTTGTTATAATACATTTTGTGTATCCTAATGATTTTTAAAATTTATCCATTTTTTACTCTGGTCATTTACAATCTAGGACATTACTTTGTTTTT
>CM063505.1:16137781-16147781 GCA_032207245.1 Pardosa pseudoannulata
GTATTTATAGCCATCAATGAGTTAAAACATTCTAAAATGCTTGTGTGGAAAAGAAAAACTTGGAAAAAGAACATGACAAGTTTAAAATTCACATGACAGTCAGAGATGTCAAGTAAACTTACACTTATTGAGAATGTTCATAGTCTTACTCTAATATTGAAGTTTTGGCCACAAACAAGCTTATTTTCTTCACTGACATGAAACACCTTGTTTGGTCTTAACCTCTGGGGTCAATGACATAAACCAATCTATGAATCTACGCATCAGAGAATTGTATGGTATTTATAGCCATCAATAAGTTAAGACATTCTAAATTAAGTGTCTAAAAGAAAAACGAAAAGAACATGACAGTTTATAAATCAGTCATGTCAAGAATACATCTTAATTATTTCTTACTCTAATATTTGAAAGTTTTGTCCACAAACCAATCTTCTATGAAATGAATTTATTAACATTGAATAAACCATGAATCTCAATTGTATGGTTTCCTTTTAGCCATCAATAATTAGAATAAAATGGTACAGCAGTAATTGGAACAAACAATTTAAATAACCATGGAATCTTAATTTTGGCTTTCTTTTAATCCTTAATTTATTGAAAATGTTAAAAAGAACAAAACATGAAAAGTCTTATTTGAATGAAATGTCTTAATATAAAACCAACATCACGAAGAATTGAATGATTCGATAAAAATTAATTTAGAATTTAGAATTCAATTATTGAAAACGTTTGTGTAGCACTGAATATAAATGGATTACACAAAAAGGTGGATAGAATTACACACACACACACCGAATACCAAGATACAGCCATCTTCTCTGGCCTTGAATACCAAACAGAAAGAAAAAAATAAAAACCGTTACATGGTGATGTCATCTGTTGAAATACAAATAATTAGAACAGAAACCACAGACAATAAAGTATAAAAATGAAACAACTATTATGGATTATTTAAAAAATTAAAATTAAAATAGCAAGTCTTTTATGAAGACTGAACATCACTGTTTTAACGAAACCTTGTAATAGTAAGTCTTGTTATACTATTTCCAAACTTAACTGTCAGTTACTACCAAAACAACTACACAATGTATGGTGTTAGAAACATGAGTACAATAATTACCATTAAAATAGCTAAAGTGACGGTCACTGCATTGCACAAATTATGCTTATTTGAAGTGAATATCTACTACTATGGTTTGGATATATTCTGTAATGATTTTCATTCTTTCAGCAATGACGTTAAGTGATTGGTAAATTTTACGTGATTGGCCACATAGTATTTACCATGTGGTCAATCACATAAATCAGTGTTTTAAGGTCAAGGTAGATGAGGACTAACAGAATCAGTTCCAGCAAAGAAAAGAAATGTCTAGTTCATTCCTTTGGGATTGCTGTAAATATGATAATACGAACATCAAAAATTGACGAGAATGTGGTAATTGATTGTGGACAAAAATTGTACCATCATGCTGGAACTCAAATGAATCAATCATACAACTAATTATGGATTTTCTCAAGCAATAACTGTGGTTTACGGTAACAGTAACATACAAAACCTACCACATCCAATGAATTCCACACATCTACCAAAGTCAGACATCATAAATTTCACATATTTTCATTTTCAATGATTAAATGTCATTCGTCGTAGTTTCTCATAAACTTAGATATTGATAAGAATTTTTCCCCACTAAAAAGATGTTGGGAAATCTGATTTTGCCTACATTTTATTAACAGAATCAACATAATGTCCTTGAATATGTCAAAACTTCATCCAATGTTTTTGAGAAGTGTTTTTGATACCATGATATTTAGTACAGTATAATATTAGTAGAATAAAGGAATTTTTATAAATTTAGTCAATGATTAATCAAACATATTAATACAAACTGTACTGAAAATCCAAGGTGAATTCCAAAAAGTGTGTCATAGAATTATGATTACTTTTAAATTGTTTTATTTATAATAAAGTTAGCATATTTATCTTTAAATATTGTATTTTATTGCATTTATTTTTTAACAATAAAATATTTTGAAAATATATAACATTTATGCTAAATTTAAATATGTAAAAATATCAGCAGCAGAAGACATTTAATTATTATAGTATTACACAAAAAGTTTAGCAATAAATAAATTCTTTTTATGAATAACATGTATTAAGACATCTAACAAATGATTCTCCTAAGTGTGACAGGTTATAATATGTACGGTTTTATAATAAGAATATAACAATACTTCGAAAACATACTATTAATTTTAATTTATAGAACACATTTGTACATACCTCTCTATTTAAAAATTACTCCCATAAAATACCTTATCTACAGCGTTAAATGTTATTGATAAGATATATAAGTTGTTCAATTATATAAACTAATATAACAATTTGTTTTTAGTTTTTCAAAAGTTCAATTTAGAATGCTACTTTATTTATTTTAGAAATATTTTATTGAATATAGTTTAGAACAACAGTAATTATTCAAATGAAAGAAAAATAACAACCCATAATGGCAATTTTATTTCCCAAATTTACAATTGAATATTTAAATATTTTTTATATGAAAGGTAATTTATTACATTTTTGTTTTTAAATATATATTATATTATACTTTACATTATATTTCTCTTTCCATAAATAAAAGTTATTTACTGATGTAACAGTTGAAATACAATTTTACATTTATTTCAATTCATTAAACATATTAGATAGTTCATATAAATTATTTTTAAATTTTTTTTGACATTTTCTTAGAGCATAAAAAAAAACCGAACATTAAAATAAATTCTTACTTTAGTACCATTGTTTCCATTTACGTTTGTGTTCAATAATCAGAAGAACCTATCATTTAATGTTCCAAACCTTTAAAAAATTAAGCTTTTAATTCCAAAATAACAACAAAATATTATAACGTAGAATTACTACGACCTAATCCGTGATCTGTGGAATTTTGAGTTTAAATTGGGGAAACATGTCCTCTCTAAACGTCAAACGTTCGACAGTATATTTCGACTTCATTAGATTTGTCCTGGAAATATGTTCTGCGGGAGAATGCATTTTCCCAATGCATATGCTGTGTAAACTAATAACTGTCAGGCTGACATGCGGTCCACTGATCTTTATAACTCCTTTTAGGAAATTAATATCTTCCAGGGGGAAGTATCGAGGGATTAGGGTATCTTTCATATCGAGTGCGAACGGTTACAGCAAAAGGGAAAGAATTTCTCACCCTCAATATTTAACTTAATTCCATTGATTTTTACATTCTAAATAAAGGAAACCGAAATATTGCTTTGACTCTATGAATAGTAGCAACACTTCATTTCTTACATGCTATTTTTTAAAACTTTAAATTATAATATACAAAAAAATTATATATATATATATATATATATATATATATATATATATATATATATATATTTATATATATATATATATACATATGTATATATATATATACATATGTATATATATATATATATATATATATATATATATATATATATATATATATATATATATATATATATATATATATATATATATATATATATATATATATATATATATATATATATATATATATATATATATATATACATATATATATATACATATATATATACATATATATATATATATATATATATATATATATATATATATATATATACATATATATATATATATATATATATATATATATATATATATATATATATATATATAATATATATATATATATATATATATATATATATATATATATATATATATATATATATATATATATATATATATATATATATATATATATATATATATATATATATATATATATATATATATATATACATATATATATATATATATATATATATATATATATATATATATATATATATATATATATATATATATATATATATATATATATATATATATATATATATATATATATATATATATATATATACATATATATATATATATATATATATATATATATATATATAGATAGATATATATATATATATATATAATATATATATATATATAATATATATATATACTCTTTGAAAACCTCCTCTCACCCATTCTAATTCTTTAAAATCTATTTTCTCTGCCACAAAACGTCTTAATGAAAAGAGTGTTCACCAATTAAAATTCTTCCAATACGCTTTTAAAGCTTTCTGTGCAATAGATGTAAATTTCCTGTACATTCAAAGCGTTTTCCAGCTGTTGCCAACAAATGGCTCAGTTATTCTCCTGATCTAGCAGTTAATTTCATCGACGAAATTTTTTGTCCCTTTTGAAAATTTTATGTGTCTCGCTGTTGGTTACACCTCTGTTCCAGTAAAGTGTTTCGTATATCCATTCTTTTGCCCCCGTTGACTTGAAAAGATCACATTTTTAGCAGCTAATGAATAAAGTTTAAGTTTCGCAAAGAACTATGCCTGTTCTTTCTAGCGTTGTAGCCCGACTGCAATTAGTCTAGTGGCTTAGGCTTTTTCTTGCCCAATAGTCCGGGCAATTAAAAAGATTAGGGGCTATAATTTCAAACGTGTCCATCAGTTTTATAATTCCTGGATAACACACAATAACAAACACACTCCAGCAGCGGTTCCACCTGATCACGTGCCTTCCACGTCATCCAGGCGAGTTCATTGCAAAATGTAGGGGTGGTCACAATGTTTTGGCTATTGAGTGCAAGTCTCTAAAATTCAACTTGATTTTCAATAAAAGTTTGATACTATCAGAGATTAAAACTTTATAATTCTTCAAAGCAAATCTCCATAAACTTAAGAGAAGACGATAAATTTTCGCACACAAGTTTCTAAAATTTCTTAATTTTCGGTAGTAAGCTGATACTATCCCAGATTAAAGTTTTATAATTCTTCAAAACAAATCTCCAGAAACTTAACAAAAGGCGATAAAGTTTCGTAAATAAAGACTTTAAAATTCAAAAGTTGATACTATCATAGATTTCAGTTTTATAATTCTTCTAAACAAACCTCCATAAACGTAACACAAGGCAATAAAGTTTCGTACATAAGTCTCTAAAATTCAACTTGATTTTCGGTAATAAGTTGATACTATCATAGATTAAATATTTTATAATTCTTCAAAACAAATCTCCGAAACTTAACAGAAGGTGATAAATTTTCGTACATAAAGACTTTAAAATTCAAAAGTTGATACTATCATAGATTAAAGTTTTATAATTCTTCAAAACAAATCTCCATAAACTTAACACAAGGCGATAAATTGTTGTACATAAGTCTTAAAAATTCAACTTGATTGCCTATAATAAGTTGATACTATCATAGATTAAAGTTTTATAATTCTTTAAAACAAATCTCCATAAATTTAACACAAGGCGATAAAGTTTCGTAAATAAAGACTTTAAAATTCAAAAGTTGATACTATCATAGATTTCAGTTTTATAATTCTTCTAAACAAACCTCCATAAACTTAATACAAGGCGATAAAGTTTCGTACTCAAGTCTCTAAAATTCACCTTGATTTTCGGTAATAGGTTAATACTATGATAGATTAAATTTTTATAATTCTTCAAAATAAATCCCCATAAACTTAATAGAAGGAGATAAAGTTTCGTACATAACTTTCTAAAATTTAACTTGATTTTCGGTATTAAGCTGATACTATCATAGATTGAAGTTTTATAATTCTTCTAAACAAATGTCCATAAAATTAACACAAATCGATAAAATTTTAGATGGATAAAAACGCGACTGTATTTCTAAAGAACACCATTTTTAGAGTGAGATAAATTGTCCTCCCTAAATTCCATGATGAAAAGAAACCAATTTGTGGTTTAAAACAAGCAAGATCCATATAACGAGATAAATTTAGATAATAAGCCATGAGATTCGCGGCTTCAATCATATGTCATCCTCAATACCAGAAAACCCAGTGGAGTGCAAATACAAGCCCAGTGAGGAAACAGACAGCAGATTTAATAGTCACGCATTGAAATAAAGTCAAAGCCTCCCAAACCGCGAGATAAACAAGGACTTCCCAAACGTCAAAAACAAAACAAACAGAGCAAAAGAAACAAAATGAAGGGTGATTCTGTTTTAATAAATGGAGATTATGATTAGCTAATCTATATCTTAATATTAGAAAACTTAGTAATATCAATAATATAATTAAGTAACGTAGGAGCTATCTGTTTTAAGAAACATTACATAAAATCAAGATACAAATGCTGATATCCACTATATAATAATAACCTAAGTTATCTGTCAATCTGTCCTCGAATTTATGAAGCGGTTGGACCTGGAGTAGATAGAGGCATCTATATTGGATTCTTGATGATTTAGGGTTAGCAAAGTTCAGAGCAAGTGAAATATATCTTCTCTTAAACTATCGATCCGATATTGAAACCATTGGTATAAATATGTTTCATATCACAACGAAAAATACTATCGTCTTTAACCCATCCACCGACCACCCTCCCAACCATTTTCCCGTTCAAAACAGTCACCCTTTTCGTAAATTCCTGACGGAACTTACCGTATCATATTAGAGTTGCCGGTTTAAAAGTTGTCAGGCTACTTTTAAGTTATTTTCCCTGTAAGGTAAAGGAGTTCCATTACGCAAAATTAGTTTCTTTCATTTATTATCGCTTTGCAATATTTTTTTTCCTCAAAAGTGTGTTATACGAGTGCGAACGAGAAGGGGTCGACAGGTCCGTTTTCGAACAGGAATTCGCTGTCGAACCCCCGTCGACGCGTCCGTTCAGTGGGAACGTTCGAAATCCACCCCATCCCTCCTTTTCAAGCTTTTAATGCCATCATTTCAAGCCCTATTTTCTCCAGTTAAGATCGGGCAATTAAATTTATCAATTAATCAATTAATCAATTGAGAAATTTATCAATTAATCAATTTATCACATAATAAATAGGTAAAAATAACATTTATTTCTCGGATTATGAAGGTATTACTTTAACGATCTCGTTAATAATTCGTCCGATTGTAAAATAAATGGGTATAAATATGCTTCATATCACAGCGAAAAATACGGTTATCTTTAAAACGTTCAAAATCTACCCCTTTTCCTCTTTTTGAGCGTTTAATGCCATCCTTTCAAGCCCTATTTTTCCCAGTTAAGATCGGGCAATTAAATTTATAAATTTATCACATAATAAATAGGTACAAATAACATTTTTTTCCCTAAGATTAAGACGTCATTCCTTCAACCATCTCATTTAATCATTTCTTATTTTATATTATCTAAATTTCGTCAGCATTATTTTCATACGTTTTATCACTGAACTTAGATATTACGTCAGGAAATTCCTATGCTGCCCCGGCCAAAGCCATAGAGCTAAGATATTACGTATGTTTTTTGGCTGAGAATTATCTTGCAACAAAAAAGAATAGATGATTAAATTTAAAAGTATCACATATGTACGCAATCTATTATTTAAGCCAGATATTACGTAAGTAATTTTCTTTTATGTTTGGCTTGAATAATAGATTAGGTACATATATGATACCTTCAAATTATTCCCCGATTACTTTTTGTTGCAAGATAATTCTCAGCCAAATAACAAACCCTTTTTTTACCTGCCTCATAAGGTACTGGAAAATCAAAACTTGACTGGTTCCATCATATGACGAGCTATATGCTAGTTTCTTGATAATAGGGTCGATAGAAAAATCTAAATAGTGATTGCAATTTATTAATGATGCATGTAAGAATATAAAAAGTTTCATTAGAAAATATCAGATCTTTATATGTAAGATATATCAGCAAGTAGCTGAAAATTTAATATATAAATAAATATAAATATATATATATAAATATATATATATATATATATATACATACATATATATATATATGCATATATATATATATGCATGTGCTATATATATATATATATATATATATATGTAAGTATATGCATATTCATTTTTTTGCCTTAAATATCTAGAGCAATATTAAATGGTTTTTATATTAAGAAAAACCTAAATAATAATTAAATTAAATTAAAAGTGAAATTAAAAATTAATAATTTTTTTATCTTTAAATTTGTCACAATTCTTTTAGTTTTGTATAGAATTAAAACTATTTTTTTTTCAATACATAAATTACGAATTCAATTTATGAACTTGAAATTTAATTACCTAAATTTCCAACACTTTAATTTCATCTTCCAAAATTAACTATATTTATTCTAGAAATTACTGAAAATTAACTCATGGGAATGAAAAGAAAATTTCCCGTAAAAATTAAATACTTTCAGTTCCATAAAAAAAATGGAAAAAAATTATTCATTTTGGAACTGTTCACAAGTTGTTCATTAAGATGAAAGTTATTTTTGCGATGTTTTAAATGAGACAATTTTGTTTAAATTAAAGAGCCCTGTTATAACTTGATTAGTAGCTCAAAAAATTTTACTAATAGTTTTGGTACATTATTCACATCCCCCAAAAATAATAAAAGTTTGATAATTGAAGGCGAAAACCAAAACCCATTTATAAAAGATATAGAATATTGAAAATCATTTGAAATTTTCGCTATGCAATTTGCGAATTTATTTATATATTTATTTATATGTATATACATATACATATATATATATATATATATATATATATATATATATATATATATATATATATATATATATATATATATATATATATATATATATATATATATATATATATATATATATACATATATACATATATATATATATTTATATATACATATAAATATATATATATATATATACATATATATATATATATATATATATATATATATATATATATATATATATATATCTATATATATATATATATATTATATATATATAATATAAATATATATATATATATATATATATATATATATATATATATATATATATATATATATATATATATATATATATATATATATATATATATATATATATATATATATATGTGTAAAACATTTTGTTATTTGATAGTTGGTAATCAGTACAAAAAGTTTTTTGATTGGTTGCGTAATTTTCGCTTGGCCTTCGTTGAAGAATGGAAAATCAAAAGAAATATTTTCGTCATATATAGCTTTTTTATTTCCGCTAAGGTAAAAACGCATCGCAAGATAATAAAAAGTTATCTGATGTTTATGGTGACGAAGCCTTAAAAAACGGCAGTATCAAAATCTGGTTTGCCAAATTTCGTTATGGTTATTTTTCACTCAAAGATGAAAAACGCTCTGGTCGTCCAGTTGAAATTGATGACGCCCAAATCAAAGCAATAATCGATTTGGATCGTCATGGTACAACACGGGTGAGATTGCTGAGAAACTTCATGTATCACATACATGCATTGAAAATTGCTTAATACAACTTGATTATGTTAAAAAAACTCGATATATAGGTTCTTCACGAACTGAAAGAAACGTATTTAACGCAATGCATTAACAGCTGCGATTTGCTATAGAAACGCAATGAACATGATCTATTTTTAAAATGACTGATAACTGGTGATGAAAAATGGGTTGTTTACAACAATATCAAGCGGAAAAGATCGTAGAGCATTCTAGGTGAACACACTCAAACAACATCAAAAGCTGATAATCATCAAAAGAAGGTTTTTTTTATCAGTTTGGTGGGATTAGTTATTTCTGTTCAGTTCTGATGTCTACATTAAACAAATAACGAAATTAAACAATGCAGTTGAAAAAAAGAGGCTCGAATTGACAAATCGAAAAGGCGTTGTATTCCATCACGGATATGCAAGGCCACACACATCTTTGGTCACTCAGAAAAAAATATTAGAGCTTGGTTGGGATGTTTTGCCACATCCACCATATAGTCCAAATCTTGCACTATCAGATTACTTTTTGTTTAGATCTTTACAAAACTCCTTGAATGGTAAAAATTTCAATAATAATGATGATGTCAAATCGTACCTGATTCAGTTTTTTGATAATAAAACCAGAAGTTTTATGAACGGGGGATT
>CM063505.1:16152781-16167781 GCA_032207245.1 Pardosa pseudoannulata
ATTTATTACAACTTTTTTTCTTTCTATGAAAGTATCATAGAACTGAAGTTTATCTTTAGTCTCATCGATATCCAAGTTATTTTTTGGAATTCCAGTGAAAGCAAATCTAGGAGGTGGATCCGAGGGATTATCACAATTAATTCCAAAAAATTGCCTTGCTTGACTGATTCCATCTGTACTATTATAAGATTCACTACTATCCAGGTCATCTAGTAAACTTTCGCTACTATCATTTACAGATAATTAAGTTTCTGATTCCGAGTCACAGTTCGAATCGCAAGAAATTAGCTCCATACGATCTGAATTATCCATTATTTAAAAGTAAAAATATATTATTCAACACTTACATTAATAAAATTTTATCAGACGGTTAGTAAAATATAACCAGAAAACTATACACTGAAAGATAACAATTCATCTTCTGATACAAAACATGTGAAAAAACCCGCGTTTTTGAACCAATAAGAGTAGAAAATACAATAAACTGCAAACTATCATTTACTGGACAACATCTATACGAATAATTTGTTATTAAAATTGGAAAAAATACGGCCAAAACAGTGCAAGCGAAATAGAAATCAGATTGCCCATACGACGTACGGGAAAATCAGTAAAAGGCCCGAAAGCTGTACCCGTACGGCGCACGGGCAAAACAGAGAAGGGGTTAACCAACGAGAACCAACCGGTCTCCGAGGCCTACTGTTAGAAAAAACATTCCACACAAAATCACCCAATAGAAAAAAAAATATCATGATTTTTATTTGCTGCCTTAATGGTTTTCTAGACACCAATAACATGCATTTCCTCCGTTTCCTATAAATATTTTTCTCAGAAAGAGGTAATTTTAATCTATCTATTTGAGCGAGCTCCAAAGACCCAGTGCATGCGCATACACTTTTGCATTTTTATTTAGTGTTTATTGTCCAAGGAGAGATGCTTTCAAATATACATAATTATATAATTAAAATGATGAAATATAAAGATGAACTAAAAGGATTTGATTTAAGTTTTTAACTTTTGTGTGTCTTAAGTTTGAGCTTTCGGAATGCTAAAAAAATATCTACGGTGCAAAACACTTTTCAAATTAATGTATCAAATAACCCGAAATATTAAACTTTTAATAAAGTATATTTGGCAATACACATTTTTTATTCATCATCAAAACAATTTTGTTGGTATTTTGTTCAGAACATTTACAGCGGGCCTCCAAGACCCGGAGCGCGTTCTCGTGTAACTTTGGGAAGTATCTGTCCTCGAGGGTTAAAATTAATCCAGTTGGTTTGAAATATAAAGCGATTTCACGCAACATCACAAACTACATTCATGCCCTCCCCATTCGTTTTCACGTGTACGATGACCAATAGGAATCCAATATGAAGCCCTTCAGTTTGAAACGAAAGCCAGAATCGTAATGAGTTGAGATGTGTCCCGCTGCGTGAAATTACCCTATATTTTCACATACGTAGTATTTTACATAAGTAATTCAAAACCACAATAACTGTCTTTTCCTAAACTTGTGTTTAATGCAGAAGATATCCAAGGAATATCACCATGAACCTTCACTCAATGCCTAATTACACTGTAATCATTAAGCTCTGATGCTTCCAACTGGATGAAAAACAAACTAGAGTTTTCTACTCTGTAATTTTGATTTCTGAAAAATTTGACTTACCATCAACATTTCCATGGTTTCCTGTATCACCTAATTAAAAAAATGTCAATTGCACCTCTCAAACTATATTTTAACATCACCGAGTAAAATCATTTCAAAGTAGAAATAACTTTAAAAATCTTCCCAACAAAATAAAATAATTCATAATCAAACTAATTATTAATTCTTTTTTAAATTTTTTCTTTTAAAGTGTTAAACTTTATAACTACCAAAAATTAAACTTTTATAAGCACTTAGCGATACCAAATTCAAGAAAAAAAATAAAGCAAAAAAGGATTATTGCAGTTATGACATCTATACTATTGTTAATGTTTTGGAAATTTTATGACATTTGAAATTACTTCTGTTTTTTTTCATTTTATTTCTCGCATTTTCACAGTCAAAGCTATAATGGAGCGTAACAAATATTTGGAAGCTTAATATGCCGTGACTGTTAATTTTTAACTGAATCAAGTGAATATTTTACAGTTCTACAAATTTGAATTTTTTGTACACTGAAGTACTCTAAAAATAAAGAAGTGTATTTTTATATAAAAGTTATTATGAAATTGAACATTTAAAATTAATGGAGCTTGTTAATATCCATAAGTGATTTTTTTTACCGTTTATATTCTTATGAAAGAAATTTTCTCACATTACAAAAAGAAACTTTTTTACTCTCAAAATTTTATGAGTATTTAAACTTGTATTACTGATTTTGTCTGAATATATATTACACTTTTTCTAACTTTATATATATTGTAAAGACTTCCCCCTAGTTATCTATGAAGCGAATACATAATTCTGTAACTACCCAATACTTCAAATATTACAATACTACAATAACTTCAAATATTATTTAGGTGTTGCACATGTTTATCATGTACGTTTTATCATGTACGTATTATCATGTAACGTATGTGTCTTTTAAAATTCAAAGGTAATAGAAAGTACTACATTTTAATAATACAGTCAGTAGCGGCTATTTGGTCACCCGCTTATAAGGTCACTCCCCGTATATGGTCAATTTTCTAAAGTCCCGTTTAACTAAATAGGGAACATGTATTAAAGATCACAGTCATTTTCTTTTTCTTGTTACCGATTATATGGTCAGTTTCATGTTTTCAACATGTTTCGTTTTTTTTAAGAAGTCAGTGCAAAATCGGAGATGACCTGAATTCAAGCCTTTATTTCCCTCCTTTCCGCCTTTCTTGTTTGTGTAGACTCATCGTCGGAGTTTCCCACCTCTCTGAATTCTCTTTTCCCCTGGAAAACAAATTTGTATACCTGATTATTTTTAAATGCATTGAACATGAATGTGCGTATGTACTTGTGGTGTACTTCGATTGGTAGGATAAGCTAATAAATTAAAATAAATAAAATACTGCATATTTTTACTGTAATATTTACTTCTCGAATTAGTTTATAAAACGTTCTTAAACGTATAATTATTTGTTTATGAGTACTACATTCTGATAGGTGAATATAATCCTTCCACAATACAATAGGTTTGTATTGTTCCGCATATATGGTCACTCCGCTTATATGGTCTGATTTTTAGGACAGCTAAGCTGACCATATAACCGATACAGACTGTATATTTAACTCCGTGGAGCAGAATAATGCATATATGAATCAATTAAAATTTCCCGATGTATTAAACAGACAAAAAATGATATGCATTTAGTTCTCTCTTGAATAGCATACCAATCATCCCATTTCATTCGAATTTTAATCTCTAGAATTAAGTAATTTAGTATTATATTTTTGCCACGAAATATTATTTAGATGTTACAAAAGTTCATCATTTAATTATTTTCTTGCATTAAACATTTGGACTGTTTTGGTTAAAGCTAGATTCCCAATTTTTCCATAGTTAATCATGGTTTTCAGTTGTTATTTTATATCAATAAGTTTCATATATTTCCAAAGAGTATTTATAATGCATATTGAATTTATATATGCATTAAATAAATTTTTCAAATATTATTTAGGTGTTGCACATGTTTATCATTTAATTATTATAATGCATTAAACATGATTGTTTTGGTTAAAGCTAGATTCCCAATTTTTCCATAGTTAATCATGGTATTCAGTTGTTATTTTATATCAATAAATTTCATATATTCCCCAAGAGTATTTATAATGCATATTGAATACATATATGCATTAAACAAATTTTGCAAATATTATTTAGTTGTGGCACATGTTCATCATTTAGTTATTATCTTGCATTAAACATTAGGAGTGTTTTGGTTAAAGCTAGATTCCCAATTTTTCCATAGTTAATCATGGTATTCAGTTGTTATTTTATATCAATAAATTTCATATATTCCCCAAGAGTATTTATAATGCATATTGAATACATATATGCATTAAACAAATTTTGCAAATATTATTTAGGTGTTGCACATGTTCATCATTTAGTTATTATCTTGTATTAAACTTTAGGATTGTTTTGGTTAAAGCTAGATTCACAATTTTTCCATAGTTAATCATGGTATTCAGTTGTTATTTTATATCAATAAGTTTCATATATTCTCCAAGAGTATTTATAATGCATATTGAATTTATATATGCATTAAATAAATTTTTCAAATATTATTTAGGTGTTGCACATGTTTATCATTTAATTATTATAATGCATTAAACATGATTGTTTCGGTTAAAGCTAGATTCACAATTTTTCCATAGTTAATCACGATATTCAATTGCTATTTTATATCATTAAGTTTAATATATTCCCCAAGCGTACTTATAATGCATATTGAATTCATATATGCATTCAACAAATTTTGCAAATATTATTTAGGTGTTGACATGTTCATCATTTAGTTATTATCTTTCATTAAACATAAGGATTGTTTTGGTTAAAGATAGATTCACAATTTTTCCATAGTTAATCATGGTATTCAGTTGTTATTTTATATCAATAAGTTTCATATATTCTCCAAGAGTATTTATAATGCATATTGAAAATCACATATTATCTTACATTAAACATTAGGATTGTTTTGGTTAAAGCTAGATTAATTTGGTTAAAGCTAGGTTAAAGATAGGAATTTAGTAAAAAGTTTGTATTTTAAATGCGATTTCTTATATTTAAAAAAAAAGTATCATTGTATTACATTTAAAGCATACCACTTGTATAATGATTCATTTATTTTACAATTTTCTCTCGTCACTTTGCGCTTTATGAATTGCGGCTTCAGTGCTTCTCAGGTTTTTGTAAAATATTTCATCAAAAAATTAAAACAACAAAATACAACCATGTAGGCAGCCACATTGCGGGAAATGAGCGTTGTTTCATGTTGATGTGCGAGAGAGAAGGATACCTGAATGTCAAGCAAGGAGATGAGTTGGCTCATCTGATTGATGATGACATTTTATACATAAACCGTTGAAAAAAGTCACAATTTTTTCGAAAGTTGACTCTTGAAAGGAGAAAGGTCTGCAAGTGAGGAAGAAAATGAAGAGGAAGACGAAGAACCAAACTGAAAAGCGTGGCCCTACCCTGGAGGAATCTGCAAGCAATTGTGCAACATGGCAAGAATTTGCACAAGACATTGGCGACAATATGGTTCTAGCTGTGGAGTTCAGCAAACGTGTTGAATGGGTTTTGTCCTTGTACAGGGGAATTTTGAAGGAAAGGAGAAAAAAAGGCAACCAACTACCCATTACCATGTTTCTCTCCCCAAGGTAAAGCCCCCCTGACTCTACGTTAGCTCCTCCAGCAGAAGAGTCTCCGACTCAGCCTAAAGCTTATACGATTCAAGTGAGAGCCTCTCCTCCGCCACCAACAAGACTCTTCGGCCTCTCTCAGAAAGCAATGTTGATTAATGTTTATTACTCTCTAAGGTTTTGTAATTTAACCTTATTAATTAGCACTGACAAGTTTAAGTAAATACGTATACTGTTATAAGTTTTGTTTTAAATGTGTAATTTATAAATACTCTTTACACATTTAAAACATTCGTGTAACCGATTACACGAAAATTCCTAGGGGCAAATCCTACTTCATGGTCCTTCAGCTTTCGATGAAGGTTCTGGTTCCCATTAACCGCGAAAAACGAGGGATCACTGTACTGCATAAAATATCTACGACTGTCTTTTCACTTTAACTTATAATTTTTTACGAGTGTACGCGAAATTAAACAGAGAAAACCTTGAAAACACAATCTGATGGCAATATAAAATATTTTTGTTTTTTTAACTATAAATACATAAATGCTCTGAAATGATTAATGTTTATTAACGTTATTAACTAGTTTATGTTCATAATTATATGTGTATTAATCATAACGGAAATGAAGGATTAAAGAAATCTTTACTAGGATCAGCATTCCAGCAAAATCTACAACCTGTATGATCCGCAATTACATTAGCTTCTCAGAAAATATAGTAACCCCTTTCGTGTTTTGCACGTACATTGCACTGACGCTTTTATCGTGCCGTTACTGATTTGCCCGTACTGCGTACGGGTAATCTGATTTTTTTTTCATTCTCACTGTTTTATCAGTAAAATTTGTATTTTTAAAGTCAAATTAGTCCTATAGATGTCCAAAAGATGTTAGTTTTCGAAGTGTATTCAGTTTGGTTTAAAAGCTCGGGCTTTCTGATAGGTTTGGCATTACCCCACGAGCTTTTATAGTTCTTGGCTTGATTTGGCTTCAGGTTTTAGGAGACAGACCAAAAAAGATTTTTTAGAAGCATTTCTGCCTACAGACGAAAACTGAGACTTGGAAACAAGTGCTATGTGTGTTCACTGAAAAGAAGAATGAAAACTACAAAAGAATTAGAAAAGACTAGGTGTATTTTTGTCCGAATTGTGACTTTGGACTATGTATCTTGCCGTCTTTCAAGATTTATCACACTAAATCTGATCTTTGAAATAACAGGATAAATAAATGTACTTGTAGTATTTGCATTTGAAATTAATTGTGTAGTATTTGTAATCGAAAATATTTGTAATATTACATGCAAAACTGTAAATATAACTCCATCTGGTGTACATGAGAGAGAAAAATCAGCTTCGAGTGAAAATATTTTTTATTTCCTGTAAAACAGTGTTTATATATGTTTAAAATAAGTAGGAATATTACTTTTAATAACATTTTCCAACTTACATCCGTAACACGAACAAAAATATGCAATAAAAAAAGTGACATTTTTGGGTTCAAATTCGTGAAGAAAATGAAACTGTTAAGGGGTTAATGTATATATATTTACCTTTTATACATATATAATATTCTATAATCTAAGTAGCAATAAATATTAGCTATGTAATTATTTTAAAACTAGCATATAGCCCATCATATGACGGGATTAGTAAATTTTTTAATGAGGCAGGTAAAATATGGTTTGAGAATTATCTGGTTCACTCGCAATAATTTATCATCACACTCCTCTAGAGTCTCCCGATCCTGTGAATGCAGTTTAGCATCACATTGAATTCATTTAGTCAAACCGTGTGGTTATGTGTAATAAACAAACACACAAAAGAAAAAACTTCTTAATTTCCAAATATATATAAATTAAAAGTTAGATATTTATTAGTCCGTGAAATAGACTCCTAGACTTATATGAAAAGAATTTATTGTTAATACCGGTGATAAAATTTTCATTGCATCAAAAAATAATCGATGATTAAATTTAAAATTATCACATATGTACCTAATCTATTATTTAAGCCAAATATAAAAGAAAATCATTTACGTAATATCTAAGTTCAGTGATAAAAGATATTAAAATAGTGTAGACGATATTTAAATAGTTTAAAATATGAAATAATTAAATGAGATGTTTAAAGGAATGACGTCACAATGCTAGAAAAAATTGTTATTTTTACCTATTTATTAAGTGATAAATGGATAAATTTAATCGCCCGCTCTTAACCGGGGAAAATAGGGCTTGAAATAATGGCATTAAACTCTCGAAAATGAGGGAAGGGTTGGATTTCGAACGTTTTAAAGACGACAGTATTTTTACTGTGATATGAAGCCTATTTATACCAATTTATGTTAGAATCGGATCGATAGTTTAGGAGAAGATAAACTTTATTTGCTTTGAATGGATGCCTCTATCAATTCCAGGTCCAACCGCTTCATAAATTGGAGGACAGACGGACAGACAACTTTATCTTCATGTTTATGTCTGTAGTTTCTCAGAACCTGTGGTTAAATTTAGTACAAAAATACCTTTACACAACACAATCAAAATAAAATCACCACTATACATTTGATCACAGGTTAATACTCAAATATAAACGAGGACTACACGATATTCATGGTTCCCAACTTATCACTGTAACTAGTTATTTATTGTTTAAATTTATTACCAAAACAGCTGGTAAACTTTACAAGGATTTAAATTTCAAAATTCTACATATATGAATATTTTAAATATTTCTTTTCAAAATCATTTCGGGAAAGTTTTAGATTTAAAAACAATATATCAATTGGTATATACCTACACTGTCATTGATAGCTTTTAATATCTAATTTAAAAAATCGCTACTCCTTCTAATCTTATTAAAATTCCCCCAATATATCAAAAGTATTTCCACGTAATTCCAAATACATTAATATGTCATGGTTACACGTAAGCGAAAATCTTAACATTAATGAATCCAAAAGAATCTCTGCTTCTTAAATTTAAACGAAATTATCTTTCATAAATTCGTATTAATCTCTCTTTTCAAAACGGAAAGCTAACCTCGACTAATTAGCCATTTCACGAAGCTAGTAATAACCAAGTTTTCATAAATTTAATTAAATTTTTACAGTTTAAATTTTTACAGTAAAGATAGAATTTCCCCATTTTGAATTTTCCTCGGATACATTGGAAATATCTTGGGATGTATTTAAGATATCTACTGGTTTTAAGACTGTAATTTTAGTAGGAGGAAAAGGGGGAGATTGTTAATTAAAAACTGATGCATTCTGCTTAAAATATTTATTTCCAATTTACTGCATATTCATGTTTCAATCCCCTATATAATAATATTCTAAATTATCTGTCTTCAATTTTGTGAATCAGCTGGACCTGGAATTTATTACTCCTAGACTTTTATGAAAAGAATTTGCTTTTAATACCGGTGATAAAATTTTCATTGCAGCAAAAAATATTCGATGATTCAATTTAAAAGTATCACATATGTACCTAATCTATTATTTAAGCCAAATATTAAAGAAAATTATTTACGTAATATCTAAGTTCAGTGATAAAACGTATGAAAATAATGCAGACGATATTTAAATAGTTTAAAATATGAAATGGTTAAATGAGATGTTTAAAGGAATGACGTCACAATGCTAGAAAAAAATTATTTTAAGACTTATATGTATCCATATTGGATTCTTTTTTGTTAGGGTAAAGTTTATCTTTATTTAATTAAATTTTGTGCATAATATATCCCCTATATAATAATAGCCTAAATTTTCTGTCTGTCTGTCCTTGAATTTATGAAACAGTTGGACCTGGAATGGATAGAAACATCCATATTGGATTCTTGATGAGTTAGCAAAATTCAAAGTGAGTAAAGTTTTCGTCTCCTAAACTATCAATCTGATTCTAAAATAAGTTATATGTACTTATATTCTTGTATCCTGAAATTACAATTTAATGTATGTTATTAAATGTATTAAAATGCTTCATATCACAGCGAAAAATAGTCTTCTTTAAAACGTTCGAAATCCAATTCTTTCCCCCTTTTCGATCTTTTAATGCCATTATTTCAAGTTCTATTTTACCCAGTTATGATCAGCAGATTAAATTTAAAAATTTATTACATAATATATAGGTAAAAATAATTTTTTTTCTAGCATTATGACGCCATTCCTTTAACCATCTCATTTAATTGTTTCTTATTTAAAATTATTTAAATATCGTCTGCATTATTTTCATACGTCTTATCATTATACATTACGTAAATAATTTTCTTTTATATTTGGCTTAAATAATAGATTAGGTACATATGTGATAATTTAATCATAGATTATATTTTGTTGGAATGAAAATTTTTATTACCGGTATGAACAACAAATTCTTTTTATAAAAGTATAGGAGTCTATTTCACGGTCGAATACTTATATAGCGTGTAAGTTATATACTTTTGAAATTTAAGAGGTTTGTTAGTTTGTGTGTTTGTTTTTTACATATATCCACAGGCCGAAATATGGCCGAATCTTTAGGGTGCTGGCCTTTGGAATCGGAGTTCGTGGGTTCGAATCCCATTATGGAATGGATGTTCGTAGCCGTTCGAAATCGGCTTTAAGCAGTAGGTTCCGGTCTCATTAGTTCTCGTGTTGAAAAAAGTAGACCGTAGCGCTCCAAAACTAAAACCAAAAAACCAAACATATAACCACACGGTTTGCTATCGATTCGCTAAATTTTGAACATCATATAAACCACGAAATAATCAATGTCAATATTTTGCTAACCCTAACTCATAAAGAATCCAATATGGATGCCTGTATCCATTCCAGGTATAACCGCTTCATAAATTCAAGCACAGACGGACAGATAACTTAAGCTATTATTATATTTTATACTGGGGATTACATACTGAGGAATAAAAACATTAAATTGGTTTCAATACAATTTTTACTTATTGACGGATATATTAAAGTTGTTTTAAAAGCATGACCTTTATTTCATTAAGTAAATCCTCACTAATCAGTAGAATAAAAATTGTTCTGAAAGCTTTTAGTGTATAAACACCTGTGTTTGGCATTCAAAGTTCGAATTCTATCCACTCAAACGTTATGTTTGTACTGTGAGAGCAAACCTAGAGGAAAGATAGGTAAAACTTTCACGGAATTTTATTTTTCCTCAGCTTCAAAATTGTTTAAAGTGAGAAAGAAATAATTTGTTATAGAAGAAAGGTTTTTTTCTGGAGTTTTCTTTTACCACAATTTTTTCGCATTTTACTTATTTTCGATAAATTTTTAAATGACCTTTCTCATATTGTTTGTATCTTTCAATAATGTTAGTTTAGTTACAACATGTGGAAAATTTAAATCTTATTTTTGATAGGTTATAGTTCGTATGTAATAGTTCAGGTGACATGAATTTATTCGAACTGGAATTATACTTTTAACACACTATACGAGATACGTACGTTTTCTGACGATTGATACTTGAGCGAAGGACACGTACTAGTACGGGTTAATGTAACAACATGGTTTATTTGTGGGTACAAAAATAACAGTATGTACAGGAAAATGAATCCGAATGTTTTTGTGTACTACATAGATTTTGGAAAAACTTAGACAAATAAAAATTTAGTTTTTACATCAGTCGATGCGGAACCACAGAACGGGAAGTTTGATTAAAAATTCAATTTAGATTTAAAAATAACTTTTTATTTATATTTGCAAAAATGATATTTTATATATATATATGTATTTTTATATATTATATAAATATTTGTATTTATTTATATATTTCTTTATTTGTCCATGCATATATTAGCTTATATATTTCAATGTAACATACGAAAAGTTGATTAAAAAATTAAATAATTTTAGATCTATTGAGATTTAACTGAATAACTAAATTTACGCTGAAAGCACCCCCTAACGGTACAATTCCGCTGCGAAATGTACCCGCACAAAATGTGTTAATGTAGTAGTCTATTTTTGATACCATGTAAAATAAATTTTATTCAATATTTTTAAAGGCTTATTATTAAAAACCTAAAGTATCACAACTATTAGTTTTCTCATAGAAATGAATACATTATTTAAAAAGACACAAAGTAAGTTACAACAATAGAAGAAAATGCAGTCCCTGTTACCCGGAAAATATAAAATGAAATGAGTAAGTTAGAAGCAAATTTAATTTAACAAAGGAGAAACATTTAAATTCTGTGAAACTTAATTATTTCAATAGAAAAAACACAGTCTTATAACTGGATAAATGCTACTTTTTAAATTTTCATTTCTTAATAGTTTCTAGAATTTTTAAATTTTAAAATCTCAGATTCGCTAGTTTTAAGGTATAGAGAATGAAACACTTCTTTTCAATTTGATAATAAAACATACTGCTAATGATTTTAGAATCTAAATTTAAAACTTTTGTAATATAACCAAGAGTACTAAAATTTTTATTTCGATATTTTGAGTTACTATAAATATTTCATTATGTATCATATTTCATAGGTGAAAAAATATTTTTAAGTAGACTAAATTTTAAAAAACTACAACTTAAAATGAAAAATATAAATAATTTTAGTAAATATAAAGCATTTTTTTTCAATTTTACAAAGCAAATATTTTATTTGCTGTGGTGTTTTTTTTTTATCAGAAAATGAATCAAAAACTGTCAATTACAGTAAATACTTTAGCCTATTTAATTTAACCTTTGTAATGTGTAGGTTAGAAACTAAAATCTTAGCCTCGATATTTTCAGTTTATATTATATTATATTATATTATATTATATTATATTATATATATATATATATATATATATATATATATATATATATATATATATATATATATATATATATATATATATATATATATATATATCAAAAGCAATCTTGCTGGTGAATTTTGTTTCCAATTTGAACTACATATTCAGCTTAAAAATATACATTTTGAAATGAAAAAAAAAAGAACTAATTTATTTTTTTTTAAACGTAAACCATTTAAAAGTTTGAAAGTAATAACTCTTTTTTCATAATGAATCGGAAAAAAAAACTTTGTTATATTAAAGTTTCCATGTTCTCTTAACATTATAAAGAAATATTAAGTTAATAGCATATAATCTGTTCTTTTACCGTTTCTTTTTGGGACCGACTGTATGCAATATATATTTTTTTATAGTAAATATATCAATAGTAAAATACTATATTAAAAGTTATTACTGTAATAGCTGATCACATAAAACATTCAATTTTATCCCATTAAGAACTATGTTAAAAAATCTAAAAAATACTGTTATAAGTATTATTTGAGCATTCAGATATGCTATTTTTTACTATTATTAATAAATATTACTGAGTCCTAAATTATTTACAGTTTTACTTCGTATACTGTTTTATTTTACTTTCTATTTCAGGCAATTCATTTTTAATATTAAGTATTAAAAATAATCAAAATTTAAAACGTATGGAATAATTCCTCCGATACATTCAGTTAAATTATTCATTAATTTAGCACGTTTACAGTTTTATTTTACTTTCTACTGCAGGCTACGTATATTTTGTTATTAAATATACCAACTACTACATAGAAAACTATATCGAAAGGGTGAAATGTAAGAAGTGATAACCAAAAATCGTCCAGTTTTATTCATTTAATTCGTTTACAGTTTTATTTTCCATCCTACTGCACACTATATATATTTTGTCAATAAATATACCAACATTTAGCTACTATATCGGAATGGTGAAATGAAAGATGTGATAACACAAATCGTCCAGTTATATTCATTTAACTCGCTTACAGTTTTATTTTACACCCTACAGCAGACTATGCATATTTTGTCAATAAATATACCAACATTTAGCTACTATATCGGAATGATGAAATGAAAGATGTGATAACACAAATCGTCCAGTTATATTCATTTAACTGGTTTACAGTTTTATTTTACATCTTACTTCAGGCGTCGTATATTTTATTAATAAATATACCAACATTTAACTACTATATCGAAATGGTGAAATGTAACATGTTATAACACAAATCGTTCAGTTTCATTCATTTAACTGGTTTACAGTTTTATTTTACATCCTACTGCATACTATGCATACTTTGTAAATATATAAACCATATACCAAATGTAAGAAGTGATAACACAAATCGTTTCATTTTATTCATTTAACTTGTTTACAGTTTTATTTCACATCCTACTGTAGGCTATGTATATTTTGTCAATAAAGATACCAGCATTTAGTTACTATATCAAAATGGTGAAATGTAAGAAGTGGTAACACAAATCATGCAGTTTATTCATTTAACTTGTTTATAGTTTTATTTTACATCCTACTGCAGGCTATGTATATTTTATAAATGGTAAAATGTAACATGTTATAACGCAAATCGTTCAGTTTCATTCATTGAACTCGTATACAGTTTTATTTTACATCCTACTGCATACTATGCATATTTTGTTAATATATAAACCATATACCAAATGTAAAAAGTGATAACACAAATTGTTTCATTTTATTCATTTAACTTGTTTACAGTTTTATTTTACATCCTACTGTAGGCTATGCATATTTTATTAATAAATATACCAACATTTAGCTACTATATCCAAATCGTGAAATGTTAGAAGCGATAACAGAAATCGTCCAGTTTTAATAATTTTACTCATTTACATTTTTAATTTACATTCTACTGCAGGCTATGTATATTTTGTCAATAAATATACCAACATTTAGCTACTAATTCGAAATGGTGAAATGTAAGAAGTTATAACACAAATTATTCATTTTTATTCATTTAATTCGTTTACAGTTTTATTTTACATCCTACCGCAGGCTATGTATATTTTGACAATAAATATACCAATATTTACCTACTCTATCGAAATGGTGAAATGTAAGAAATGATAACACAAATCATTCAGTTTTATTCATATAATTCTTTTACAGTTTTATTTTATATCCTACTAAAGGCTATGTATATTTTGTCAATAAATATACCAACATTTAACTACTATATCAAAATGGTAAAATGTAAGAAGTAATAACAAAAATCGTTAAGTTTTAATCATTAAAAAAATGCTGAATATAAACATATGAACGAAAAGTTTTAAAACTATTTAGTTCGTATAATATTTTTACTCTTAAGTCTTTTTATTTTTTTAAACATTTTTATGAACCATTGCATTAAATTTCTTTTTATAGTAAAAGCAATCCATTAAAAGATTATATGCGCAGAAAGAAACGAAAAACGCTGTCTAAAATGATGTATTAAACAAAAACTTTTAAATAACTTTTCCGTATTTTTCCTTTTCTTACTAGCTCAAAGGATACTTTTTTATAAAAATAATTAAATAAATTTTCTGTCTGAATATTTTTTCCACGAATTCTTAGGCTCTTTTTGCATTCTTCAAAAATCAATGGATAATTTCTACTTTTTTCTATAAATTTGCTTTTGAAAAAAAGTAGTATATGCACTATTGAATCTTTAAAAGATTTCATAAGAAAACTCGTGAATACTACTTGTTAATTTTCAAAGTTTGTAATAAGGTTTTGTTTTAGTATCACCTATAAGTAAAACATTTTAACTTATATGTATCATCTAAATTGATACATAAAAATTTGATACATTAAACTAATTTTTTAATTTCTGTGCGTTTCACATTTTAAGGTTTATTGATTGA
>CM063505.1:16175281-16177781 GCA_032207245.1 Pardosa pseudoannulata
TTACTTTTAAAAATTAAACTTGACAGTGTGTGGTTTCTTTAAACAGCTAAATATTTTTTAACTTTTTTAGCTTTTATATATATTTTTTATGTCTCTACCTTTTTATGTGTATTTTGTTTTAATTTATATGCATTTAGTGGTTACAAAGAAGTGGTTTTACGTATATATTTTTAAAGACTTACTGAATTTATCACACTCAAAATTAAATTGTTTCTGTAAATCTATTTATTTGTAATTACAAATTATCAAAAAACTTTTATTCCATTAATATTGATTCTGCTTCAAGCAGGTAAGCTAAGATCTTAGATTCACCTTCACATACTTTCAGTAACAAACGGAAGAAAATCAGTAAAATTATTCTATTTATGTACTGTACGCGTTATTGATATTTGCATTGTAATGGTTGCTAGTGTACTGTTATTTAAAAAAATAAAGACCAAATAATTTTGCCTTCTCTAATTCGTGTAATAGATGTTTTAACTGCACTTTAAGAATCATCCTAATCTAAAAGTGCCAAATTCTATCAGCTTTATAAGCATTTCAGTTAATGTAACTATTTAAGTATTTACTAATGAAGAAATAATGTTTATTCAGATAATTGAAACCTACATCATTAAATCAATAAAAGATTTTTGTAAGACATTCTTTACAAAAAAGATATGATTTTTTTTATATTGTTGCAATTTTTATTTTATTTTTATTCTAATTATAGTTATATATGTTAAAACGTGAATCAATTTACCTTACCTTAAGCACAGTTCAAATAATTTTTTTTTTATTTTCAATATTTTGAGATTTTTTTTTACAAAATATTTGCTTAAAATATTTACATTGTTTTTTAGAAAACATATAGCGCACACTGTCCAAAGCATTTGTGTTAAATTAAAATACACGAAAATTAAGACATGAAATATTTCAAAAACAATTTAGTATTACTGATAAAATCTCAATTAAACTTGTCAGTATATGGATACTTTAAACAGCTAAATATTTTTGAACTGTTTTAGCTCTTATGCTTAGTTTTTATGTCTCTAGCTTTTTATGTGTATTTTGTATTAATTTATATTCATTTAGTGGTTAGAAAGCAGAGGTTGTACTTATATATTTTTAAAGAATTACTGAATTTATCACACTCAAATTAAATTGCTTTCGTAAATTTATTTTTTTGTAAATACGAATTATCAAAAAAACTTTTATTCCATTATTATTGATTCTGCAATCTAACCTTTTCTAATTCGTGTAACAGATGTTTTAACAAAACTTTAAGAATCTTCCCAATCTAAAAGCATCAAATTCTACCAGCATTCCAAGCATTTCAATTATTGTAACTATTTAAATAGATACTAATGAAAAAGTAACGTTTATTAGATGATTAAAACGTACAACATTAGACTAATAACACATTTTTGTAAGACTTCTTTAATGGAAAATGTAACATAATTTTGTGTTATTGAAATTTGTACTTAATTTTTATTCTAATTATAGTTATAGATGTTAAAATGGGAATTAATTTACCTTAGCTTAAGCACTATTCAAATAATTTATTTTAGTTTCAGTATTTATAAGTGTATTTTTTCTTTTTCATAAAATATTTGGTTAAAATATTTACATTGTTTTCTGGTAAAAATAACGTACAATGTCCAAAACATTTATGTTAAATTAAAATATATGAATCTTAAAACATGATATATTTAAAAAATAATTTAGTATTACTGTTAAAATCTCAATTAAACTTGACAATATATGGCTTCTTTAAACAGCTAAACATTTTTTTTACTTTTTAAGCTCTTATACATTTTTATGTCTCTAGCTTTTTATGTGTATTTTGTTTTAATTAACATGCATTTAGTGGTTATAAAGCAGTGGTTGCACTTAATATTTTTAAAGATTTACTGAATTTATGACACTCAAAATTAAATTGTTTTTGTAAATTTATTTATTTGTAAATACAAATTATCCAAAAACTTTTATTCCGTTAATATTGATTCTGCTTCAAGCAAGTAAGCTAAGATCTTAGATTAAAGGAATCCTCCTTCACGTACTTTCATTAACAAACGGAAAAAAATTAGTAATTAAAAAAATGTTACATAAAAATCGTTCTGTTTATGTACTATAAGCGTTATTGGTATTTGCAGTGCAATGGTAGTTAGTGTACTATTATAAAAAAAGACAAAGTATTAGACACCTTTTATAATTCGTGTAACAGATGTTTTAACTGCACTTTAAGAATATTCCCAATCTAAAAGTATCAAATCCTACCAGCTTTCCAAGCATTTCAGTTATTGTAACTATTTAAATAGATACTAATGAAAAAGTAACGTTTATTCAGATGATTAAAATGTACAACATTCGATTAATAATAGATTTTTGTAAGACATTCTGTAAGATAAGATTTTTTATGTTGTTGAAATTTTTACTTTATTTTTACCCTAATTATAGTTATATGTTAAAATGTGAATCAATTTACCTTAGTTTAAGCACTGTTCAAATTATTTATTTT
>CM063505.1:16182781-16192781 GCA_032207245.1 Pardosa pseudoannulata
AATCTTCCTTCAGAGAATTTTCCGGTAGGTTTTAAATTTTACGTATTTTTTAAGGATAAATATAGTTCTAGTATTTTACTTTAATATTTCAAAACTACTTTTACAACAATTTTTAACAGAGAATTTTTCTTGTAAAATTACAAAAGCTAGGTATTATAAATTGCAGTTAAAATTAAATGTCCATTTATGAGTAATTTCGTGTAGTCCTCGTTAAATATATTTTAGTATCAACTTGTGATCAAATGTATAGTGGGATTTATTTTAAATTGCGTTGTGTTAAATATTTGTTTTACTACAATTTAACCACAGGTTCTGAGCAACTACAGACATTAAAATGAAGAATCAACTAACCTCTAAAATAATGGCAACTGAGACTAGCTTAATATAAAAAAAAGTAGATTTATTATAAAAAAAACATTTATACATCTATTTAAAAATAAAAAATAATAAGTCAATAATTAAGCTTAGTCAAACTATTCAAATTACTTCTGACAAATTTTATATACACTTAGAAAAAATTTTTGTAAGAATAGAGAGAGGACCTAATCTCGATTTCAAAATGTAATGCAAAAAAATGGGTACCTTTGTGGGTCTAAAGTGTTGGGCCCGGAACACTTCTGGTTGAAGGGTATGAGAGGGAATCTTTACATCAACCGTTGATCTGGGGCTTTCTCCTGAGTCTCTGTGGTGCGGCCGTACTATTTTGCGCAGGAAACTTTCTGGCGGACTTGGCTGGAGTATCGAGCAACTTCCTTTTGGGACCTCCGAAACGAACTTCTCTTCTGGGACCTCCGAACCAAACTCTCTGGGTCCTTCTCATCCAACTCTCGTTCTGGGACCTTCTATCCAAACTCTCTGGGGCCTTCTCCTGCAATTCTCTGGGGCCTTCCGATCCAACTCTCTGGGGCCTTTTCCTCCAACTCTCTGGGCCCTTCTCCTCCAATTCTCTAACTTAGTCCCCTCCTTCTTCTTGACTCCCAATCGGGATCGTTGCCAGAAAGTCATTGGTCTCAGCAAACCCCGCCCTGAGACCACCAACGTGAGTAACCTTATCACCTCTAATTGGGCCCTGTCCCTTAGGGACTCATAAATACTCCACAAAGGTACATTCTTATTTAATGTCAAGTACGGAGACAGGATTCTTATCTGGGACTGGAATCAGACCCCCGTACAAGACTACAATAATCCGTTAAATTATGGTCCTCTATCTCTAACGATGTGATGAGGTCAGATTTAGATCCCGAACATTTTACTTCTTTTATGAATGAAACAATTATATATCAGATCTAAATCGCCTCATCACAAGTAATTACTTATTCTACTTAATAATCTCTAATGCACTACTACAATACTAATAAATTTTTGTTAGATTGCATATAATTTACTTTTAAATTAAATGCTTTATAAATGTTAAGATAGTTATAGTATACTTTATACTTTCTCGTCCCTTCAATTTATATACATTTATATACATAGTTTTTCTACGAAATTTTTACTCGTTACTTTTAAAGAGAAGTATTTCTCGTCTTACGAGACAAATTTTTCAAAATCGTTGAAGTAAGAAACATGCAGAATCAATAAAGAATACACGTTTTACATTAATACTAAAAGGATTATCGGCAGGTAAAAATTTGTTTTTATGTAATCCTAATAAATTGATTGCCCTAAATTTGTTTCAAATACACTATACTTGACAAAAATGTAGTTTTTAAGATGTAGATTTCTTTAAGATAAAGCGTCTAATGTAGTCCTACAATACTTCAGTACTAGATAAACTTTTGTTAGATTGCATGTAATTCACATTTATGTTAAATGTTTTATAAATGTTAATATATTTATAGAATATTTTATACTTTCTTGTCCTTTTAATTTATATACATCGAAGTTTTTCTATTAAATTTTTACTCGTTACTTTTAAACAGAAACATTTCTCGTTTTGCGAGACAAATGTTTCAAAATCGTTGAAATAAGTTAAATGAAGAATCAATGAAGAATACACTATTTACAGTTATACTAAAAGGAATATAGATAGATAAAACTTTATTTTTATGTAATTCTAATAAATCGATTGTCTTAAAATTTATTTCAAATACACTATATTTGACAAAAATATAGCTTTTAAGATAATATTCTTTTTTTTAATTAGAAAAAGATCTATTTCACTCTAAACTTAACCAAGCATATATTTTAAGGTATAATTTTTATCTTTTTCCACTATTTTTTAATCATGTTAAATATGAAATATATTTTTTAAGGTTTCCGTCTACATTAAAACAGTCATTTTTTTGCTAAAAATCATAATATTTTATTTCTTTATTATAAAATATCAACTTTTAGGCTTCTAAATCTGTTTTTTTTTGTCTCTACGGTATTGTAAAGAAAAGTTACAGCTGTTTAAACATCAGTGACAGTTGTCAAAACAAACCGGAATTAGCGACTTCGGAACCAGAAGTTGTGAATTTAAATGGTTTCAGAGAGCATTTTTTGGACAAAACATTTTAAATTTTCATGAAGATTAGTTTAAACATTTTTCCAGTATTTCTATTAATTAGCAACTTGAAAATTAGAAAGTTTTGAAGCAAGAAAGTGTGGAGAATTTTAAACATGTATTTTATTTTTTTAATAGTTAAAGTTGTTTTCAAAAACTTCAAATGCGTTTTTCTCAGAACGGTGTTTTTAATAAAATGTTGAAACTTGAAATGTGATTTCTCATAAAGTCCTTAAAATATGTTGTTGAAAATTATTATGAATGCTTTTGATAGTATGCACTAGTAAATGACCTAAAAGCTTTAAATTTGGATAAATTTTAATGATGTTACATTCATAGTTAGATATAAAGGTAATGAAAATTCGTTAACAATTCAATGTGTATGATTTTGAAGGACCAAAATTTTTTACCAAATGTAAATTAAGCAAACATTTTAGGTGATTCACTAATCCAGTGTATAAGAAATGTGTTGCCTTAAAAATATTGAAATAATTTAATTTATTAAAAAACTAGATCTTTTGAAAAAACCAGATTTTTTTTTAATAATTTTTTTCATTTATTAGAAATTTTATAAAAACTTCTCCAGGAATAAATTTTTTAAGTGCAATTCTCTATGATAATATAAAAAATAAATCTAGTTTCTACGCTTAGAGAAATAAGTTCTTCGAATGTAGACGAATACCTTAAATAAATTTTTGTTATAATGAGTATTTAAAACTGTATATTACACTATGATAATAATGAATTCAATTTATACTTTTTTTGTACTATCTACAAAACCAGTTCCAATTCAAAAACCAGTTTTGAATCCAAGTTGAAACAAAAAAATGATGTTTCAACATAATATAGGTACCAAGTTCTTATAAGTATGAAATAAATATTCTGAAAAGGACATTCATAGGAATTACATTTTGTTATAATAAGTATTTAAAACTGTATATTACACTATGATAATAATGAATTCAATTTATACTTTTTTTGTACTATCTACAAAACCAGTTCCAATTCAAAAACCAGTTTTGAATCCAAGTTGAAACAAAAAAATGATGTTTCAACATAATATAGGTACCAAGTTCTTATAAGTATGAAATAAATATTCTGAAAAGGACATTCATAGGAATTACATTTTGTTATAATAAGTATTTAAAACTGTAAATTACACTATGATAATAATGAATTCAATTTATACTTTATTTGTACTATCTACAAAACCAGTTCCAATTCAAAAACCAGTTTTGAATCCAAGTTGAAACAAAAAAATGATATTCAACATAATATAGGTACCAAGTTCTTATAAGTATGAAATAAATATTCTGAAAAGGACATTCATAGGAATTACATTTTGTTATAATAAGTATTTAAAACTGTATATTACACTATGATAATAATGAATTCAATTTATACTTTTTTTGTACTATCTACAAAACCAGTTCCAATTCAAAAACCAGTTTTGAATCCAAGTTGAAACAAAAAAATGATGTTTCAACATAATATAGGTACCAAGTTCTTATAAGTATGAAATAAATATTCTGAAAAGGACATTCATAGGAATTACATTTTGTTATAATAAGTATTTAAAACTGTATATTACACTATGATAATAATGAATTCAATTTATATTTTTTTGTACTATCTACAAAACCAGTTCCAATTCAAAAACCAGTTTTGAATCCAAGTTGAAACAAAAAAATGATGTTTCAACATAATATAGGTACCAAGTTCTTATAAGTATGAAATAAATATTCTGAAAAGGACATTCATAGGAATTACATTTTGTTATAATAAGTATTTAAAACTGTATATTACACTATGATAATAATGAATTCAATTTATATTTTTTTGTACTATCTACAAAACCAGTTCCAATTCAAAAACCAGTTTTGAATCCAAGTTGAAACAAAAAAATGATGTTTCAACATAATATAGGTACCAAGTTCTTATAAGTATGAAATAAATATTCTGAAAAGGACATTCATAGGAATTACATTTTGTTATAATGAGTATTTAAAACTGTATATTACACTATGATAATAATGAATTCAATTTATACTTTATTTGTACTATCTACAAAACCAGTTCCAATTCAAAAACCAGTTTTGAATCCAAGTTGAAACAAAAAAATGATGTTTCAACATAATATAGGTACCAAGTTCTTATAAGTATGAAATAAATATTCTGAAGAGGATATTCATAAGAATTACATTTAGTTCCACACTTGAGTTCATTAAGAAATGGAAATTCCTACTCCAGGGAAATTCGTGGGAGGGTTCAATGCAATGGATTCCGTGTCCCATTAAATTAAGGTTATATCATTAAGTTCCAGTTTCACATAAGTAAACCCGTTGTGCAATTTCACGATAAGTACAAGTATACTACGAATAAATACATAATTAAAATCTTGAGGGTTTATCAAGGATCAGACGCATGCCTGGTAGATGCTAAAGTAATTATACTATGATTCCAGCTTAGATAAGCAAATGCCCATACGCATTGTAATCTACATTGTCTCATTTCAGATCTGATATACGTCAAAAGCCTTGAAACATCTTATGAGCATTCTGCGAATTATAAGACAATGCGTCCTACAGTATGTAATGCAGGTAGTACCGTATAAACTGAATTAAGTATTCTCATACTGTATTATACAGTTTAAAATCACTAATTATAACATACATTTAATAAAATATTATTCATATTTAGCATGATTTAGAAATAGTGTGAAAAGACTTGAATTATATTTTATAAGTTATTCAGTTAAGTTTGGAGTTATAAAGAAATTTTTAGATTTTCATAGTCATAGTTCGAATATAAATAAGACTAAAATAATATAAAATAAGAAATAATTAAATGAGAAAATAAAATAAGAAATGATTAAATGAGATGGTTAAATGAATGACGTCATAATGCTAGAAAAAAAATGATATTTTTACCTATTTATTATGGGATAAATTGATAAGTTTAATCACCTGCTCTTAAAATGAGGCTTGATATAAAATAAGAAATGATTAAATGAGATGATTAAAGGAATGACGTCATAAGGCTAGAGGCTTGATATAATACAAAAAATTATTAAATGAGATGGTTAAAGGAAAGACGTCATGATGCTAGAAAAAAAAATGATATATTTACCCATTTATTATTTGATAAATTGATAAGTTTAATCACCTGCTCTTAAAATGAGGCTTGATATAAAATAAGAAATGATTAAATGAGATGATTAAAGGAATGATGTCATAATGCTAGAAACAAATATTATTTTTACTCATTTATTATGGAATAAATTCATAAGTTTAATCAACTGCTCTTAAAATGAGACTTGATATAAAATAAGAAATGCTTAAATGAGATGGTTAAAAGAATGACGTCATTATGCTAGAAGAAATAGTATTTTTACCCATTTATTATGGGATAAATTGATAAGTTTTATCACCTGATCTTAAAATGAGGCTTGATATAATGCCATTAAACACTCGAAAAGGGGGGAGAAGATGATATATTTTCTTATTATGATAAAGATAATTTTTTGTCTTATATATATAAAATATAAATTTATTTTAGGTAGATAGTAGGAAAAAATAAACTATTTATTTGGATTTATAAGTTTAATCACCCTAAAATATTGAATAAAATAAGAAATGCTTAAATAAAACAGAATATATTATGCTAGAAGAAATATATTTTTACATTTATTATATAAATTGATAAGTATCATATTACTATATATATAAACATAAAAATATTACTAAATTTTAAAACACATACATTTTGTGTATAACATAATAAATTAGAATAATATAGTTTAGGAAAAATAAACTACTATAGCTAACCCATATTAAATAAATGTATATTATAATTTTATTTAACAGATCAATATATTTATATATATAAATATTTTAATATTATAATAAATTTATTTATTAAAATAAAACATATATTAAAATATATATATAAAACAAAATATTATACATAAATATATATATATATCAGATTAATTATACATATTTAAAACAATATATATATATATATATATATATATATATATATATATATAAAAATATATATATATATATATATATAATAATATATATATATATATATATATAATAATAATATATATAAATATATATAGTGGACAATAAATATCTCATCCTTTTCATAATCATTTTAATATCTCAATTAATATTATCATTGATAATAATTTTAATACCTAATTTTAATATCTCATCAATAATTAATAATTATTATTTAATAATCAATAATAATTATATCAATATTAATTACTAAAATATATGTAGAAAGAAATTCCTGTTTTCCATGTTAAACAAAATAAAATCACTCTCTTATTTACATTTCTCTTACTTAAATAAATAAATTTATATATTCATGCATTCAAAAAATGCCTAAAAAATTTATATCAGTTGAAAAAAGGATTTAAATTCATAAATAAATTTATTGTACTATTATATAAACATAAACTTGGAATAAAAATAGTAGGCAATATATATCTCATCATATTAATAATCATTTTAATATCTCAATATTGATTATCATTAATAATAATTTTAATATCTCATTTTAATATATCATCACTGATTAATAATTATCATTCAATAATTAGTAATAATTATATCAATATTAATAATTAAAATATATGTAGACTGAAATTACTCTTCATGTTAAACAAAACAAAATAAAATCACTCTCTTATTTAAATAAACAAATTTGTATATTCGTGCATCCAAACGAGAACTGAAAATTTTTTATAAGTTTAAAAAAGTATTTAAATCCGTAAATAAATTTATTATACTATTATATATACATACATATATATATATATATATATATATATATATATATATATATATATATATATATATATATATATATATATATATATATATACATACATATATATATATATATATATATATATATATAAACGTGAAATAAAAATAGTAGGTAATATTTATCATTTATCATTTACTCATCATTTTAACAATCATTTTAATATCTCATCAATAATTAATAATAATTATATCTTATCAATATTAATTATTAAAATATATGTAGACTTCTTGTTTACCGTGATAACTCAATGTAATCACTCTATCATTTAAATAAACAAATTTATATATTCGTGCATTCAAACGAGAACTGAAAAGTTTTTATAGGTTTAAAAAAGTATTTAAATCCGTAAATAAATTTATTATACTATTATATATACATACATATATATATATATATATATATATATATATATATATATATATATATATATATATATATATATATATATATATATATAATATATATAAACGTGAAATAAAAATAGTAGGCAATATTTATCTTATCATTTTAACAATCATTTTAATATCTCATCAATAATTAATAATAATTATATCTTATCAATATTAATTTTAAAATATATGTAGACTGATATTCTTGTTTGCCGTGATAAACAAAAAAAATCACTTTCTTATTTACATTTCTCTTATTTAATAAGTTTATATATTCATGCATTTAAACAATAGCTGAAAAATTTATATATGTTTAAAAAAGATTTAAATCCGTAAATAAATTTATTATACTATTATATGTGCAAAAACTTGAGATCAAAATCGTAGGCAATATATATCTCATCATTTTAAAAATACCATATGCATAATGGAAAATTCATTTGACAAAATAATCCCAAAACGGTATAATTTAAAATTAACTAAATTATCTACACCGGAATTATAATTTACATTTATTGGCACAAATTATAACTATTTTCTCTAAATTAACTTACTCCGGAAAACCTCATTTATCCAATGTGCATTAAATTTTCATCTCCGGCACAAATACTAATATGAGAGACTTGCTTTAATTTTACTCAATGTAAAAAGAAAAAAAAATGATCAGCCTTTAATCGTAGGAGAAATTTAATTTCTTGTTTACGATCAGATTACCTCTATAATCATAACCGAGTGCACTTTAACGTCATTTTTATCCACTAACGTTATAATTAAGGAATTATTGTATAACACCAGCTTTCACTTATCTTGAAAATGTTAATTATATCATTAATCTTGTTCAAAGTTTATCAAAACTTCGGCTTTAATTAACCTGCGAGCAATTTTTTTCTACCTTTTGTTTAACAATTTATTTGACATTATTTTAAATTAAACACTTATTACAGTGGTTACGGAATGCCTCGTTTTCTTAATTACTTATTCTGGATAATATAGTTATGATAAATCAATATACGTTGAAAATAATTTCTTTATACAATAGTTTTTGATAACTGTATCACTTGAGTTATCAGCGACTTAACGATTTTTCAATGTAATATATTTGATACTTATCACATAATGGTTCTTTTAAAAATATAATAAATTTTAAAAGTGAAGATATTTTTGATTACAATCTAATAAATATTGAAATGTATTTAGAGATCTTAGATATGTAAATTTTATGTATAAATCACTATATTACTTTGTAAAAATATTTTTCTTTTAACTTGGAATATTTTAACATAATATTAAAAGTATAAAATAAATCATTGAGAACAAAATTGATGATTAATTACATACCTGTAGTCATGAGCGTAATTTAGGGGGGGGGGGGCAAGGGGGTCACTTGATACCCCACCAGAATTTTTAGAGGAGGGGCAAACTTGTAGTTTTTCCCCTCTAGATGTTTAGGGTATATTAAATTTTTGATTCGACATTTTAATAAATTTTGAAATTTTTATTTTCAGTATGCTTAAAATGTATTCTAAATTACGGTTATCATGCTTTCCTGTGAATTTTTTAAAGGAAGTATACGTACTTGAACTTGTAGTTTTGCACCTCTAGATTTTTATTGTATATTAAATTTTTGATTCGACATCTTAATGAATTTTAAAATTATTTTGTTTTTATAAGTATGCTTAAAATGTATTCTAATTACGGTTATCATCCTTTCCTGTGAATTTTTCAAAGGATGTATAGGTACTCGAACTTGTAGTTTTGCCCCTCTAGAATTTTAGGATATATTAAATTTTTGATTCGACATTTTAATAAATTTTTAAATTATTTTTTTAGTATACTTAAAATGTATTATAATTACGGTTATCATCCTTTCTTGTGAATATATAAAAAGCATAATTTATTTAATACAGAAGATTACCCTAAAGGAATTTTTATAGCATTGTTTTTATCTGTAAAGTGAAACAAATTTAATTAACATATAAACTTTCATTTTATATTCAACTGATCTCAAAAGTGACATCTGTGTGATTAATTAAACTCAATATAAATGTAACTTAATATAATAATATAATTTCTGCTCAATATTATAAAACAAAAAAATAATTAAATTTGATTTATTGTTAAAAAAGGAAATTAATAAAATAATCTCAATATATTATTCACTGAACATATGAAAAAATATGATCTATGAAAAATTTCAAGCAGATTTATTTTTCGTTTATTTTTAAATTTTATACATAGTGAAAAAAAATAGTTTTGTGAGCAAAAGAATTAAAGA
>CM063505.1:16197781-16207781 GCA_032207245.1 Pardosa pseudoannulata
AGAGATTTTCCATAAACTTAATTAATCTTGAAATTATACAAACAATGCAATTACTGGAATTATTTTAATGCATTATTTGTCACCATGAATGCAATTCTTTTAATACATTTCAGTTAAACATTTCAGTTTCTCAAAGTCTTATTATTAAATAAATTGTTATTATTTAAGAGGGTAAGCAATGAAATTTAAGATGAAATTTTGGGTCAAAAATACAGGAAATGTTGTGAAACAAAGTATTGTTCAATACTTCTATCTCATTTTTTAGTTATATTGAGAATAATTATAAAATAATAATAATAATAATAATAATAATAATAATAAGTAATAATTATAAATATATTATATATTGAGAAATATTATATTGAGTTATATTGAGATTTTTTAGTTATGTTGTGTGTGTTATTGTACAAAAATCTGATCACATATAGAAACTTATATTAATCTGCTAAAAATATATCAGGCCAAAAAATAAATTTAATTGATGAATAGAAACGTTTATGCAGAAAGAATATCTTTTCATACTTTTCAACTCAGAATTAGTTTAAATAATGTAATAATTTTCGAAGAAAAAACCTATATATCTATAAAAGAGTTTCAAGGAAAAAGAATCTGTAAAAGCTTGTGAAAAGCTTTAAAGAAAGACAAAGGGTACTTAACAAAGAGCTGCTTTTTCCCCAGAACTGCAATTCAAACATATCACTCGACTCTTTTTTTTTAAACAATGAAAAGATAGTTTAATGCTGAGAGGGCGAAAAGTTTTTGTAGGAAGTTCCTTTAGACACATTGTCAAATTTCCATTATTTTTAAAGTCATTTTTATATTCGTTTAAAGATGTGAAAATTAACAAGAAAATTTCAATGCATGGTAAGAAGGATTTTAACTCAAACAGAATTTATTTATCGATCTTCAGTATTATAATGTATTTAATATAGAAGATATTTATTATTGATTTTTTTTTTTATTTTTTCGAATCACTTATATGAATGTACAAAACCAAAGAAAAGTTAACACTTTAAAATTAAAAGGACATTCTCTACTAAATTTTCATGGGTTATTTTAATAATTATGACTTATTAAATATATGCTTAAAAGAACAAGAACGTTGAATTATTTTTTTTTAAATTTTTAACTTTATTATTGTAAAGAAAATATGCAATATTCGTACATAAAATGTACAAGAAACAATAATCTATTACAAAATAGTTTTCCTTAAAATACGAGACTACATACTAAGACTTTAAAATTTTAATAATATTTCTTTGAAAAATTTCTAGTTCTCAGCATACTAACCTATTTCTTAATATTTTCATTTTATATTTACATTTTTTACTTAAAAGAACTAGGTATATATTTTCAGTTAAGTTTTATGCTATTTATGTATTATATTAAATACTGTTGATATTGCCATTAAAACAGGAGACAATTTAATTAGACTTAAACATTCAACAATATTTCTTATAATTTTCCCTAGTTTACAGCATATCAACCTATTACTTTATTTTTTCGCTCTATATATTTAAATTAAATAGACAGAAAACTGGGTATAAATTTTAAATGAAGTTAAATTCTATTTATATATTTTAAATACTCTTTATTTTTTCATTAAAATATGAGATTATTTAATATGACTTAAACATTTCAATAACATTCCTTAAAAAAATTCCTAGTTTACAGTATACTAACATATTTCTTAATATTTGGATTTTATATTTACATTTTATGCATACACAAAATTGGGTGTATATTTTCAGTTAAGTTATATGCTATTTATATATAATGTTAAATACTGTTTATATTACCATTAAAATTCAACAATATTTCTTAAAAATTTTCCTTGTTCACAACACACTAACCTATTTCTTTATTTTTCATTTTATAATTACGGCATACATAGGCATAACTGAATATATATAATATATATATATATATATTATATATATATATATATATGTATATATTTATATAGATATAAATACAGATAATATACATTATATATATATATATATATAAATATATATATATATATTATATATATATATATATATATATATATATATATACATATATATATATACATATATTATACGCATACATACATACACACACAATATATATAATATATAGATATATATATATATATATATATATATATATATATATATATATTTATATATATATATATATATATATATAATATTATATATATATATATATATATATATATTAAAATATACATATAAATATTATATATATATATATATATATTAATATATATTTTATATACATATATATATATATATTTATAAATAATATATATTTATATATATATATATATATATATATATATATATATATATATATATATATATATATATATATATATATAATATATATTATATAAATATATATAAAAATATATATATATAAATTACGTTAAATTCTATTTGTGTATTATTTAAATACTATTTATTTTTTTATTAAAATACGAGATTATTTAATAAGATTTTAATCGTTCAACAATATTTCTTAAAATTTTCCCTAGTTCACAGCATACTAACCTACTTCATCTTTTTATCTATTTCTTTATTTTATATTTTTAACTTATATAGCCACAAAACTGGGTATAGATTTTAAGTGAAGTTGATGCACTGGTTTTAATGTATTTTAAAATAAAACGTTTACGAATATTTTATAGAGTTTAGGAAACATTTAAGAAATCCAAATAATAACTAAAAATATATCAACAACCATTTTATGTACTTCGAAATAAAACCTATAATTCATTTTTTACATATATTACCGATTCCTAAAATATAAATTGTCAATGCAGATCAAAATTTTATTAGCTGACCTGTTATAAATTTCATGGACCAAAACTCTTAGACAAATGTAAATATATCTTAACATTCAAATGTATTCTAATTAAATTTCCTGTTAAATTTATATAAAAGCTTTTTTTCTGCATTATTGCATAATGTAATAAGAAGCATAAAAAATGAATATTAGTTCTAGTAGAGCAAAAAAAGCAAAAATCCCTTTTAATCAACCATTTATTAAAACTTCTTCAAGAAAAAAATGATACAGTAGATCTTCCTCAATCAATAAAAAAAGATTACAGTATTATATATATATATATATATATATATATATATATATATATATATATATATATATATATATATATGAATGTAAATAATTTTCTGCTTATTATACATTTATGTATTCAAGGTCGTTAAGGGAAGAAATGTAAAAATTCTCTGAATAAATTACTTTACTTAAGAAAATATTTTTATTTACTGCATTTAAAATTACTTATTTATTATTGTACATAGAATTCAAAATAATAGATTTATTTTATTTAAAATATTTTTGATAACTACTTTAATAAAAAGTATTTGTATTTTATTCTATTTTTCAAAACAATGAATTTATTGTTATTAATAAAAAATACAATTATTTAAAGTATACTATTAAATTAATATCTTTACGAAAGAAAAAATTCTTATAGTAAAAAACTACTGAATTGAAACAATTAATATATTGTTCCTATTTTTTTATTAAGAATGAAACACCTCTTTTAGTGACCTCTGTAATTTTTAACTATGTAAAAAAAATTTTGGTACTAAAGTTTTTTTTCTTGTATTAGAAAATATTTAGTTTACTTTTAACATTTTGAATGATTCTTTTTCTTTAATGTTTTATGGGTTAGATGTAAAGAGATAATGTTTGTGAATGTTTTTTTACGAAACTATAAATTTGTATTTTATTGTTATATCCTATTTATTCTTATTTATCCCATCGTTTTATAAATTATTTAAGGGTTTATTTATGTATGCTTATCCACATGAATAAGTTTGTTAGGTTATTTCTTTATGAATTAAAATCTATAAAAAGAAAAATATAGAAATATGATTAATATAAAATATCTTTCAAACATAACTTGTAATTTTCCTCTATATAATTATGATTTGAAAACTTCTTGCATGACTAAGAAATTAAGACAAAAATTATCAAAAACTTTACAACTTCATGTAAAAAAGTTAGTTTCCTATTTTTTAACCATGTTTTGTGATATCTTGTACTTGATTGCAAAACAAAGATTTGAAATTAGGAAATTGTACACATAGTTTGCTATTTTTAACAATGTTTTGGGATATCTTGTACTTGATTTAGTTAACATGATTGCAAAACAAGGCTTTGAAATTATGACTTTGTACATATAGTTTGCTATTTTTAACAATGTTTTGTGATATCTTGTACTTGATTGAAAAACAAGTATTTGAATTAAAAATTGTACATAATCTATTTCTAATAATGTTCTGTGATATTTTGTACTTGATTGCAAAACAAGGATTTGAAATTATGAAATTTTACACCTAGTTTTCCATTTTTAACAATGTTTTGTGATATCTGGTACTTGATTGCAAAACAAGGATTTTAAATTATGAAATTGTACACCTAGTTCGATATATTTAACAATGTTTTGTGATATCTTGTACTTGATTGAAAAACAAGGATTTGAAGTTATGAAATTGTACACCTAACTGGCTATTTTTTAATAATGTTCTGTGATATTTTGTACTTGATTGCAAAACAAGGATTTGAAATTATGAAATTTTACACCTATTTTTCCATTTTTAACAATGTTTTGGGATATCTTGTACATGATTGCAAAACAAATAATTGAAATTAGGAAACTGTACATATAGTTTACTATTTTTTAACTATGTTTTGTGATATCTTGTACATGATTGCAAAACAAGGAGTTTAAATTATGAAATTGTACACCTAGTTTGCTATTTTTTAACCATGTTTTGTGATATATAGTACTTGATTACAAAACAACGATTTTAAATTATGAAATTGTTTACATAGTTTTGTATATATAACAATATTTTGTGATATATTGTAATTGAGTGCAAAACAAAGATTAAAAATTATGAAATTGTACACCTAGTTCGCTATATTTAAAAATGTAATATCTTGTACTTGATTTGAAAACAAAGATTTGAAATTAGGATACTATACACATAGTTTGCTATTTTTTAACATTGTTTTGTGATATTTTGTACTTGATTGCAAAACAAGGATTTGAAATTATGAAATTGTACACCTATTTTGCAATTTTTAACAATATTTTGTGATATCTTCTACTTGATTGAAAAACAAGGATTTAAAATTGTGACATTGTACGCCTAGCTTGCTATTTCTTAACAGTGATTTGTGATATTTTATACATGATTGCAAAACAAGGATTTTAAATTATGAAATTGTACACCTAGTTTGCTATTTTAACCATGTTTTGGGATATATTGTACTTGATTACAAAACAAAGATTTGAAATTAAGAAACTGTACACCTATTTTGCAGTTTTTAATAATATTTTATGATATCTTCTACTTGATTGAAAAACAATGATTTGAAGTTATGAAAATGTACACCTAACTTGCTAATTTCTAATAATGTTCTGTGATATCTTGTATTTCATTGCAGAACAAGGATTTGAAATTATGAAATTGTATACCTAGTTTTCTATTTTTAACAATGTTTTGTGATATCTTGTACTTGATTGCAAAACAAAGATTTTAAATTATGAAATTGTATACCTAGTTTTGTATTTATAACAATGTTTTGTGATATCTTGTACTTGATTTTAAAATTGTGACATTGTACCTAGTTCGCTATTTGTTAACGTTTTGTGATATCTTTTGCTTGATTGCAAAACAAGAATTTTAAATTATGAAATTGTACACTAGTACTATATTTAAAGTTTTGGGATATTGTACTTATTGCAAAACAAAGATTTATAAGAAATTACATATTTTTATTAATAATATATGATATCTATATTGATTGAAAAACAATATTTGAATTATGAAAATTACATATGCTATTTTAATAATGTTTCTGTGATAATGTATTTATGAAACAAATGAAATTAAAATTGTATACCTATTTTTTATTTTTACAATGTTTTGTGATATCTTACTTGAGCAAAAACAAGAATTGAAATTATGAAATGTACTAGAATTTGCTGTTTTAAGATAAAACAATATTTATTTTGAACCAATAATATGATAGTTATTCATTATAGAATAAATTAAATGTTATAATTTTCTATAAAAATATATCTAAATACATATTTTAAAGTATGTCAGTAGAATGAATAGGATATTTTATAGACAATTTTATAAATACCTTATTACAAAAATTATAGAAAATTATTGTTAAAAAACATGTTTTTTATATACAGTACATCTTTTTCTAAGTAGAGGAAATTGAAGATGAATAATTTTTGAGCATCATAATATTACATATGACATTATTTTATAAATCGAAATAAATCTGTATTTTTATTACAGAAAATCGTATATTCCATAAGGAGAGAAAGGGAGGTAGATATTAATATTTTGTGTTGAAGTCTCAAGAGGATTTCTTCCCATTCTTTTTTAAATCCTCCAAGGAATTGCTCAAAACATTTCTTCCTTACAAACTCGTTCTTCCATACGACATGAAATATTTCAGGAACTTTATAGAATGCATTTTAGTTTTACAAGTTTACATTAAGACTATAATTCCCACATCCGAATCAGTATCATATAAAGTCCGTATAAATCACTAAGAATAAAAGCACTATATGTAAACACATATTTTTTATGTAAAGCTGTTTATTTTAATACTATTAGTACCCTCAATCAAATATTATTTTTATAAAGCCGTTTTTTCTGACGGTACTCACAAGGACATGAACGATGAAGTTCTTACAACAGAAAAAAATGTATACATAGGATATTTTTTTATTATTGTAATTTATAATTTTCTGCATTCGAAGGTCATTTGTAGAGTGATAATTGTGTTCAATGAGTAAATTTAGTGGTTTGTTACCAGTTATTTGGTACTATTATTTTTTAGAAACTTCTATACTTCAGGTAAGAATATCATTTGTTTTATTCATAATTTAATGTTTTATTTTCTATCACAGTGTCAAAAATCATATTATATTATTTTAATTAATTTAATGTTTTATTTCTATCATAGTGTCAATTGAGTAAATTAACCAGTTAAAATGTACATTATTTTTTTAGAAACTTCTATACTTCAGGTAAGAATATCATTTGTTTTATTCATAATTTAATGTTTTATTTTCTATCACAGTGTCAAAAATCATATTATATTATTTTAATTAATTTAATGTTTTATCTACAAGTGTATTATAAATTTTGTTAAAGTAATATAAAACAATGTAAGAAAAATGATTTATTCAGTAAAATTTTTATTTTTATAGTGTAAAAATAAATTATTTTTATTAAGTTGTTTATTTCTATATAGTGTATATAAAATGGGTACCAGTTTTTACTTATTTTTTAAATTCATAGGTAAGTCTTTCATTTGTTTTATTATTAATTTAATGTTCTATTTTCTATTATAGAGCCAAAAATATATGTAGGTACTAGAAAGTACCAGCAGCTAAATTAACTGCTAAAATACAGTAAAAATTAAATTTCTTTTTTCTATGATTATTCTCCATTAAAACTTATCTAATGAAGCAAAAATGCAGTGAGAAAATTGATTGTAAATTAGTTCAGAGTTTAAAGGGTTAAAGTAAATTATACAAACAGTATACATCCACTTGTTGCTACTAGTGGACTACCATCTGAAAGGTTTACCTTTTCCTGACGAGTTATTTTTCCATATTTGTCTATATAGACGGGAGTCTTAGATTTAGTGTTTCCTCTTTATAATTAATGTCTTTGATATTATTAGCACATAGAGCCAAATATAATACTAGAAATAACAGCTAAATTAACTGAAAAAAGTAAAAATTAAATTTCTTTTTTCTATGATTATTCTCCATTAAAACTTATCTAATGAAGCAAAAATGCAGTGAGAAAATTGATTGTAAATTAGTTCAGAGTTTAAAGGGTTAAAGTAAATTATACAAACAGTATACATCCACTTGTTGCTACTAGTGGACTACCATCTGAAAGGTTTACCTTTTCCTGACGAGTTATTTTTCCATATTTGTCTATATAGACGGGAGTCTTAGATTTAGTGTTTCCTCTTTATAATTAATGTCTTTGATATTGCAATTAGTACAACCATAAGCAAAAACCTTGAAATAGTATTTTTTAGAATTGGTGAATTTTATGAAAACAACATATAATACAGATTGATAAAGGTTTCTCCATGTGTATATGCAGAAAAATGAGAATGACTTTTGATATATGAAATATTTGAATTTTTAATCTAAAAAGATTATTTTATTTATGATATGAATGACTAAACAGGACATTTTACTTATTGTCATCTATAATAAATAATTTGATAATGTTTTTCAAAACAATTACTTTTAATTTTTCTAGTTATTAGATTTGAAGAGAAAATAATTTGTTCTTGAACTGCTCTGTTTAATCTCAAAATCAGAGTTGACGTCATTTTGTCTAGGATTTATGATTACTGCATTAATTCTTTCACGAAAATTGCATATAATAATATAAAAATTTATCACAATTTCCATTTCATTTTCTTATTATTGCGTTTTCTTTATAAAATAATCACATTTAGTGTTTTTCTTGTCATCAACTATCTGGATGTTTTTTCTCTATTTAATTCACTTGCATAAACATGCAGACTTCATGCTTAATGTTAATGAATTATGAATATTAATGTTTATCATTCTATCAGTTATAAATTGCTTTGTTTATTATCTTTTATTCATTCATAAACTGCCGAGTTCATTATTCTGTACTTATATATGCTGTCTATCTTTGTCTGTTATTGTAACGAGACTGTGACAAGTACAATCATAAACATTTTTACTCATAACTACCGTTGTTTTTCGTTATTGTCATTTAACAAGAATCATTAAGTCCATATGTAATCTGCATATTTTTACTCTGCTTAACGACTATTTAAAACCCGCTTAAGAACCTGTGTGGGTTTCTCTTAAATACCAATAATAATTTACAGACATCTATTTATAGATATCTTTTAATAACTCAGCCTCTTTAAAAATTTGGCTTTATACTTAGATTTCGTTCTATTCATAGAAAAAATGTAGGCAGTAGATAACGATTTGTAACTCCAGGAGAAAGACACATACTACATTGTTTATCTCAGTTTAACTTGATTTTTCGTATGGCTACTCCAAATATAGCAATACTCATTTAGACTAATTTTAATTCAACAACATGTTTTGAAATTTTGAAAATGCTTATAAAACTAATGATGTTTGAATGTTTTCTTTAATTATGAATTTTGTTGAATTCTGAAAAATTTTCTGCTGGTTACAATGAAGATAGACTTTTGAATATTCAAGTTTGTAAATCTCTGTGTACAGAAATTTAGTTTATCTTAAGTCACTCTGTATCTATTATGGTAATCACCGCAAATAAGCATATTACCGTTTTATTTGTTCTTAATAGGAGAATATACTAAATATAACAATAAAAAATAAATAACTTCATTTCAGAGACTCACGCTAGTCGTTGCACAGATATACTATTATATAGAAAACAAATATAATCTTTTTGTTCATGTTTTATAATATTTTAAGATTCATGCTTTTTAAAACTAAAGCCTTCGGGACTTAATTTAGTGCTCTATTGAATTATTATTTTGTTTAATTGTCTTCCAGAAAGGTTTTAGTTTCTAAAGAGATGAATTTAAAATACACATAAATTTATTCTTTAAAATTTATATAAAATGCATTTTACAGGAATTCAATAAAAATGTTTTTTAAATAAACTCTTGATAAAAATATATGCTGCACTTGATTAAAGTCTAATAACTTACAGTGTTTTATGAATACATTTGCATTAGCTTGAGAACTTATATACTATTTTATTAAATAATTATTATTATAATATTAAATGGCTATACTATAATTAACACTATAATATTAAATGGCTCCAAACAGAATTTGCTGCATATTTGATATAAATTTGGTATTTCTGAATGTATGCTTACGTAACGAAACAAAAGTAATAAAATATTTAAA
>CM063505.1:16209881-16247381 GCA_032207245.1 Pardosa pseudoannulata
TTATTTTTTGTTGCAAGATAATTCTCAGCCAAAAAACAAACCATTTTTTACCTGCCTCATAGGGTACTTTACAATTCTGGAAAATTAAAAAATTTTACTGATCCCGTCGTATGACGGGTTATATGCTATATGTATATATATATATATATATATATTTACATTGTATTTTGGATGATTCACAGGAATACTTCTTAAAATCTCCACCTTCAAAAATAAAGAAAATTTTTAGAAATTCCATTGTATCATGTAAATAGTATTTCGTAGTTCTGGCAAATTTGTATGGTTGAAATTTTGAATATTTTTTGCAATAGAGATTCCATTTGTTCTGGGATTTAGATCTGGACTGTTTTCGTGGGACAGATCCAATAATTGCTCTAAAAGATTTAATAATTACAGTAAACAAATTTATTACCTACTGAATCATACATCTTCATGTGCATGAGTGCAAAAACATAACAATAGAAATATAATTAAACATGCAGTTCTCGAATTTTATGGAGAGCATTTGATTCAAGTAAGGAAATTTCTTTTGGTATTTCTGTCCTCATAGAAGACTGGCCTTTAGAGCCTCATAGTTCTGAATTAGATTTGAACTGGGTATGACCGTGCAGACACTATGAAAACTTATTTTACTTTTGTATATTATTCTTTTAGTTGGATATGCTTTGCAGCCTGTTAATGAAATTAATCTTTATTTATTTTTTTTTTTTTGTCATTTGCAAATTTTTCTCATTTCTCCAATTTTACTACAGTTTTTTTTTTAAATATTTCTGTGAATCTATAGTTATTACTTAGAAATTTAAAAAAGTAGGCTACCCTTTTCTTTCACAGTCAAGTGTGGCATTTGCCCAATTTTGACACAGATATTATATTTTCCCTGTGAATGTAAAGTCATTGCTTGAAGATTTTACAACTTAAGCTACTATTCCCCCACAGCCTATTTGGCATTTACCCAATTTTGCCACTGTGTTTCTGTACACATATTTTCTTGAGAAGCTAAAGTCATTTCTTGAAACTTTCATAAAGAAGGATGCCATTTTCTCAGCCATTTTGGTATTTCCTCAGTTCTCCAACAGTTATTACATTTTCCTGTGAACATAAAGTCATTGCTTTGAGATTTCACAAAATAGGTGTCATTTTCTCTGAGGAGTCATTCTGACATTTGCCCAGTTTTGCCATAGTAACTATATTTTCCTGTGAATCTAAAGACATTTATTAAAGATTTTAGAAAGTAAGCTGGCCTTTTCAGTAAAAAATATTGGGCAAATACCAATTTGAAAGTCAATTTGGTATTTGCCCAATTTTGCCACAGTTATTAAAATTTCATGTGATGGCAGGTAGCAGTGTTTATTCGCAAATTTTTCAACTAAGAGAGGCAATTGGACATTACCATGATAACTTTGATGCAGAATTGTATGCAATTGGCATGGCTATTAGAGCGATTGAAAATACAGATAAAAAAAAAATTGTTCTGTTTGTGGATTCTATGGCTGCCATTCATACAATAACTAACTATACTCGGGTACTTAATCTCATTGAATTCTAAAAAGCGAATTAGTTTCTTGATTGAATCGGGGAAGGAGGTAATTCTGCAGTGGATCACTAGCCTCTGTGATGTGCCTGGGAATGAGCATGCAGACTCGCTTTCTAATGAGGGCTGTTTTCTGCACCAGGCCATGACTTGTGCCCCTCAAAAGGCACCTCTACACTATGGTCCACTGCAAACCATCACCACCGTCTGGAAGGGCTTTGGCTTATCGTGGCCGATGGCAGTAGACGATAAAATAGCGTTAGCAGACTATGGCTTCGGAGGTTGTTTTCCTCAAAAGCCACATGCTCAACTAAAGTGTGCAGTAGACCCTATGAACGAATCAATGTGCTCAGCTCATTCAGTGGCCCAGCGTGCGGATGCAACCCGTGAACCATCGTTCGAGGTCACCATCAGGAAGTGGTGAACAACTGGCCATAGCATGGAGGCTACATAAGAAATGTTAAGCGGGCAATCCATGAACATGTTCATAAGGCTCACCTATGCCATTATAGGGATATTGCTTCCGGAAAAAAATGGTCTTTATTGGCTAGGCAAATATGTGGCACCTTGCCCAAAGCTACATGTGTGGCCTGTTTCCTCCTTGAGACTGGACATGATTTTCTTCAGGCCCATCTGTACAAAGTTGATCTTGCTGATTCACCAAACTGTGTTTTTGTTCTTCAGCCCCAATGCATGGAGATCACCTTTCTTCTTGTCCTGCTCTACAGGATGTTATTTCTTCAAGTTCATTTTCAACTCTCCCATCTAATGGGGCAATTTCTTGTTTGTATTGGACTGCAAGGCGTCGTATGTTTGAAAGAGTTCAGATGGGCGTAATATATTAAAAGAAAAAAAAATTTTTCATGTTAATCTAAAATCATCATTCAAAGTTTTCATAAATTAGGATGTCCTTAGTTGCATAACTTTGCATCCTATTAATGAAATTAAATTTTGTCTTTTCTTATAATCTATAAAATTTTACAAAATAGACTCATGCATTTGCAGCCATTTTGGCATTTTCCTAATTATGTCACAGTTATTATAATTTCCTGTACAGATAGTCATAGCTTAAAGATTTCATATAGTAATCGGTCCCTTATGAAAAATCAAATTGATCTTTGCCCAATTTTGCAAGTGTTATTTCATTTTCATGTAAATCTAAAATCATTGCTGAAATACAAATTGGGTTGCTCTTTACTGACATTCATTTTAGTATTTGCCCAATTCTTTTACAGTTATTACATTTTACTGTGAATTTAAAGATATTGATTGAATATTTGACTGAATAGACTGCCATTTATTCACAGTCATTTTGGCATTTGCCCAATTTTGCCACCTTTATAATATTTTCCTGTGAATATAAAGACATTAAAGATTTCACAAAATAGACTGTAATTTACTCACAATCATTTGCCCAATTCTGCCTCAATTTTACCTGTGAATATGAAGTTATTGCTTTCAGATTTTACAAAATTAGGCTGTCAATTTCTCTCAGTAATTTGGCATTTGCCCAAACTTTAGGTAGAGTTTAATACATTTTCCTGTGAATGAAAATCTTTGCTTATTGATTTCACTCAGTAGGCTGCCCTTTATTCTTCGTCATTCTGACGTTTGCCCAATTTTATTACAGTGGCTATATTTTCCAGTGAATCTAAAGACATTGATTGAAGATTTCGTAAAGTAAGTTGTCCTTTACTGAAAGTCAAATTTGGCATTTCCGGATTTTCCCAGAGTTATTACATTTTCATGTGAATCTAAAATCACCGCTGAAAGTTTTCATAAATTAGGATTCTTTAGTTCCATAACTTTGCAGCCTATTAATGAAATTATAGTTTCATCTTTTTTTTTTATAATCTGCAAAATTTCACAAAATAGACTGTCTTGCATTTGCAGCCATTTTGGCATTTCCCCAATCCTGTCACATCACAGTTATTATAATTTCCTGTATAGATAAAGTCATGGCTTAAAGATTTCATAAAGTAGTCAGTCCTTTACTAAAAATCAAATTGACCTCTGCCCAATTTTGCCAGTTGTTTCATTTTCATGTAAATCTAAAATCATTGAACACAAATTGAGCTGTCATTTACTAACAGTCATTTTGGTATTTTATCAATTTTATTATAGTTATTACATTTTCCTGTGAATTTAAAGACATTGATTATTTGACTGAATAGACTCATATATTCAGTCATTTTGGCACTTGCCCAATTATGCCACCATTATAACATTTTCCTGTGAATCTATAGACACTGTTTGAAGGTTTCACAAAATGATTTACTCTTAATCCTTTTGCTATTTACTCAATTCTGTCACAATTATTACATTTTCCTGTGAACATAAAGTTAGTACTTTGAGTTTTCACAAAGTAGGCTGTAATTTTCTTTAAGCTATTTGGCAATTACCAAATTTTTCTACAATTTTACGTTTGAACATAAAGCCATTGTTTTGAGATTTCTCAAAGTAAGCTGTCATTTTATATGAGCAATTTGTATTTGCCTAATTTATCCACAGTTTTTACATTTTCCTGTGAATGAAAGTCATTGTTTAAAGATTTCACCCAGTAGGCTGTACTTTACTCCCAGTTATTATGGCTCAATTTTGCCACAGTAATTTCATTTTCCTGTGAATCTGAAGACTCTTGGTTGAAGATTTCACTAAGTAGGCTGTCCTTTATTGAAAGTCAAATTAGCATTTGTTCTATTTTGCCAGTTACTAGGTACATTTTTATGTGTATCTAAAATCATTGATGAAAGTTTTCATAAATTAGGCTGTCCTTAGTTACATAGACATTGCAGCCTATTAGTGCAATTAGATTGCATCTTTGTTTGTAATCTGCAAAATTTTGTTATTTCCCCAGTTTTGCTGTAATTTATTTAAATTGTCTGTGAATCTGTTATCATTGCTTGGAAATTTCACAAAGTAGACTGTCATTTACTCAGTCATTTTGACATTTGTCAATTTTGTCACAGTTACTGTATTTTCCTATGAATGTAAAGTCATTGCTTTGGCTATCCCTTACAGAAAATCAAATTTGCCTTTACCCAATTTTGCGAGAATTATTACATTTTCATGTAAATTGAAAATCACTGCTGAAAGTTTTCACAAATTAAGTTGTCTTTACTGACAGTTATTTTGGCATTTGTCCAATTTTACCACTGTTTTAACATTTTTCTGTGAAGACATTGTTTGAAGATTTCCCAAAATAGACTCATTTACTGTAATCTTTTTGCCATGTGCCAATCTTGTCACGATTACAGAATTTCTTGTAAATCTGAAGTCATTGTTTAAAGATTTCACAACTTACGTTGTCCTTTTTTTCACTGACATTTTGGCATTTTCACAATTTTGCCACAGTAATTACTTTTTGTTGTGAATATGAAGTCATTGCTTAAAATTTCATAAAGGAGACTATCCCTTACACCCAATCATTATGGCATTTGCCCAATTTTGCCACTGTAGCTATGTTTTCCTGTGAATCTAAAGACATTGATTGATGATTTCACAAAGTAAGCTATCCTTTATTGAAAGTCAACTTTGCCGAATTTTGCCAGAGTTATTACATTTTCATGTGAATTTAAAATCATTGCTGAAAGTTTTCAGAAATTAGGCTGTAGTTGCATAGATTTTTGCTGCAGCCTATTAATGAAATTAGATTTCATCTTTTTTTGTAATCAGAAAAATTTTATGAAATGGACTGTTATTTATTGGCAGCCATTTCAGCATTCGCCCAATTCCGTCACAGTTATTAGAATTTTCTATATAGGTAAAGCCATTGCTCAAAGATTTCAGAAAGTATTCTTTTCCTTACTAAAAATCGAATTGCACTTTGCCCAATTTTGCCAGAGTTCTTTCATTTACATGTGAATCTAAAATCATTGCTGAAAGTTTTCACAAATTGGGCTGTCCTTTACTGATAGGTCATTTTGGTATTTGCCCAGTGCTGTTACAGTTATTACATTATGTTGTGAATCTAAAGACATTGTTTGAAGATTTGTCAAAATAGACTCATTTACATAGTCATTTTGGCATATGCCTAATTTTGCCACAATTATAACATTTTTGTGTGAATCTAAAGTCATTGCTTACAGATTTCTCAAAGTAGGCTCATGGTTATTTACTCATGATTATTTTTGTGTTTGCCGCAAAGTAGACTATTCTTTACTCACAGTCATTTTTGCATTTACCCAATAGTTAGCTATAGTTATTACATTTTCCTGTGATTCTAAATTCAATGCTTGAAGATTTTACAAATCAGGCTGCCATTTTCTCACAGTCAGTTTGGCATTTGCCCAATCTTGTCACAGTTTTTCTGTGCACACATTTTTCTGTGAATCTAAAGTCATTGGTTAAAGATTGTATTTAGTAGACTGCGATTCTCAATTCTGCCACAGTTCTTCATTTTCCTAAGGCATAAAGTTATTGCTTTGAAATTTCACAAAGTAGGCTGTTATTTCTCTGAGCAATTTGATATTAGCCCATTTTAGCCAGAGTTATTACATTTTCCTGTGAATGAAAATCATTGTATAAAGATTTTATACAGTAGGCTATACTTTACTCCCAGTTATTATATCATTTGCCCAATTTTGCCACAGTAACTACATTTCTCTGTGAATCTAAAGACATTGATTGAAGATTTCACAAAGTAGGCTGTCCTTGACTGAAAGTCAAATTGGCATTTGTCCTATTTCTCCAGTTATTACATTTTCATGTGAATCTAAAATCATTGCTGAAAGCTTTCATAAATTAGACTGTTTTTAGTTGCATATACTTTGCAGTCTATTAGTGAAATTAGATTTCATCTTTTTTTGTAGTCTGCAAAATTTTGTTATTTCTCCAAATTTGCTATAATTTATTTAAATTGTCTGTGAATCTGTAGTCATTGCTTAGAAATTTCATAAAGGAGACTGCCATTTACTCAGAGTCATTTTGACATTTGTCGATTTGTCACAGTTACTGCATTTTCTTATGAATCTAAAGTCATCCCTTAAATATTTCACAAAGTTGGCTGTCCTTTATTTGCAGCCATTTTGGACTTTGTCAAATTTTCCCATATAACATTTTTCTGTTGATCTAAAGACATTGTTTGAAGATTTCCAAAAATGAACTGAAAATAGACTCTGTTACTTATTATCTTTTTGCTCGTTACCGATTTCATCACAGTTACAGCTTATCTTGTGAAACTAAAGTCATTGCTTAAAGATTTCACAACTTACACTGTCATTTTGTCATTTTTCTAATTTTGCCATAATTATTACTTTTTACTATTAACATGAAGTCATTGCTTGAAATTTTATTATGTAGGCTGTCCCTTACTCCCAGTCATTATGGCATTTGCTCTATTTTGTCACAGTTACATTTTCCTGCTAATCTAAAGACATTGCTTGAAGATTTTTGAAAGTAGTCTGTCGTGTACTCAGTCATTTTGCCCAATTTTAACACACATATTACATTTTCCCTTGAATCCAAAATCATTGCTTAAAGATTTCCCAACATAGGCTGTCCTTTTCTCACTGTCATTTTGGCATTTGTCTAACTTTGTCACAGGTAATTACATTTTCCTGTAATTGTAAGTCATTGCTTGAGGATTTCTGTAAGTCATTACTGTCAGTCATATTGACTTACCCATAAATTTTTCAGTCTTTTTCTGAAAACCTGATAAGAACTTGTTGACAGTTAGCTTAGGGATTTGTCCTTACTACTGATCCCTTGTCACCTAGTGAGCATGCATAATGAACCATGTAGAACTTGTTCTTTGCTTTATGAGCCTTCTTTTCTTTTGATAAAACACTGATTTAAGTAAATTGCTCTTACATGTATGGTTGTTTACGTTGTGGGAGATATCTAAATAGATAATGTTTTCATTGTTACTATTGTTCGTTTATTCTTACAAACCTAAGAGTACAAATCTAATTCGTTCCAACTAGATTAAGAAACTGCTGACCACCAGGTAGGTTTGTACTAATATTGAAATGTGGCCTTCTCACTATGGCAAATTGTTCACCATTCCAGTATTGGTTCTGATGACAACCTTGGCTGATGGTTCTGGGGTTGCATCCACATACTGGGCCCTTAAATGAGCAGAGTGCATAATTGCATCCATTGAGTATATTGTCACTTTTTTATCACATGATGGCTGTCTTTGATCTTAGAAGAAAAACTGATTCAAAAGCCTTCCTCCACCAAGGCCATTTTATCGTCTGCCATTGTCAACCTTGATAAGCCATAACCCCTTCAGACAGTGGACCATTGTGTGGAGGGGACTTAAGGTATTTGCAAGGTTGTTCAGGCAACTAAAGCCCAGTGGTGTTGGGGTAGCACTTCGCTCTCCCACAACACAGGTCCGAGGTTCTATCCCCAGACTGGGCATGGTTGACACAGCCTTTCATCCCTTCAGTGGGTAGACAAACTGAGTATCAAGCAAGCTTGAGAACTTAACACTGGGGGTTCCACATAAGGTTAACTACCTAACTGGAACATATGCTTCGCACCCCAGGGCCCTTGGTCTCTGAAATGGAGATTGGCACCATAGGCCCTGGCCCCCTAGTGGCTGTTGCACCAAGGAGTTTTAGTAGTTCAGGCAACTTCTGGCTGTCCTTTGGGTGAGGTTCACTCACCTATCCTTTGGAGTATTGTGGTGGACTCTACTTGTCCCTCTCCAAGCTATGGTGGCTGTTAAATTTATGCTGATAATGTTGTCATAATTGATTGGAGTTAGTTAAGTCAAACTATCACTTTCATTATGAATGAGGCACTCTTAACTTACTGATTTGCAGAAAAATTAGGGCTTGTCTGTGAATTCACTTAGTCGTTTTTTCCTATTTTGCCGTAAGTTTTTAATAAAGTCAATGTTTTTCCTCATTCTTCAAATTTATAATCGCTAATCTTATGTAGGAAGGTATATCTTTGTAATTGTTTTATAGAAAATCTTGATTTTTGAAAGTAATTAGCATTATTCTTATTTTTATCCCATGAATCATTTTCTCAATGTATACTGAAATGAACTATCAGTTCACAAATTTTATAGTTAAATTTTATTTATATTTTTTTCGATTATCCTTATAGAATCTTGGTTATTTATTCCCCTTTCCTTTTCTGAACAGTTCTGGATTTCTCTTATAGTTATATTTAACTATCTAATGGGGAAGCTTATATCCAAGATTCTCTTTTTTTTTTTTTTTTTTTTTTTTTTTTCTTCATGCATTAGATCTCTATTGTTAGTAAAATTAGATTTGTTTTTTATGTTCTAATTTTTTCCTCTGTTACTTTTCTTAAGTTGCAGCTGAAATACATTAATATAAATCTTAATAGTTAATGAACTGAAATTATATTCATGTGTGAATTAATAGTTACTATACCATTATTTTCTTTAATTTTTTTATTATTAAAAACATACGATATGAAATATGCAGCTGTGTAAGAATGGAGTTAATGATAGTAATAAGAAATAGTACTGTATTATTGCAAAAATAAAAGGTAAAACATTTCTGGGATACAGTAATAAACACAATGAGCATGTTTTCCATAGTCTTAAATATAACTCTTACAGCAGGAGTAGTTAAAAAATATTTATTTATAGTAAGATAGACTTTCTAAGGTGCTAAATTTAAAAAGAACTTTGTACATATGTGCGCTGTAGACTTATGTGAGGTAGTCTTTACAAGTGATCTTTGTGAGGTAGTCATTAGTCGAAATTGTTCTTTTCTTCTTAATTTTGAATCCTGGGAATCTTGACATATTCAAAAATTTTCATTCATTTGCCTATTCAAAATTTATACCTAATTCGTTGTTCAGTTGAAATTATAAAATATTAGCTACCTAGAACTGCTCATCTAATAGTTTTTGCTAAATTTATCAAAACAGTTCCATATACTAGCTTAAGTCTTCACTATATTGAAGAAAAATTGATACTTATTTTTGGAGGTCAAGGATTTAAGAAGTGCTCCTTAACCCTTTAAGAGGTCAATTTTTTTTTTACCAAAAATGCATATTTTTTATTGCATATAATTAAGTACCATACTTAATAGAATAAGAATAATAAGGAAATTTTTTTCTCTTGAAGAAGTCACGTTATCTGTTGAAAAATATTAATACTAAGTAATCTATTTACAATAATAAAAGATACTGGAAAACCAGAAAAAGGAAGGGGAAAATATTGATGACTGTACGCCGTACGGGCAAACCAGCTGAGGCTATTTTTTGGTAGCATTTATACTGTACGGGCAAACCGCTTAAGGAGTTAAATGTTTAGCATTTTAATATTAAATGTCATTTGTAATTTTAAAATATCAGCTTAAACACTTATTTCTTTTTTTTATTGTTATCAATTTGAAATGAATATTTTGTGTTTCAGTGACTTGTATTAACTACTCTAAATCTTTGGTTCATCTCTCTTTGAATCTCTATTTACATCATTTCCCTACAACTTGTGTATATATATATATATATATATATATATGTCTTCGTAATTTAAAAGCGCCATTTTCCTCTGAATTATAAATGCTGGAAATCTCTTATTCATAAATTTCAAATAAGGAAGCAACAATCTTACTAGTAATCTGGATTCTCCCAATGTTTGTAATCTTGAACAATGGCTGAATAGTACATTACTGTTCTTTGGTACTGGAGTTTACAGGGTCAAATCCTGCTGCTGTCAGGGATGTTTGTAGTCATTCAAAATAAGCTTTAAGCAGTATTTTCTGGTCTCATCAGCCCGCATGAACAAAACAGTAGACAGTAGCATTCCAAATCAAACCAAACCCAATGTTTGTAGATATTTTATAGAGCTTTTGCCACTGCTACTGTGACTGCTTGGCTTCTCGTGCTTACAGACATGCCAACTACTCTGGATTCTCAGGAGCAGTTCTGCGGAAATGAGAAAATTTGATAACTCCAGAAACTTCTCAGATTTTTCCAGAAAATGACAAAACTTTTGAACAGCTAATAGATTACAATCCCGCAATTAAATAGAAAGTAAAAAAAAAAAAAAAATGCTGAATATCACTCTTTTCTCACAGTAATGCTGCATGTTAAAAGTTTCCAGTACTGTGCGGAGAAACAAAACTGAATTTAGGTCAAATTTGAGTAGGCAAACTCTAGAATCCCTGATGATAGGAAAATGGAAATATTTTAATCAGGGTCAGTGTTGCCATAAGTAACATTATTCTGAAAAATAAGTTGTTAAAGCTAAAAAAGCTACTTATAAATTTTTAAATGCATAAATTTTAATTCACCTTTTTCAATTTACTACTGTGTAAAAATTTTAAACTTAATTTTAATTTAGAAATTAATAAGATATGTACTTATGTATAATTTGTAATTAGCATGTTAAAAATTTCAAACTATGCTGTGTTTTGGACAAGTGCCTGAATGATGGCATGTCTGTGCTTAAATTAAGTGATTGAAGGACTAGACCTAGGAGAACCTAATGAAAACTGAATCATATCCATCATTCGGAGAATATTCCTTTAAATGATAGTCTCTTTTTTTCTGAAAATCAAGCTAAAATTCTTTTCTGATTAAATATTCGGGATTAACACTTTCATGGTTTCAGAACACCTGAGAAGTCAGGGAAAATCATGGATTTAGACAATGGATTAATTTTGTCATGGAAAGTCTTGATTTTTCAAGTAAAATTAGTAAAAGTCATGGAAAGTCATAGATCCGCTAAACTACCGATTAAAAAAAATGCATTGAATTGCTTAATTCTATTTTTACTTGTCATTTAGCTGAAGTGACTGAGTTCGGTATTTATGTATTATCCTATTGACTATATTGCCAAGTAAAATTTGTTCATCAAGGAAACTGAAAGCAAGAAAGCTTAATGGGTGGGTAAATGTATATTATTCTGGTTTTTTCTTAAATTGTAGATTAAAATTTTATTAATATAATAATAATTATTTTTTAATAAAAATTAGTTAAGATTTTTGCACAAAATACCCTGAATTCAAATTGGAAACATTTTGATTGAAAAATTGCTATAGGATTAAACTTAGGTATGTAGATACAACAATTTATTTTTTATGTATGTGAGTTTATTAACACTTATAAAGTAAGTTTATAGTTTTTTATGATAAAATTCCTGTAATTTCTCTAAAAGCATATATTTCATTTGTATGTACATCAGAAGTTTTATTTATATATACTTTAACGAAAGCTTTTTATAAAGTCATGGAAAATGATCTGCTAAATCAGGGAAAGTCATGAAAAGTCATGGATTTGAAAAATTTTATTTTGGCAGATACCCTGCACTTTTAAACATTCATCACAACAAAAACATACTTCCAATTATAAGACCCTTATGATATATACATGAATTTTATATTGGAAAAATTATGAATATAACATTGCCTTATCAAAGATATGCCTAATAAGAATCACATGTAGTGAAATAGTGCACTGTAAATAATTTCATGATTCTTCACAAAATGTTTGATTGTGTAAAATATACAATCGAAATAATTTGTAAGAAACTTCTTTCTTCAACGTAAACTTTTTTATTTTTACCAAACAAGAACTTGGTGTTTGGTTTGTGGCATATGCTACTGTAAAAATTTTGTCTTACGTTACTTTATAATTTTTGGGTGAAATAAAAGTACTTTTAGAACTATATAATATAATTGTATATAATAACAGAGCTATAATATACTATATAACAGAAATAAATTTTAGAACTTTTAAATAATTAACACTGAAATATATGCCTGGTCTAGTATTTTGATTAATAAAGTACAAGAATGTTTCTATTAAAATTATATATGTATCAGTTTTATTTAAATTTAATTTCCATTTTGCATAAAATAAAGTTTTAAATTTTAAAATTATATATGCGACAGTTTCATTTAAATTTAATTTTCATTTGTTTATAATAAAACTTTAAATTTTAAAATTATATATGTAACAGTTTCATTTAAATTTAATTTCAATTTCTGTATTATAAAGTTTCAAATTTTATCTGTATCTGATTTTGTTTTGTTTGATTAATTGTTCTTCATAAATTCATAACAAATTAGGGTCATTAAAATTTCTAAATTTGCAATCATTAACTTTATTAATTAACTTGATAATATCATAAATTTGATAATAACTTAAAGCTTAACTGAATTTTTAATTTAACTTTAATAACATCTTAATTGATTTTTTTTAATGCTGTATTCAATTAAATATATTTTTGTATTTATGCATTATAAAGTTTTTTTTCATTTTATTTTATTTTTTTTAATTTCCTTAAAAATAATATAGGTATTAAAATTATAAATAAAGATATTAAGTATTAAATTTATTAATAAATAGTAATTTTTAACAAGTTGAACATTTGTAAACTGTAAATATTAAATTTTAATTTTTTTTTTTTTTTTTTTTTTTTTTTTACTGGAGCTGCTGCTAATGTTGCTTTTGGTGGATTTTTTGTTGGTTTGGTACTGGTATATTGTTTTTTATTTTAAGTGTAATATTTTGTTTTATAAATTTTAATATTGATTTAAACAATTTGTGTAAGGTAATATTTGTAATATGATTAATTGTGTATAATTGTCTATATATATTAAATAAAACTCATTTTTCACAATATTTTATTTACTTTCTAATATATTTAATTTATAACTTTTATCTGGGGCTGCTGCAACTGTTGTTGTACATATTGTATTGTATATATAATTTAATATCGATTTAAATAATTTGTATATAAGAACATAACATGTATTTTAATAATTTTTGTTTAATTATGTATATATTAAATAATACTTTTAACAATATTTTTAATTATTTTATTTATTCAATTTATTATACTTATTCGTTTAACTTATAACTAGGACTGGTGCTATTGTTGCTGTACATATTTTATTATATATAATTTCATATTGATTTAAATAATTTGTATAAAATAATGAGTTACATAATTTAACATTTTTGTTTAATTGTCTATATATTAAATGAATTTCATATTTTCATATCTCAAATAACATTTTTAACTATTTTGTTACCTACTCAATTTATAACTTTTAGCTGGGGCTGGTGCTACTGTTGCTGTACATATATTGTATATAATTTAATATTGATTTAAATAATTTGTATAAAAGAATATATTGTGTAATTTAATGATTTTGTTTAATTGACTATATATCAAGTCAATTTCATATCTCAAATAACCTTTTTAATTATTTTGTTACCCACTCAATTTATAACTTTTATCTGGGGCTGGTGCTACTGTTGCTGTACATATATTGTATATAATTTAATATTGATTTAAATAATTTGTATAAAAGAATATATTGTGTAATTTAATAATTTGTTTAATTGACTATATATCAAGTCAATTTCATATCTCAAATAACCTTTTTAATTATTTTGTTACCCACTCAATTTATAACTTTTATCTGGGGCTGGTGCTACTGTTGCTGTACATATATTGTATATAATTTAATATTGATTTAAATAATTTGTATAAAAGAATATATTGTGTAATTTAATAATTTTGTTTAATTGACTATATATCAAGTCAATTTCATATCTCAAATAACCTTTTTAATTATTTTGTTACCCACTCAATTTATAACTTTTATCTGGGGCTGGTGCTACTGTTGCTGTACATATATTGTATATAATTTAATATTGATTTAAATAATTTGTATAAAAGAATATATTGTGTAATTTAATAATTTTGTTTAATTGACTATATATCAAGTCAATTTCATATCTCAAATAACCTTTTTAATTATTTTGTTACCCACTCAATTTATAACTTTTATCTGGGGCTGGTGCTACTGTTGCTGTACATATTGTATATAATTTAATATTGATTTAAATAAGTTTTAGCTGGGGCTGGTGCTACTGTTGCTGTACATATTTTATATTGTATATAATTTAATATTCATTTAAATAATTTGTATAAAATAATATATTACGTAATTTAATAATTTTGTTTAATTGACTATATATCAAGTCAATTTCATATCTCAAATAACCTTTTTAATTATTTTGTTACCCACTCAATTTATAACTTTTATCTGGGGCTGGTGCTACTGTTGCTGTACATATTGTATATAATTTAATATTGATTTAAATAAGTTTTAGCTGGGGCTGGTGCTACTGTTGCTGTACATATTTTATATTGTATATAATTTAATATTCATTTAAATAATTTGTATAAAATAATATATTACGTAATTTAATAATTTTGTTTAATTGACTATATATCAAGTCAATTTCATATCTCAAATAACATTTTTAATTATTTTGTTATCCACTCAATTTATAACTTTTATCTGGGGCTGGTGCTACTGTTGCTGTACATATTGTATATAATTTAATATTGATTTAAATAAGTTTTAGCTGGGGCTGGTGCTACTGTTGCTGTACATATTTTATATTGTATATAATTTAATATTCATTTAAATAATTTGTATAAAATAATATATTACGTAATTTAATAATTTTGTTTAATTGTCTATATATTAAATCAATTTCATATCTTAAACAACATTTTTAATTATTTTTTTATCCATTCAATAACTTTTAGTTGGGGCTAGTGCTACTGTTGCTGTACATATTTTATTGTATACAATTTAATATTGATTTAAATAATTTTTATAAAATATTATATTACTTAATTTAATAATTTTGTTTAATTGCCTATATATTTTTTTCTTATCCATTCAATTTATAACTTTTCACTGTGGCTGGTGCTACTGTTGCTGTACCTATTTTATTGAATATAATTTAATATTGATTTAAATAATTCGTATAAAAGAATATAATGCATAATTTAATGATTTTGTTTAATTGACTATATAATAAACAAATTTCATATCTTAAACAACATTTTTAATTATTTTCTTATCCATTCAATTTATAACTTTTAACTGGGGCTGGTGCTACTGTACATATTTATTATGTATGATTTAATATTGATTGAAATAATTTTTTAAAAGAATATAATATGTAATTTGTATTTGGTTGTCTATATATTTGATAAAACTAATATCTGTTTGTAACGAAAGTTCCCACCACCACAAATATAGTCTGCACCAACAATTCGTGATGGCATATTTAATCTAATTTTTGCAAATGATTTTTTGCATTTGAAAGAAAGAGACTTACTTTAGAACACTTGTGAAATTTGTAAAAAAATACTGTTATTAGTACAAGATGTCTAAAATGGAACAATCATGCTACCAGATCAGAACCATCATTTACTTCCAGTTCTGTTGCAAAAAGTCAGCAACAGAATGTCACCAAATCATATTTACACCTTTAGGCACTAATTTTGTATCATATGACGCTGTGAAGGTTTAATACCAGAAACTCCAGAACAAGGACTATGACTTTCAAGAAACAGAGTGCCCTGGCAACCTGACTAATGTTGAGGAGGCCTGCCTTCAAGGATTTTTGGAAGAAGATCAGTATGCAATCACTCAAGAGCTAGCTAAGGAATTAGACATTATTACCATGCCCATTTGTCACTCTATACATCGTATAAACTTTACCGTAAAAGTTCAGTCTTTGGGTGCTGAATGAGTTGAGTCTAGCAGATAAGGTGAGACATGTATGGACCTGCACTAATCTGCTCGAACATCACCGCAAGAACAAATTCAATTCTGGACCAGATCATCACTTGTGATGAAAGGTGGATTTACTCCAACACAAGCCAAAAAGGAGCTCGGTCTACACCCAGTGATCCCATCGGCATTGTCGCAAAGTGCAATTTGACCAACTAAATGATCATCAACGCTAGAAAAAAACTCAATTCTGGACCAGATCATCACTTGTGATGAAAGGTGGATTTACTTCAACAAGCCAAAAAGGAGCTCGGGTCTGCACCCAGTGATCCCATCGGCATTGTCGCAAAGTCCAATTTGACCAACTAAATGATCATCAACGCTAGAAAAAACTCAATTCTGGACCAGATCATCACTTGTGATGAAAGGTGGATTTACTTCAACACAAGCCAAAAAGGAGCTCGGTCTGCACCCAGTGATCCCATCGGCATTGTCGCAAAGTGCAATTTGACCAACTAATCGCTAGAAAAAAACTCAATTCTGGACCAGATCATCGCTTGTGATGAAAGGTAGATTTACTTCAACACAAGCCAAAAAGGAGCTCGGTCTGCACCCGGTGATCCCATCGGCATTGTCGCAAAGTGCAATTTGACCAACTAAATGATCATCAACGCTAGAAAAAAACTCAATTCTGGACCAGATCATCACTTGTGATGAAAGGTGGATTTACTTCAACAAGCCAAAAAGGAGCTCGGTCTGCACCCGGTGATCCCATCGGCATTGTCGCAAAGTGCAATTTGACCAACTAAATGATCATCAACGCTAGAAAAAAACTCAATTCTGGACCAGATCATCACTTGTGATGAAAGGTGGATTTACTTCAACAAAAGCCAAAAAGGAGCTCGGTCTGCACCCAGTGATCCCATCGGCATTGTCGCAAAGTGCAATTTAACCAACTAAATGATCATCAACGCTAGAAAAAAACTCAATTCTGGACCAGATCATCACTTGTGATGAAAGGTGGATTTACTTCAACACAAGCCAAAAAGGAGCTCGGTCTGCACCCAGTGATCCCATCGGCATTGTCGCAAAGTGCAATTTGACCAACTAAATGATCATCAACGCTAGAAAAAAACTCAATTCTGGACCAGATCATCACTTGTGATGAAAGGTGGATTTACTTCAACACAAGCCAAAAAGGAGCTCGGTCTGCACCCAGTGATCCCATCGGCATTGTCGCAAAGTGCAATTTGACCAACTAAATGATCATCAACGCTAGAAAAAAACTCAATTCTGGACCAGATCATCACTTGTGATGAAAGGTGGATTTACTTCAACACAAGCCAAAAAGAAGCTCGGTCTGCACCCGATGATCCCATCGGCATTGTCGCAAAGTGCAATTTGACCAACTAAATGATCATCAACGCTAGAAAAAAAACTCAATTCTGGACCAGATCATCACTTGTGATGAAAGGTGGATTTACTTCAACACAAGCCAAAAAGGAGCTCGGTCTGCACCCGGTGATCCCATCGGCATTGTCGCAAAGTGCAATTTGACCAACTAAATGATCATCAACGCTAGAAAAAAACTCAATTCTGGACCAGATCATCACTTGTGATGAAAGGTGGATTTACTTCAACACAAGCCAAAAAGGAGCTCGGTCTGCACCCAGTGATCCCATCGGCATTGTCGCAAAGTGCAATTTGATCAACTAAATGATCATCAACGCTAGAAAAAAACTCAATTCTGGACCAGATCATCACTTGTGATGAAAGGTGGATTTACTTCAACACAAGCCAAAAAGGAGCTCGGTCTGCACCCGGTGATCCCATCGGCATTGTCACAAAGTACAATTTGACCAACTAAATGATCATGCTTTGTATCTGGTGGGATTTCCATGGTCTTATCCACAACGAGTATCTAGAAAAGGATGAAACCCTCAACAATAAGGTGTACAGGGAGATACTAGTCCAAGTCGACGCTATTATCAAGGTAAAATGTCGAACTGAGTTTCAGCACAAAAAGGTAATATCCTACCAAGATAATGCAAGATCACCTGTGTCTGCATTCAACAACTGAACTCTGTATGGACTTGAATGGGATCTTTTGCCACACTCACCATATAGCCCCAATAACACACTTTCATACTTCTACCTTTTTTTTATACTTGAAGCTACATCTTGATGGTGCTATCTTCCATTCTGTTGATCTGTTTTTGGTCTTGTAGCCATCAAGTTTCTGGGCCAAAGGTATTGAAAAACTTCCAAAATGTTGGCAGAAAATCATAGATTGGGGTGGTAATTACTACCTGCACTAAAAATATTGCATTTGTGTTTATTTTTCTAACTTTATTAAGAACTTTTTTGGTGGAAAATTTTCGTTACAACCTGATATCTTTAACAATATATTATATTACATTGTTATAAATTCAATTTGGATATGCTAAAGGGGATGCATTTGCTGTTGGTTGTTTAATTTTTGATATGTATACATTATATGTAATGTGGTTGTCTAATTTTTGATATGTATACATTATATGTAATGTGGTTGTCTAATTTTTGATATGTATACATTATATGTAATATAATTATTGTCATTCCCAATAAGTTTTATTTTTCCAACTTTGAATGCAGTTATTTTTGGTAATTAAAATGTATACTATATCTAAATACATAATTTGTATTGTTTATATTTTAAATAAATCTGATATATTTATAAATATCTCAATGTCTCTTTAAATGTCTTCAATTTCATACAACAAATAGTATAAATTGTTACTAAAAGTTTATCTGTGGGTATATATATACATGGTTTCCGCGCACCTGGAAAGTCAGGGAAAATCATGGATTTAGACAATGGATTAATTTTGTCATGGAAAGTCTTGATTTTTCAAGCAAAATGAGTAAAAGTCATGGAAAGTCATGGATCCGCTAAACTACCGATTAAAAAAAATGCATTGAATTGTTTAATTCTATTTTTACTTGTCAAGTTACTGAGTTCGGTATTTATGTATTATCCTATTGACCATATTGCCAAGTAAAATTTGTTCACCAAGGAAACTGAAAGCAAGAAAGCTTAATGGGTGGGTAAAAGTATATTATGCTGGGTTTTTTCTTAAATTGTAGATTAAAATTTTATTAATATAATAATAATTATTTTTTAATAAAAATTAGTTAAGTTTTTGCACAAAATATAAGTTTATCTCTAGGGATATTGTACATAAACATTATAAGGTTATATTTGGCTATTATTCATGGTCACCTGGATAATACCAAAGTACCCTGAATTCAAATTGGAAATGTTTTGATTGAAAAATTGCTATATGATTAAACTTAGGTATGTAGATACAAAATTTTATTTTTATGTATGTGAGTTTATTAACACTTACAAAATAAGTTCATAGTTTTTTTATGATAAAATTCCTGTAATTTTTCTAAAAGCATATATTTTATTTGTACATCAAAAGTTTTATTCATATATACTTTTAACGAAAGCTTTTTAAAGTCATGGAAAATGGTCTGCTAAATCAGGGAAAATCATGAAAAGTCATGGATTTGAAAAATTTTATTTTGGCAGATACCCTGTATCTAAGAATGTATTTACATATATATATGTATATATACATACATATATATATATATATATATATATATATATATATATATACATATATATATATGAACAGGGCAAGATGGTTTACTCTGACTGAGACAGTCATGGTCAGGAATTAGCTGTGAGGCTTGATGAGGATATGTATATGTATGTATATATATATATATATATATATATATATATATAATATATGTATGTGTGTGTATATATATATATATATATATATACACACACATACATGTACACAGAGCATGTGCTGGTAGGTTTACATGCACACAGGCACTGAAGTTTCAAAGTCGGCCAATAGAATATTAAAATATTGTGTCAGTTAGCATTTTTTTAAAATTCTAACAAAAATTTATTTTTTAAAAAATTTATTTTTCTGAAAATATTTGGTGAGAAAATTATTTCCCTTTTTGCCTTTTTTGCATTCACAAACAATTTTCATAATTATTAATTTCATTGTCATAAACTTTTGTTATTACTTAATTACATTTTGACATACTTTATTATTTAACAAAGGAATTGAATTGCAGTATATTAAACAACTTTAATAGGAATATATTCTTTTAAAATTTCAGAAATATTAATCTCATTTGCGATATAATGCAACATGTATCTTAGGATGTATAAGTCTGCTATCAAACTGCTGTCATTAATAGTATCTACAAGAGTGAAGTTTTGTAATGCTTTTGTGTTACTTTTATTTTATATTTTAAGCATTTCAATATTTTAAATTAATATGATACATATATTAACTTTTTTAATTCTTAGCTGATTATGTTGAGTACTTGATATAAATATAATGGTAAGTTACAATGTACCAGTGTAAGACATGAATCAACTGGGAATCCATATTAATAAGGAGAAATAAAATACTATTTTGCAATCAGGTGGCTAATATCACAGCCCAAGCCTTGTGTGAATATAAACATGCATATATGTACATATATGTGTGTTTGTGTATATATCTCACATAACACAAAAATACCTGCTAATATCAAAATTATAATATCAAACAACATCTAATGGACCCCTCCCCCTAAATGATATCTCCAAATACTTATTTTGGATATTTAGAAATGTTGGCCAGTATTCCCAGATATTCCTAAATATCCTTTTTTAAAATTTATCATTGTTGGATAATATTTTCCCAATATCACTGAACAATCTTGATATTTATCAATATTGGTCAATATATTCTCAATATCTCTGAATATCCATTTTTGGTATTAATCACAGTTTGTGAATATTTTTGCAATATCCTTGAATATCCTTTTCTGGTATTTATCAATGTTGGTTAATATTTCCCCAATATATCTGAATTTTTTTTATATTTATCAATGGTATTCAATATTTTCCCAATATCCTAGAATAACTTTTTTTGATATTTATCAAAGTTGGTCAATGTTTCCCCAGTATCCCTGAATATCCTCTTTTGATATCTAGCAATGTTTCCCAATTTTTCCGAATATCTTTGAATATCATTTTTTGATATTTAGCAATATTGGTCAATGTTTCCTGATATTTATTTTGAGAAACATTTTCTAATATTTCTAACTGTGTATATTTAATGCTGACTGTTTATTTCAATACTTTTAAAAAGCTGTCTTTTATGCCTCTTGTACTTCATAAAAATTTTATCAAACTTTATGAAATTAAAAAAAATTCTTAAGGTTACAAACATATATTCAGGAGTAAAAAAAAACAAAAAACGAACACTGAATAGTAAAAATATACTCTTTGAAATATTGGATGACTTTGTTTTATAAATTGCAGCAATGTATGCTGTTTAAACACTTTTAATAGCTGCTATGAACTAAGGTTTTTTCTCTTCAACAATTTTAATGCAAAGCTGATAGTGCAAGTTTTCCATAGTTTTTGTGTGTAGTTCAAAACAATCTTAATTTTTATAATAAACCCTTGTTTGTTATAATCATATTCTCTTTAAACAAATTATCACTGTAAATTTGTTTAAATCTACATTTCGAAATGTTATTATAAATGCTTTCTTATTTTTGAAACCATTTAACGCATCCATTGTACATGTAAGAAATTTGTATTTTTTTTTTAATTAAAAAAAAAATTTATGAATGAAAAATCCTATTGAAATACCTATACAGCAAATATGTCCTTTTTTATCTAATTAAATAAATTTAAAATTAATATGCAAAATACAACATGTTTGAAATTTAAACAGACTTGATTTCTGAAAACTCATTTATTCCATATTAAAGTGCAATCTGATGAAAAAAAGTTACAGGTACGAACTTGTCTCTTGCACCAATTAGAGACTTACCAAAACTCCCTGTCAATTCTTCTCTGCACCTACAAAGTGAAATGAAACAGTGTGAGGTGTTTCAAGACAATTTTAACCCCTAGGACGTCTTGGAGACGTTAGACATTTCATATACCAATATGGGCTTTATTTTTCTGCACCAGCTAGATACTTTTCAAAAGTTCTTATCAATTCTTTTCTGCACTTAGAAATTGCACCTACAAAGTAAAGTGCAACAGTGTGACCAGGGCTTGGCTAAGATACTTTTGTGCCCAGGGCACAATCCAATTTTTGTGCCCTCCACCCCCATTGCAAATTTATAGTGAAAAGTTATCATAATTACAGTCATATAAAAGTTATAACATTGAATTAGCAAACATATTTAGAAGTTAGTGTTAAAGTAATATTCAAAATCAAAAACACCAAATTTTCATTTTAAGTAATCATTATCTCTATTTAGCCATGCTAAAAATTAAGGACTTTTAAAGACCTAGAGTGATCCACTTTTTTTTATTTTTACCTTGTCACACTCACAAGCTCTGTGGTGCAGAAAATAAATAATAATAGAATTAAAAATAATATAAATTGATGAGATGATTTAATGGTTTATAGTGGTACGTTGCTAATAATCTGTCTTATAAATATGCAATAACCCATAGGATAAAAAGAGCACCAGGTTCGTTGAGGAAATTATCAGGTAAATAACAGTAAAATTAAAGTAAATAGGAAACAATATAGTTCATGACAAGCACAACTACCTCATACAATGATTTATTAAAACTTAACGATGGTAGCGTAAGTTTGCAATTTTTCGCCACTTAATATGTGTTTCAAGCACTCGACTAAATTTTCGTTCTCCCTAAAATTTTCGTGCCCCCAAGTGCCCGTGCGATAATCGGGCCCTGAACACGAGAGCTAATGAGACCGGGACCTACTGCTTAAAGCCGATTAATACGTACAAGGATATTTTAGTTATATAATAAAATCCTGAATTAATATTTAAAAGTTTAGTCATCCTTAATCATGGGATCATGGGTGATTAGGCAAGGTGTTGGTCATAAATAGCAAAGTTATTTGATTCGAATCCCACTACCATGTTTGTTCGTAACCAATCTGAATCGATTTTAAACTGTAGTTGTCGGTCGTGTTCAGGGAGGATTAAGGATTTAACCCCCCCCCTCCCCTTGAGCCAGAGTTGTGAGCAGTGGAAAAAACCGGGTTTTTTGGGAAGAGAATTTTGAAAATTTCCAAAACATAGGAATTTTGAAGTCGCCAATACCTATAACACGCTGAGAACCACCATTTTTTTCTGTCTTTGTTGTAGACCTCAAAAGTTGATATCTTCACAAAATTTAATTATTATATGCTATGAAAAAAAATTGAATAATGGGGGTTAACTAACTGTATTTAGCAAGGTATGTTTACCATGAAAGTATGAGTATATTTTTCCTTTGAGAAATATCCAATATTTTTATTAGTACATAAATATTAGACAATAATCTGTAGTGTCACAAAACCCATAAATCATTATTTTTCTTGGATAACATCTCTCTCTCTATATATAATATGCGCGTGTGTGTGTGTAGGAATTGGACACAAAATGCAACAGTCATTTGATTACACCTTTAAATGATATATGCATTACAAAAAATAATGAACTGTTATTTTAAATTTAAAGATATTTATTTTTATATTGTAAAAGAAGGTGAAAAAGTTTAGCATGAAGGAATTTATATAATAAATAATGATAAAAAATAATGTGTGTTATTATATTAGCAATTAAAATTGAAGCAACCAGTAATGTGTTTGATAAAACTAACAGGGTAATTAATTACATAAGTACTACTATAAAATCATTTAAATGCTCATTGCTATTATTTCTTGAATATATATATATATATATATATATATATATATTTATTTATTGCCAAAAGTAAAAAAAAAAAAAAAAAAAAAAACTCTTAGAAATAATATGCTAGTTCTTAAATGTCACTGTTTGAAAAAATAAATGTAAATATTGTTAAAATGATTTCTTCCCAAAGTTCCCAAAATTCCGGGTTTATTCCCCAAAATTCCTGGGTTTTATTTCCCACCTCTTCAAAATTCCGGGTTTTTTACATCTCTACATTGAACTCGGACAAAATGACAAAAATAAAAATTTTAGAAGAAATATTGCGGGCTATTATTTTTTAAGAATCATGACCCCCCCTCCCTTGAAAAAATCCTGCGGACGCCACTGGTTGCGTTAGTCCTAGAGTGGTAATAGCCGAACAATTGCCGATTGGTTAGGGTGCTGGCCTTCGGTACCGGGTGGTACTTCTTGGGTTCGAATCCCACAGTGGCATGGATGATCGTAGCCGTTCGGAATCGGCTTTAAGCTTTAGGTCCTGGTCTCATTAGCTCTCGTGTTGCAAAAAGTAGACCGTAGCACTCCAAACCAAATCTAGTGTGGCCAAACAACAGACTACAGCTGTTCGAGCCAAACCTGATCGCGGTGAAATTTACAGGACAGTATGTTTTCTGCAGGGTTGACTCTGATCCGATATTTCCGAAAATTTATGGGGGTTTGTTTCGAAAACCATAAAGAATAGATTTTTTTTTCCAGAAAATTCGAAAAGAATTTTCAGTAAAACAAGAAGTGCATAATTTTTATTTAATATATCTATTGTCTTAGAAAATAAATATATGATACGAATGAAATGAAGCAAGATAATATACACATTTTTTTGTTTCATCTGATTAATTTATTTTAATTTCTGAAAATTCTGAATGATAGGCATTTTAGATCAAGTAAAAAGGGAAACGATTATCCTTTTAAAATAAATATCTTGAAATTTAAATTTATGTATCAAGATTAAAAAAATTGAAGTTTTGTTTTCAAGAAAATCGACACACACACACATTGATGTACATGTGTTCGCATTATTTTTATTTTACACAGACCATTCTTATATTTGCAAATTAATAAGGTGATATGTATTAGAAAACAGTAATATCTCGATATTTAGTAAACGATATACAGTGTACTCCGCTTAATGTGATCAGTTTAGGACATCGTGGTTTTGATAATGATAAAATCAAGCTAGGATCGAAGTAAAAGAAAAGTATTTATTAAGGCAAGACAAGTTACGAGCGATACAGCATGCTCTAGTATCTAGTACTGAATACAACATACAGTGTTGCCAGATACATACATGTGAAAGTTACATACAGGGTGTTGCCAAATATACAATATATATAAAAAACCATAGATATAAAATCAATTATTAACAGATAACAATAACCGATTGATAACAATAAACGATATGAAAAATTAGATAAATTCCCCTCCCTTTAATTCCCACGTACTAAATTTCACAACAAAATGTAAAAACACACCTTATATTTATGTACTGTATATTATCCTTTGAAAAATAAGAATTGTATACATAATTAAAAAAGTGATCAATTGTTGACAGTCTACAATTTATCTAAGAAGATCATTGATAAATTGTTCGTAATCGTAATCAACCTGTCATAACGATTTAAAATTTCGATCTTTTGTTTTAATGTTAAATCACTTCTCTTTCTGGCTTCCATATCGAAAAGCTGAATGTAAGCGAACAAAGCATAAAATGTGAATACGCTCCTTCTCAGTTTTGATAAGAATGTGTTGTCTTCAGTTTATCTGACAACCATTGATCACCAGCAGGGTGTGCGTATTTCTGAAAAATTTCAGGAACGTGTAATTTCCCACTCCTTTGTCTTTCTCCATTTCCATTGATTGAAGAAGAGAATTCCTCAGAAATTCAAACAACAGCGAAGGGAAAGAAAAGAATGGGTTCCTTCTGAATATTTGTGAATACTTCTTTGACAGTCAAAATGAAGTTGTCTTCTTATCTGACAACCATTGATCACCAGCAGGGTTTGTGTATTTCTGAAAAATTTCAGGAACGTGTAATTTCCCACTCCTTTTGCCTTTCTCCATTTCTCTAAGTTGAAGAAGAGAATTCTCGGAAGTTCAAACAACAGCAAAGGGAAAGAAAAAAATGAATTCCTTCTGAATATGTATATTATGAATACTCCTTTGCCAGTTAAAATGAAGTTCGAAAACTGATCCCATTAACCGATGTAACAATCACATAAAGCGGTAATTTTAACATACAGATGAATAAAAAAAATGGGGACCAAGTGATTTCAATAACAAGCGATTGATAACATTAACCGCTATCACATTAAGCGGATTCCACTGTATTATAATATTAAAATTTAGATATCATCTAGCTCTAGTTCTGATGTCTGGAAATTAACCTGAAAACAGTTTTTATATCAGGGCTTCAAACCGGAACTGAACCGAAAAAATATCGGTTTATTTCGGTTCGATATATCTTTCAGTCATTTTGTTACTGTTACCGACTTATCAATATTTTCTAATTTAACGTCAACTTTATAATTATCATTACATGTATACTGCTTCTCGATTTCCTATTTTGATATTTGTTGAAAGAGCGTTTTCAGGTTTGAAATTAAATTCTCCGAGACAACAGAAGTAATCTCAGTGAAACCACGTTAGAAGATATATTAATAATTAGAGGCAATTTTCATATGTTAAATAAATAATATATTTTTTACATAATTATTGCAAGGCCAAGTGCACGATGTGAGAGTCAAACGACGAATGTGGGTAATCATGAACCTAGTTGTCAAATGCGATTTTGATAATGGATAACAATGCCAATGCTCGCCGCTCTTATCGTACCTGCTGTTTGTATCAATTCACATAGTGTACGAATTAAAAAAAGAATAAAATCTTCTAAATTTTGATAGAATTACATTTTTTGTTTATGATAGAATTATATTTTTAGTACAAATAAGAATATACATAAAATGAAAACCGGAACTGAACCGAAAACCGTTATTTTTGGGGGAGCGAAAACCGGAACTGAACCGATATTAATTTTTTAGTTGAACCGGAACAAAAAAAATTACGGTTCGAAGCCCTGTTTTATATTAAACTAGCTGCTTCGCACCCAGCCTTCGGTCTGGGTTTTAAAATATTTCGATGAAAGATTTAGAACCACTATTAAAGATAATAAGACGTATTAATAGAAATGCTGAATAAATCTCGTATGTTTCAGATTGTTGACGATTATAACAGTTTATTAATAGTTATAACAGTTTATTAATACTGAATGTTCAATAAGTGCACTGCGTTGCCCGTGAGTCGGTGGATAATAATTCCCAATTCCACGACTTTTTTTAATGCAGGAGTCAAATTTCAAAATACTGTGGAGAGTAATATATATGTACTGTTCTGAATGAGATAATTCATTTTTGAAATTGAATGTCTTTTAGTACTAATGTTTTACATATATAAAAATTAAATTTTAAACAACAAAACCTATGACGATAACTTTTTCTTTAAAAAATGGCAATTGTGAAATAAAAACAAATTTGATAGAAGATGGCGAATTTGGAATATTGAATATAAACATCCCGCCAACATATAACAGAAAAAATACTAACTTCTTAAAAATTTCGAGAAAGTAAAATAAAGATTTACATATTTTGATGCAGTAAAAAATTTAGCTATTAAAACTGAAATAATTTTGATACTGGGATATTTCAAAGAGAAAAAGTTATTAACAAATAGTTGTAACTATAGGCAATAAATGGCACCACCCATTACATATTGTAATTAATATACTTTTAACTGAATGTAATTACGGTGTTTTAATGGTGGAAAGAGTTTAAGCATTCAGCGGATTGGGCGAAGTAATGCATCCAAATGTTTTTATGTTTATAAATGCATTTACTTACACTCGAATTTTAATGGTATATGTATACAAATATATTATAAAGAAATATATCAAAAGTAAGGTCTTGAAAAATGCTTCAAGAATATAATAAATCACTAACAAAAATACCAAAATGTGCTGTAGTTCAAATTTTACAAACAACGGTTTGGCAGTATAGGCGACAGTTGTTCTGCATTAATGTCAATTCTATTACCAAATATCGGGCGAAAACGACGACAGCAATGAAAATAGGGTCATTGTTTTTAACGCCATCTCAACAGTTAAAATGACTGTACTACATAATTAAAACGGTGTTTTTGTTGGTTTTAAAATAATATATTTCGAACTAATTAGAATATCAGAACGCGATTGACTGAAATGACTACCTTAAGTAATTCTGCCAAGCCTAATTATGAATAGATGTTAGTGCGGTCTTAAAATTGGATAAATAAAAATGGCGCAATTGAATCGACAATGAAAGGAAAATACCAAATATTGATAAAATTGAACTAAGCACATAAGGTCAAAAGCCGAGAACAATTATATTACCTGAAAGCGTTATCATAAGAATGAAGTTACTTGATGGATTTCAATTTTTATAACACGTAATTAAAAGAAATATATACCGAAAGTCATCAAGCTTATTTAAGAATAGGTGAAGTACAGAATGACGTCTTAAATTTGGATAAATAAAAATGGCGCAATTGAATTTAAAATGAAAGAAATATACCAAATTAATATTGATAAAACAAAATAAGTATATAAGACTAAAACACCGAAAACAATTATATTATTTGAAATCACATTTTAAACTTTATTCAAAAGTGGCTACAATATCTCAACATTTCATAGTTGCCATTTCTAAAATGAAAATTTATTTGTTCCCTGTATATCACTTGCCAATTTCTTTTATCTCTAGTGTAGTTGAGTTTTAGATAACAAAACCTATAACCATATGATAGTTTTTATTTAATAAATGGCAACTGCGAAATGAAAACAAATTTGATAGAACATGGCAAGTTTTTTAATTATTGAAAATAAAAATCTCGCCAAGCAAATAAAATAGAAAAAAAGAAGTGATTTCCTAAACAAAATGAGTTTAACGTTTATCAGATAAGAAAATAGTCTTATATAATGCCATCATATATTTATATACTTACACTTGAATTTAAATAGCGTAGATACGTTTTTGTGTTTCCCGAATACCAAATATCTGGAGATAATAATGCCAACAATGAATAACACTGCCATATTTAGACGCCAACTCAATAATGGAAAGCTCGTGTCGCAAAATTAAACTGCCATTTTGTTTGGTTTTTCGTTAATATCTTTCGAACTAATTGGTATATCGGAACACGAATGGGCGAAATAACATCCCTGGATATCATAGTCAGATTTTAATCTGAGAATTCAAGATGTATTAATGTGGAATATGTTCATTTGGCGGTATCAAGGATTTCTGTCCAAAGAAGTTACTCTGACTTATCGGGTAGATTTGTTAAAAAAAAACATAAAAATGAAAACTTCTTAATATCTATAAATAAAAATAACAAAATATATGTTTATACGCTAACGATTAAATCTGCATCAAATGTGTGTCTTATATTAAATTTGCTCAAAACTGTATAGTAAAATATAAGTTTAACCCTAAACTGTATTACTACTGTACGTTGATTAGCAACGTTAATATACCTTACCAAATTACGTGATAGAATAGAGAGCAGAGGTTTTCACAGCAAAAGTGCTAATTTTGTTCGTAGTAATAAATGTTTCCAAAATTAAGGCAATTTATGCCAAACCACATAGTTTAGTATGAAACAGAAACACACATTCATATTGCCAAATATGTGAATATGAAGATAACTATATAAAATGATAGGATTTTATTTGCCCATGAGAGTCACTGAAATTTGTACTTTTTGTTGTTAGAATATTATTGATAAACATTTCATTGCAACTTAAAAATTAACCAAGAATTAAATTTAAAATGAGTTCTCATATAAAAATGCTATAATTTGCGTCACATAGAAATGAAAGTGAATCACTTTATATCTCAATTTCCAGATCAAATCGAATTGATACTACGCAGACGATTATAAAATAAGAAATGAATAAATGAAATATTTAAAGGAATGACGTCATAATGATAGAAAAATATCATTTTCACCTATGTATTATGTAATAAATTAAAAATTTTAATCTTCTACTTTTAATCGAGGAAAACTGCGTTTAAAACAATTACTTGGGATGACGTCACATTGCTAGAAATAATCCTTCTTTCACTTAGTTATCACGCGATAAATTAAAAATTTAATCGTTTGCTTTTAACCGAGGAAAATAATGCTTGGAATAGTGACATGAAATGCTCGAAAATGGTTGAAGGAATGGATTTGGAACGTTAAAAATTTACAAAAACCTTCCCAGGGATGTATCTAATAATTTCCCAAATTTTCACTGCGATTGGATGCATGGTTTTTGAGTCTATCGAGTACAGACAGACAGACACAAATTCATTTTTATATATATAGATTAGTAGTGCTTACTTTTTCAGAAAATTTTGTGTGATATTCAGAATTTTTTTAAAATTAGAATCGCCCATGGTTTGCTGACACTAAAAAAATTGAGGTTTAAATAAATAAAATTTACATAGCTTATGTGTGCACAAACATATAATTGGGCCTTTATAAATCACTAAAATTTACTTTGATTTTATCTCTCTTATAAAATCATATTTGCAGCCTTGCCCTAATTATTCTATCAACTATCATTATATAGTTAAAATATACATACTCTAAACTAATGTGACACATATTTACAAAATTATACCAGTACACACTTTATTTTGGCAGAATTGTATGAAGTCACGACTTTTTCCATTAAATTATGATCCATTACTTCAATCTTTTAAGTACCATTCAAGTGGCTTTATTTACGTTATGTGCGTAAAACATTTACTGACACTTGGCAGTTTTCACTGAATTTATAACACATATTCAGATTTCTAAGGCCATTCATGCTTCGGCTCTCGGTAAGTGTTTCAGAATTAATTTAGAAGTGGTTGATTGAAGAAAGTTATCCAAATTTATGATATGAGTTATTCAAGTCCATGAACAGCGTGCGTATTACGTTGAGGATTTTAAATTACGTTTAATTAAGTGAAAGAGTGATTGTGCATTTCAGTTCAATATTTTGTCGATGGCAGTTTTCTTTTATGTTCAATTCACATTTTTATGATTTTTGAATAGTAAACGGTTTATTTCAGACAAAAGAAAGATGTGAAAAGTAAAGTATACTTTGGAAAGTGTATGTGAAACTACTAAATTAAGAAACATGTACACTGAAGTATAAATAAATCAATAAATTTAAAATGCATTTTAATCAGTTACTCATGTTTTCAATGATACATTTTTCGACATTTTATTAATTATGTATTAATTTTGCACTGGGTGTTTCTCCTTAACACTAGTTTTACGGACCGAGCCAATTTGACTCATTCAAAATTTGATCACTATATATATATATATATATATATATATATATATATATATATATATATATATATATATATATATATATATATATATATATATATATATAAACTTTAAAATCACTTTTCAAAAATATACTTTGGTTTTTAGTTAAGTAATAAAATATATGTAAACTTTCATTCCACTTCCCCGCAGACCCCTTCATTTCGCATTATCAAATGTGATATACCTATTTTCAAGGTTGTGAGCCAGTTTGTCTGGTAGAATGTATACGAAAATAAATAAATATAGTAATAAATATAGTATAAAGTAAATATAAAGTATAGTATAAAGTAAATATAAAGTATATAAAGTATAGAATAAAGTAAATATAAAGTATAGTATAAAGTAAATGTAAAATATAAAGTATAGTATAAAGTATATAAAGTATAGTATAAAGTAAATATAGAGAAGAAGTCGAGAACACTTCCATTCAAATGACAGAATTTCATGCTACTGACGCATGGAAGAATTGTCAAGTTCAGCAATCATGCAAAAGAAACAGATGTAGAAACCATTGTCCTAAATGTAAATGTTTGCGGAAAAAGTGTTTCAAAAACAGATTTTATGTGTAAAAAACGTTTTCCATGAAGTTTTTGATAATAAACATTTCATTTAAATTAATTTAGAACTATTTTCTTTGCAAAAAACTTCCATTTTTTTGTATGAGTCAAATTGGTTCACTTCAGTAAAAATAGGTATATGATCAACATCCGTAAATCTAGAGTTAAAAGTGCAACCTAATAATTTAAGGTATTTGTATTAAAAATAAGAGGCCCTTAACAGTTATTTAAAATAAAAGTTTAAAAATTAAGAGATACAAATTGAGAAAGAGTTACGACTTGTTTATTTTTAGAAGTTAAAATAGAATTTAAAATGTGAAAAAAAATAATATTTATTAAACAAATCATTTTTTCATATATAAGGAAGAAGAGAGAAGTAAAAGGTTAGGTAAAAATTTAGCACAAGAAAGCAATAAAAAGTTAAGTGAGATGATACTCTGAGTAGTCCAAAAATTAAAGTTAGGAAAATTTCTACTTGATGCTAAACGCTATCGACGCGATTGAAGTGATTGTGCATTTCAGTTCAATTTTTTTGTCGATGGCAGCTTTCTTTTATGTTCAATTAACATTTTTATGGTTTTTAAATAGTTAACAGTTTATTTCAGGCTAAAGAAAGATATGAAAAGTAAAGGATTCTTTGGTAAGTGTACGCGAAACTACTAAATTAAGAAACATGTACTCTAAAGTATAATTAAATCAGTAAATTCAAAATGCATTTTAATCAGTTGCTCATGTTTTCATTGGTACATTTTTCGACATTTTGATAGTTCGCTATCGACGCGATTGAAGTGATTGTGCATTTCAGTTCAATATTTTGTCGATGGCAGCTTTCTTTTATGTTCAATTAACATTTTTATGGTTTTTAAATAGTTAACAGTTTATTTCAGGCTAAAGAAAGATATGAAAAGTAAAGGATTCTTTGGAAAGTGTACGCGAAACTACTAAATTAAGAAACATGTACTCTAAAGTATAATTAAATCAGTAAATTCAAAATGCATTTTAATCAGTTACTCATGTTTTCATTGGTACATTTTTCGACATTTTGATAGTTCGCTATCGACGCGATTGAAGTGATTGTGCATTTCAGCTCAATATTTTGTCGATGGCAGCTTTCTTTTATGTTCAATTAACATTTTTATGGTTTTTAAATAATTAACAGTTTATTTCAGGCAAAAGAAAGATATGAAAAGTAAAGGATTCTTTGGAAAGTGTACGCGAAACTACTAAATTAAGAAACATGTACTCTAAAGTATAATTAAATCAGTAAATTCAAAATGCATTTTAATCAGTTACTCATGTTTTCATTGGTACATTTTTCGACATTTTGATAGTTCGCTATCGACGCGATTGTGCATTTCAGCTCAATATTTTGTCGATGGCAGCTTTCTTTTATGTTCAATTAACATTTTTATGGTTTTTAAATAGTTAACAGTTTATTTCAGGCAAAAGAAAGATATGAAAAGTAAAGGATTCTTTGGAAAGTGTACGCGAAACTACTAAATTAAGAAACATGTACTCTAAAGTATAATTAAATCAGTAAATTCAAAATGCATTTTAATCAGTTGCTCATGTTTTCATTGGTACATTTTTCGACATTTTGATAGTTCGCTATCGACGCGATTGAAGTGATTGTGCATTTCAGTTCAATATTTTGTCGATGGCAGTTTTCTTTTATGTTCAATGAACATTTTTTATGGTTTTTAAATAGTTTACAGTTTATTTCAGGCAAAAGAAAGATATGAAAAGTAAAGGATTCTTTGGAAAGTGTACGCGAAACTACTAAATTAAGAAACATGTACTCTAAAGTATAATTAAATCAGTAAATTCAAAATGCATTTTAATCAGTTGCTCATGTTTTCATTGGTACATTTTTCGACATTTTGATAGTTCGCTATCGACGCGATTGAAGTGATTGTGCATTTCAGTTCAATATTTTGTCGATGGCAGTTTTCTTTTATGTTCAATGAACATTTTTATGGTTTTTAAATAGTTTACAGTTTATTTCAGGCAAAAGAAAGATATGAAAAGTAAAGGATTCTTTGGAAAGTGTACGCGAAACTACTAAATTAAGAAACATGTACTCTAAAGTATAATTAAATCAGTAAATTCAAAATGCATTTTAATCAGTTACTCATGTTTTCATTGGTATATTTTTCGACATTTTGATAGTTCGCTATCGACGCGATTGAAGTGATTATGCATTTCAGTTCAATATTTTGTCGATGGCAACTTTCTTTTATGTTCAATTAACATTTTTATGGTTTTTAAATAGTTAACAGTTTATTTCAGGCTAAAGAAAGATATGAAAAGTAAAGGATTCTTTGGAAAGTGTACGCGAAACTACTAAATTAAGAAACATGTACTCTAAAGTATAATTAAATCAGTAAATTCAAAATGCATTTTAATCAGTTACTCATGTTTTCATTGGTACATTTTTCGACATTTTGATAGTTCGCTATCGACGCGATTGAAGTGATTGTGCATTTCAGTTCAATATTTTGTCGATGGCAACTTTCTTTTATGTTCAATTAACATTTTTATGGTTTTTTAAATAGTTAACAGTTTATTTCAGGCTAAAGAAAGATATGAAAAGTAAAGGATTCTTTGGAAAGTGTACGCGAAACTACTAAATTAAGAAACATGTACTCTAAAGTATAATTAAATCAGTAAATTCAAAATGCATTTTAATCAGTTACTCATGTTTTCATTGGTACATTTTTCGACATTTTGATAGTTCGCTATCGACGCGATTGAAGTGATTGTGCATTTCAGTTCAATATTTTGTCGATGGCGGCTTTCTTTTATGTCCAATTAACATTTTTATGGTTTTTAAATAGTTTACAGTTTATTTCAGGCAAAAGAAAGATATGAAAAGTAAAGGATTCTTTGGAAAGTGTACGCGAAACTACTAAATTAAGAAACATGTACTCTAAAGTATAATTAAATCAGTAAATTCAAAATGCATTTTAATCAGTTACTCATGTTTTCATTGGTACATTTTTCGACATTTTGATAGTTCGCTATCGACGCGATTGAAGTGATTGTGCATTTCAGTTCAATATTTTGTCGATGGCGGCTTTCTTTTATGTCCAATTAACATTTTTATGGTTTTTAAATAGTTAACAGTTTATTTCAGGCAAAAGAAAGATATGAAAAGTAAAGGATTCTTCGGAAAGTGTACGCGAAACTTCTAAATTAAGAAACATGTACTCTAAAGTATAATTAAATCAGTAAATTCAAAATGCATTTTAATCAGTTGCTCATGTTTTCATTGGTACATTTTTCGACATTTTGATAGTTCGCTATCGACGCGATTGAAGTGATTGTGCATTTCAGTTCATTATTTTGTCGATGGCAGCTTTCTTTTATGCTCAATTAACATTTTTATGGTTTTTAAATAGTTAACAGTTTATTTCAGGCTAAAGAAAGATATGAAAAGTAAAGGATTCTTCGGAAAGTGTACGCGAAACTTCTAAATTAAGAAACATGTACTCTAAAGTATAATTAAATCAGTAAATTCAAAATGCATTTTAATCAGTTGCTCATGTTTTCATTGGTACATTTTTCGACATTTTGATAGTTGTATGGGGTACCTAGGCTGAAGGCCGAATTCCCTGTTGTGGGGATATTAATTTCTCACTGGGTGTCACGACTTCAATGTTTTTGAGTGAGAAGTAGCGTGAAAAAGGATCACAGTCATGATAGAATTGGAAATCACTTTTTATTTTTTCTGGAGTAAAAACTAGTTATATACAAAGGGATTCTAATTCTCTCAAAACAAGTCGAAATGTAAAGGATTGTTGCTTGCGTGAAATTACCAGGTCGATCACAGTCGAAAAAAGAGATTAAATGATCTCACAAAATGGGGAGGCCTTTCCAGGGTGCAATGCAAACCCAATCTATCCCCCGTTCGGTGTCCGAGACTTGGCCGTTCCTTTTGTGAGCTGAATTTATGAGTCTCCCGAACGGAATCACTAAAAGATAGCTCCGGAAGCCTCCACCAGGTCAAAGCACCTACGTAAAAAAAAAATGTCGAAAAGCACCGAGTCGCAAAATTCTAGGCTTTTTATACCCGGGGGTCAGTTGCGGTCCTGCCAAAAATTTTTGGTTTGGTTTGGAGCGCTACGGTCTACTGTTTTGCACACGAGGGCTAATGAGACCGGGACCTACAGTTTAAAGCCGATTCCGAACGGCTACAAACATCCATGCCAGCAGCGGGATTCGAACCCGCGAACTCCGGTTCCGAAGAGCAGCGCTCTACCATTCGGCCATCGTTCGGCCACCGTTTTTTGGTCAGTTACGATTCCAGTTACATGAGAACTCCAGCTAAGGTTACTGTAGTGTTTTAGGGGCCTTAATGTAAGATGCAGATGTTCACGAAAACATATTTATTCACAAATTACAAATCACGTTATATGTACATTTTAAGCTTAAAGTTATTGTTCTGATGTTCTTAACCTAAAAAACAGAATTCTCTCTATCTATATGGTGTTGCCAGATTCCAATTAATACAGAGTACTTTTATTCTGGCTGTTGCCAGATACATTACAGTTACAGCTAGTTTTTTTTAGCTGAATTCTCATTCGCTAGCTGTCCCGATTCCGGACTTCTCCAGGCAATCCTCCGGGATCATTACCGCAACCAATCAGGGGCGTGACGCCTATTCAACCGAACTGTTAACATCCCAGACACGGCGTCGCCGCTCTATTGTAGCCGGATCGAAACAGGAACTGATTTCGGTCTTTCTTGTTCTGAACAAAGGGGGATGGCCGATTGGTTAGGGTGCTGGCCTTCGGATCCGGAGTTCGTGGGTTCGAATCCCACTGGGGCATGGATGTTCGTAGCCGTTCGGAATCGGCTTTAAGCAGTAGGTCCCGGTCTCATTAGCGCTCGTGTTGCAAAAAGTAGACCGTAGCGCTCCAAACCAAACCAAACCTGAACAAAGGGGGGGGGCTTCAAAGCGCCTTCCTTTAAAAGTGCAACATAATAATTTAAGATGATAGTCATTAAAAATAAGGGGCCCTTAACATTTATTCAAAATAAAAATTAACAGATACAAATTGAGAAAGAGTTAAGACTTGTACATTTTAAAGTTAAAATAGAATTTTAAATGTGTAAGAGAAAATTTTTAATTTTTTTTTAAAGGAAGAAGAGAGAGATAAAAGGTTAGGTAAAAATTTAGCACATGAGAGAGATAAAAAGTTAAGTGAGACGATACTCTGAGTAGTAAAAAAATTAAAGTTACGAAAATTTCTACTCGATGCTAAATCGCGATCGATGAGCGAACGGCTCAGATCACGTGATACATTTTTGAATGAACTTAAATATAATATTGTTAAATTTTATATTTTGTCAGTGGTAGATTTTTAAATTAATTATTAAACTCTTTTTATGAATTTCAAATGTTAAAAAATTTATTCAGTCGAAATGATGATTCGGAGTCAAGTTCAGACATAATGAAAATTTTGCGGAAGTAGGGGACGTTAGATAGTGTATGCGTAACTACAGAAACATAAAATATTTATATTAAAGTGATTAAACCAATAAAAAAGCTTCTTTTAACCAACGCAGCATCGATACAGATATTATCGCAACGCCTATACAAGTCTACGAAGCTGTTACCCATTTAACGGCCAATTATTTAGCACCACCCGAAGAACACGTGTAGCTTAAGATATGCTACAGACGCGAGTAACATTACTCCCGCTGGGTAATGCTG
>CM063505.1:16254881-16257381 GCA_032207245.1 Pardosa pseudoannulata
CTCCCGAAAAGATCCCTGCTCACCAAATTAATGCAGTTGATCAGGAGTTATGCTGTAACCATGTAACGTCACGGGATCCTGGGTTAGCGTGTGGGTGTCGAAGTGGTTATGACACGACGTACAGCTTAGAAAAAGTAACAGCGTTTACTCTTGATTAAAATGGAATATGTACAAATTTTCCAAATGGAAATCACAGAGCTTATGCGGACCTAAAAGTCTCAGGTTCAAGGCGAACCTAAAAAACAATCTGAGCACTGGTGCCGACATATACCGTTGTACAGGGGTATAACTTGGCTTCCTTGAGTCCCACAAAAGCTGGAGAAAAACTCTCCAAAATAACCAACCTCCGCCAAACCAAAACTCTCTCCGTTCTGTTTTTCTGAAAATTTTCCGCCGAAAAACTCGCTCCGCCTGACATCACATTTCACCTCTTCCCACTGGCTTTTTCTTTCAGCGTCGGCTTCTTGGTATCCTCTGTTAGGCTAGTTCGGGGGCGCTTTATTGTCTGACATTTCTTTGTCCCGTCTGTCCTTCGGATTCCACTCAGACATCTCAAGGCGTGATCAAAGCGACAATCCTTTGTAGTGTAGTGTCAAAAACCCACACAGATTGTTGCCCTGATCTGGGCTTTAACAAAACCCCTTTGTGAAGCCAATGGGGTGTAGCGACGTCACAACCACTTCAACTTGGTGCAAGCAGGGAAATTACTAGTTCTACTGGAAAACATAAGGGTGTTTAAATGCTTAAAATCATACAAGCCAACGCAGCTTCGTCACTCCTGTCACCCTCAAAAAGATTGAAGTCCCAGGATACTCATTAGAATAATATGGGAGTGATGCTGATTGCCTCCCAGAGAGGTTTATAGAAAGCCTTACTTGTGATAAAGCCTTTAATTGGTTGAAAAAATTTCACTATTTCACGATGAACCCACATATTCTTCAACGGGAAAAGAAATCCAAAACTGAATCTGCTGCTTTTGCACGTACATGCTGACACGGGATAAGATATTTAGTCGTTAATCTTGAGATATTAATAAGTGTTACTCCCGATAAAGATCTCCCGTACGAAAAGATTCTTATGGGCATAGACAGAATATATTTCAGGGAAGGTTAAACCTTGGAATGAAATTATAAGAGGTATTTTTCGTTTATTACTTTAATAAAAAATACAGACTAATTCGTTAATCATGAAATACCTCATCGTACAGATTTTACAAAATGGATTTTGGTATAAAATACTCAATAAAAATATGCATTGAATCAATGACAAATTTAGGGAATTCAGGGTACTTTCCCCAAAATATTTTCAGTGTATGCATTCACACCTTTTTTAAACTTATTAAAATATGTATAGTTTCCACGGCAAACGATAAAAGAACGTTTTCAACTATGAAAAGAACAAAAACATTTTTTCACAATTGAACTAGTCTTAAGAGGTCGACAAATTTAGCATAATTTTTAACTCATTGTGTGCTGGTACATTTCGCAGCGGAATTGCACCGGGAGCGGGCATTTCGCGCGTAAATTTAGTTATTCAGTTAAATTTTAAATATCAGTCTGTAATACGACAAATAGTATGAAATATGATTTTAGTTTATTTATTTTCACCTATATTGTAATAAATAATGACTATTTTTTCGTTATTTTGGTGACAACTGGAGTACGCTAATTGTCGCCAAAAACATTTATATGTTCTTGTTAGTGGAATACAATAATAATTCAATCATGACGTTGTCAAACAATAAATCTAGTCTAGTAGTTACCATAGATGATTAATTGTAAGACTGTTTAAATATATTTAACGATATTTTTAAAAATCCATTAATATCTTAATTTATAGGTAATTTTAGTAACGTTTTAGTTGATCAAAATCTTCGATGTGTTCTTTTTGGTGTATACCAATGATAAATGTCAAGATTAACGGTATTAGTTTATTTATTTTAAACGATATCATAAAGAATAACGAGTACCTTATCCTTTTCAATACATTTTCGTTGATATTTTTGTCACCATCAAAATGACTCTAATCGTCGGTTAGAACATCGATGTTATTCTTGTTAGAATCCAATAATAATTGTAACGTCATCAGAATATAAAGTAGTTCTAGTCGTTACCTTGAATGAATGTAAAAATGTATAAATAAAGAAATTGTAAAGAAATACTAATGCTAATACTTTTACTTTTTGAGTAATACTTTGTAAAGTTTTAAATGACGCTAATTGTCACCAAGATCTCTTTTATATATTCTTGTTGGTGTACTCCAATGATAAATGTCAAGTTGGATGTTCTCAGTTCATTTATTTTCCCCGATATTAAAAGAAATAACGATTACCTTAATTTTTTCGATAATTTCATTATTATTTTGGCCATTTTGTTATGCCATTTAAGATATAAATTTCAGATAGATATAATTTTTAGGTCATTTTAAACATAGGTTAAAAAAACTAACAACTAGATGAGGGCTGAATATTTATCCAGGTAGAACAAACGTATTGGTCAAT
>CM063505.1:16262381-16282381 GCA_032207245.1 Pardosa pseudoannulata
GCCCAGACCAATCCAGTTTGTTGAAGGTGAAATCATCGCAGAGTTTCCTTAGCAATAATGCCACCTTGGGATCACTCCTATTGAGAGTTAGCCAGCAGTCAGCTAACTCGGAGGTCGTCTTGACCAGTCTCTCCATCGGAGAGTTTTTCTTAGCGAAAATCCCACCTTGGGATATATCTCTTTCTGAGATTGATAACGATACCCTGTGCCTTGGGTTTTCTTTTAATTCGATCTTCTTCAGGATTGAACGTGTATTCCTCTTAGGAATTCTGACTTTGTTTTATCTTCTTCGAAGATACCAATTGCTACTTCAAACACTCTCGTCTAATTGAGTGTACTGTCTACATAATTACTACCGAGAACTTTTACGCGAAGCTACCGAATTGTTATCTTCCGTCTGTTACTAAACCATTCGGCAGGGACCTTATGAGTACGTCTCTATTCAGGCCTACGTCTATTATCTCATACTTGTGAATTGAAATTGTATTTTACGTATAAAGAAATGTGTATATAGCTGCAAAATGTAAAAAGATTAATTAACCAAGAAACATTTGCTTCTTTATTGTGTCACCTAAAACAGGGACCGAATACGTTTCAATATGCAAAAATTTTCAATAATTTCAATTTTAAAACTACCGAATTCTAAAAAAGATGGTTATATTCTGATTTTATAAAAAGTCCTAAATTTGGTTTTAGTTTGGTTAAATTTGAGGGTCATTTTAGTATCTTCAGTTTAAAGAGAATTAAATGCCTGTTTCAGGTGTTCTACTTATTATATCGATATCATCGGCAAATACTGTACAGTTACTCGGTACCCAGTTGTTTCAGCATTCTAACTTACTGTGTATCACGGGCTCACTCTGAGAATCCTATATATTTTAGTTTGCTATGCAACCGATAGGTCGCGTTGTTTATGGTGTTTTGGTGACCATTAGAGGGTTTGTGACATAGAAAGTCTATAAAAATAGCTACACCTGGAAGGGATGGCAGGTTGAGAACTCACTGTGTTGCACGAGATCTCTCTCTCTCAGAATTCTGTATATTTCATACATACCTTCTTACATCAGGAAAGAATACATGTGCAATGAGATATTTGTTAAAGTCTAAACATCCTTAGAAATTGAGAATTTATCTATAAAATTCATTTATCTAGAAAATAATAGAAAAACATTCCTATTCATTCTAAATCTGACTAATAATTCATTCTGAATATAGAATACCATTTTATCTTTATGGGTTTATAGAATTATAGAAATACATTTAAATCATTATATTCAAAAATATTCACACGCTGAAAATTAATTTATATATATAAAATAGTGATTATAAATTAGAAGAAAGTTAAAATTCCTGTAAAAACATTCTGTTAATTTTTAACCAGATTACTCTAAAAAAATAAAATTTATATTTTATGTCTTTTGTAGAATTATTAGTATATTTAATCCATTATATTTAAAGATACAGTCTTACACGCCAAAAATGAATAAATATTAATTTATATATATATATATATATATATATATATATATATAATGTATAAGTATATATATATATATATATATATATATATATAATATATATATATGTTATATATATATATATCATGTATATATACACCCACACACACAACACATATATATATAACGTATTAAAATGTATGTATGTGTATTATATATATTTATATATATATATATATATATATATATATTATATATATATAGAGAGAGTATGTATAGATAGATAGACACATAGACATATATATATACGTATATACATGTATGTATATATACGTGCATATATACGCACACTCAGATTCACACATACACACGTATGTATGTATGTATATATATATATATATATATATATATATATATATATATATATATATATATATATATTGAAATGTATGTATAGTATATATATATACGCCACTCAGATTCACATACACACATATGTTGTCTGTATGTATTATATATATATATATATATATATATATATATATAAAGTGTATATAAATTATGTTAAGAATCCTACGTAAAATATTCCTGTTAATTTTTAATCAGATTACTATGAAAAATATACCATTTCTTCTTTTAGGCTTTTTAAAATTATGTTAGTATATTAAAACCATTATATTTAAATATAGTCACACGGCTGAAATTAATTAATTAATATTAATATAAAGAGAGAGAGATGGATAGAGAAGATAGACAGATATAGATACTTAAATTTTGTAAGTATAAATTATTTGAAAGTCAAAATGCCTGTAAAATCATTCCTGTTAATTTTTAATTAGATTATTATGAAAAAATAACATTTCATCTTTATAGCCTTTTTGAAATTATGTTAGTATATTTAAGCCTTTATATTTAAAGATACAGTCTTACAAGATAAAATATAATTAATATTAATATATATATATATATATATATATATATATATGTATGTATATATATATATATATATATATATATATATAATATATATATATATATAGATTTGCATATATACGCATACACACACACTCATATACATTTTAATACCTATACATTCAAAGTGTGTATAAATTAACAGAAAATTTAAATTTTTATAAAAACAGTTCTGTTAATTTTGAATCAGATTATTATGAAGAAAAATTTTACCTTCATGGCTTTTTAAAATTATGCTACCATATTTAAGTCATTATATTTAAAGATACAGTCTTTCCCGGCTAAAATTAATTAATTTTCCTCTGAAATGTCAGCATTTTATTTAGTTACGACTTATTTCGAGATGCAATACTTCTTAAATGTACTCCACTTCATTCTCAAAAGTGAATATTTGATGTTTCCTTCAAAAGTACCAGGATAAATTTATTTAATTGAGCTGGAGTGGGTGCGAAAATCGTAAAAATCCATTGATGAGATAGAGTAACAAGGTACATTTAACATCACTTGCCACAAATGTCTTAAAACAACAGTGACTGCATTTTAACTGAGTATTTACCAAATATCCTAACGCTTGACAGAGTAGAACCTTATTTATTTTCTAAAGATAGAAAGATTTCACGAAATTAGGTTTCGCAATATATTATTTCAAATGGAAACTCGTCTTCCGATCGACGTATTTAAAGATCCACCAAACGCATTTAACTACCTATTAAATATTTAAGCTATCCACTCATGTATCGAGATATTGAATGATACTGTAGATATAGAAGATTTAGGGAAATCTAACTTCTAAATATGAACTACAAAATTTATTATAAAAGACAGTCCATTCTTCACGGTTTATAAAAAAAATAAAGACCAGCCGAATAAATTTACAAATATTTATGATTACAGAAATAATTGAAAATTTTCTTATTTTTGATTTTCTACAGAGAGCTTAAAAGTTTGACTCTAAGGTGGGACTAGGTGTCTGCACATATGTATGTATCTATATATACCCCTAAATTATTAATTTTACGTTTTCAAACTGAGAGCAGAAAACACATTGCAATATTTTAATGCAGGAATAGTAATTACTAATAACCCATTATAAAAGTGCTCGTCGCGAAAGAATTGTGGGTGAATATCTTGAGGTATTGTCGCTAGTGAATCTACGCCAAGCAAGGCTTTTTGTTACCCTTTTTCCGCCAACTGACCGACACCAAGTTGGATGATTGGATGTGAAAAAACTGTGCAATAGTCATGAATTAAGACATTATCAGGACGTCATCGGCCCTTTGAATTGTCTTAGGTTTCACACACACACACACACACACACACACACACACACACACACACACATATATATATATATATATATATATATATATGTATATGTATGCATGTGTATGTATATAATATGTATATATATATATGTATATATATGTATGTAAATATATATATGTATATATATATGTATGTATATATATATGTATATATATGTATGTATATATATATATGTATATATATGTATATATATATATATATATATATATATGTATATGTATATATATATATATATATATATATATATATATATAGTATATATTTATATATATATATATTATAATATATATATATATATATATAATAAACGCGAGCAAAAGAAAAAAAATGGGATGATATAAAAAAAATATTTACTGAACACTTCCAAGTTGAAAAATATGTAACATTTGAAGATTTTGTTGGGATGAAGCTCAGCGATTTTTCCACCTTAACTGAATACTTTAGTGAAAATACTGAAGCGGCCAGAAAATTAAATATACCGACAGAAATTATTATTAACTCGCTCAATCATGGACTGCCGGAGACCTAATAAAACTTATTTTATCCTCTCACGAAATAAATGAAACGTTTAAATGGATTTCAACTGTCCGGAAGGTTATAAAAAATGATATTCAGCGACCCAGAATCCCGCGAGCTGCTCCAACACTGCATCAAGACAGAGAATATCGGACGTTCCAATACAGGCCCCCGTATCCCGACAGTCATCGATGGGAAAGACCGGTCATCGAAGGAAGGAGCTACCCTTCTGCATATCCTGAAAGAAATTACTACAGGCCACCACCATCACAGAGACAATTTCGTGATAAACTTATCCACAGAGACGAACTTTCAACTCCTGACCGTTTTTTCAGGTTGATGTTCAACTCCATCGAGAAGTGTCTCATTACACACACACACACACACACACACACACTACACACGCACACTAGACACACACATACCAACCTATATATATATATATTTATATTTGTACATATACATATATATATATATATATATATATATATATATATATATATATGCCATATATATGCCATTTAGGTATACTTTGTTCTAATAATTTGCCACGACAAGCTTGGAGGATGTTACCAACCCCAGTTCCTCTCGGAACTATATTTTTTGGGGTTGCTACCTAAGCAAAATTTCTATGTTTACTTTCGTCTCAGCTTTTTTACTCTGTATAGTTCCGCTCGAGGATGTGTCTTTCTAATATTACGTTATGAGTTCTAGCAATTTTTTTTAGTTATAACTCGCTTGATTCTTAACCCCCCATTTTTAAACCCTCTCTCTCTTTCTCTCTCTCTCTCTCTCTCGATATATATATATATATATATATATATATATATATATATATATATGTGTGTGTGTGTGTAATACATTAAAATTATTACATTTAAAATCTATTAAGAACTTCATTTTTCCATTCTTATTCATTCATGTCTATTTTTTCAGACTGAAAAACCTAACCTAAATATATGTTCGCTAAATTAAAACTCTTTCTACCCATCTCCCACAACTAACTCTAAAATAATACTAATTTTCTGCCCACTCGCTAAGTTTTACAGTTTTCGCAGGCAAATGACTCATTTTTTTTCAATGATCTATGTTTCTTTCTAACTATTAAATTCGCTAACTAGGCTGCTCTGTATTGGAAATGTTCTTCGCGTCTCTCACGGAGAAGCCGAAAAATTTTTTTATGTATTATTCCACACTCTGATCCTGAATTCCACTTCATACTCGCTGTTCTTTTCTTAGTGCCACGACTTGCCAATTACTTATTCTTGTTCATTGCCATAAACTCGGGCAATTTAAAATAATACGGTCTTAACTTTATGTGACCGGTGGATTAAATTTCGCCCATTTACACATACACTTATATATAAATGCACGAAAATAAGTAAGTACATATTATTTAAAAAGTTAAATTGGTTTTTACTAAATATCATGATGAGAACTATCGGTAATTATTTTATAACCCAAATTAGAATTACATCATCAACATTCTATACAGACTTTTACGGTCGATGACGACAATTAGCTGCTACAAAGTAGAAAATATTTTGCAGATTTGTACGTTGGTCCTCAGGTAGTACATGTAATCCGTGTTTTAAAAAATTTATTAATGCAGTTTTAGAGCAACAGCTGAAAAACGAGCAAAATTTCTTAAAGAACACATCAGATAATTATAAAGAATATTTCTGTTCAGCCAGACACTATGTCCATTTTTTAAAATTAAGATATTATCATATTTGTGTGGAATTCTTCATCCTTTATTATGTAATGAAACTATGATCTCCATTTCTTAAAATTGAGAGACATTGCAATACGAAAACGGCATTACGTACCAACATGATTTCGATGTAAATATCCTATTAGAATATAAACCATCTTACTTCTAATTTTTTAATATGTTTACGGGCACAACGCCCCCTATTGTCTTAAAGTCGTTAATAAAAGTTTTAACTTATAATGACACAACTAAAAAATTGTAATAAAGCTCTATTATATCTCCTGTAAATTTCTTACATCTTGCACATCACTTTCAATGCAAAGAATTATGCTGCAAGAAGTTTGTACCATGTTTTCAATCTCTGGAAAAAAATGGAAATTAGTGTAAAGTAAATTTAAAAGGATTTAAAAGAGATTTCATTAATAAAGACACAACTTTTCAGGATGTATTTATACTTAATATTCATATCTGAAAATGATTTAAAGGGTCAGCATTTGAGATATCTGTAGACATGATAAAGTTTACTTAAACATGTTAAATGACTAAACTATTCATTTAAATGACTAAAATAATTTTTTACAACTACCTCTTTCATCAGAAAAAGAGTCTGCAAAAAATAAAGGAAATTAGGGTAAATAATTTATAAAATAAATTTAAAAAATAAGGACTTCATAAATAAAAATGCAAATTTTCTGAGTTCTGTTTGTACTCAGTATTCATATCTTCAAAATGATTTATGGGTTCAGAACAGAAGGTAACTCAAGCAATGATTAATTAACTTAAATATGAGTCTTGTAGTTTTCTACAACTATCTCTTACCTCAAAAACAGAGTCTGCAGAAAATAAAGGAAATCAATGTAAATAATTTACAAAATTAATTTAAAACGATTCAAAGGAAATTTCATACAAGAATCAACACACATTTTTTCTAGTTCCTTTTTATGCTCAATATTCATACTTTCCAAATGATTTTTGTGTTAAGCATTTAATGCATTCAAGCCATGATTAATTCACTTAAATATGAGTCTCGTATCTTTCTACAACTATGTCTTACCTCAGAAAGAGTCTGCAGAAAATAAAGGAATTCAATGTAAATAATTTACAAAATTAATTTAAAATGATTCAAAAGGGATTTCATACATGAATCAACATACATTTTGGGGAGTTCTTTTTATGCTCAATATTCATACTTTCCGAATGATTTTTGATTTTAGCATGTAAAGTAATTCAAGCCATGATTAATTCACTACTTAAATGAGTCTTGTAATTGTCTACAACTATCTCTTTCTTATGATTAAGTATGCAAAAAGTGAAAAAGCAATTAGTAGAACAACCATCTATTGCATTTCATGAGAGCATAAAAGAACAGCATTTTTTTACTTCTGTTCCTCAATTAAGTATGAAGCCAGAACCTCAATAATTATGAAGGGCGAGAGTTCTTAGTTATCACAGTTAATTCAGATTTAGCTGTATCCAAAAGTTAACTTTATTGTACAGCGAAAAGTAAATTATATTGAAATTTGAAATATAGTAAACATAATGGATGTCTAAAAGTATCTTGAGTAAATTATGACAGTAACTAGAAATAGATAAGCCGCTGCAAGTGAAGTTTTTTTTTTAAATTAAGTATATATATACTTACATGGGCACACGAATATTGTTGTATACTATACTCATGCTTCATTTTCTGACATCTACATGCATATTATTTAAAACAGATTTTCCACTGCCATTTACGTATATAAACTATCTGAAAGCTTTGTAATTAAGCTATATTATTTTATATAACTAGAATAGTGTTTTCTGGCATTTATTAAACATTTTACTTGACATGTTTTCGTCTGGAGTTGCTATTATCAAAACAAGTTTACCTATTGGTCCGTGTTATTTCTGCATTTTACTTTAATCATTGCCGTATAATGTCATAACACATTTCTTTTTAGTTGTCCTACTGCCCTTTTTACTCAGCTTTTTTTAAGAATTATATCTTTTAGAGGAGTTACTTTACTTAGGAATTAATAGATAAAAATAGTTGTAGTAAATAAATAATACATAAAGTTTTTCTATTTGCTTGCGATTTCGTTTCGCTTTTTTATGAACTCCACAATTTAAATGCTCAAACAATAGATAGGCAAGAATCTTCAGCCTTCAGCATTTCAAAACGAATAGAAGCACCATGTTTGCAATTAATTCTACAATGTATTTTTCAATACTAAAAATTAGTACAATACCATCTAGACCATAGATGGTCAAACCTTTTCGGCTGCGGGCCAAAAATTGAAAGAAAATAAGTTTGGCGGGCCAAGATAAATTTTTCCAAAATTTTAAAAACAATATACAAATACCTAACGGTTTATACATTAATGAGATGAATGAAATTTCGATTTCATTTTTAAAAGTTTCTTTATACTTAGGTTCGAAGGGAGATGTACTCATTTTAAGGAACGATGCTAAATGCTCATTTCTCAGTCTACTTCTGAAATTATTCTTTCTATAGTTCAAAGTTGAAAACACTTGTTCTCTTAAAAAAAGCAAATATACCTGGGCGTCAGATAATAAACTTGGGATATAATATTTAAGCAAAAGTAGAAAAGGAGTTGGATATATAATGTATAAATATATATTTCTTTTAATTTACCTAGTACCGGCAACTTAAAATTCTATATCCGGGCCGTAGTTTGCCCATCCCTGATCTAGACTATCATTTATGAATTTGCTTTTTGAAACATTAGAAAATATATGAGTAGATGTCTTAACTTTATACTTGAGTATCACAATATACATGTTTATAAATAATCTTTTTAACTAGTATTTGACACTATTTATTTGCATTAGCCATCGTGTTGCAAAAAAGTAGACTGTATCGCTCCAAACCAAATCTACTTTTATTAGATTTAGTTTATTTGGAATATTTACTTTATAAAAATTATGAATTTAATTGAATGAAAATATTACTTATCTAAATTTCATCATAAGGCAAATGTTATAAATTTTTTAATAAAATATAATTTGTATTTAACAGCATATTGAGTTTCTTTCATGTCTGAACTATGGTGATTAAACCATCAGAAAATAATTTTTCAAAAATAACTAACTATAAAAACTTATTTGCAATAATCAAAGAATTTTGAGAATGGCTTAAAAACTTAAGAGTTTTGAGAATTGGTTCAATTGAAATTTATTCTTTCGTAGAATGTTGTTTTTATAGTAATAATTTTTTGATCAAACTGACCGTATTTTTTTTACAGTTTAAAATTTATCTTTATTTCAAAGAAATAAGGATATAGTTATTTCTTTTAAATACTCCTGAATTATTAAGGTAATTTATGTAAAAAACATTTTTAGAGGGATTTAACAATTTTAGCTTCATGTCCAAATTAAGAGCATACACTATCTTAAATGGAATATTGTCGCATTAAGCAAATACTGCTTAGTCATTGGTAGAAAAAAATCCCATATTAAACGCGATATGATCTTATCCCACAGCAGATTCAAACAAAATGCGAATAACTGACATCAAAGATATATCTATCAAGCAAATTCCGTGATATGGTTTTAAGACACCCCAGTAACGTTGGATCATCAATATATATCAAAGAACCTGCTCCTTACGGTTTGCCCATTTATCACACTACAAAGCAAGATCATTCGTCATTACGCTGAGAAGAAAGGAAAACACCGTGTCCAAATGGAAGATCTTTGGCCTACATGTTCATGTCTTAAGATGAGTTTGAAAAATGGCCCTGGGGGCTAACCGTGGTTTATGAAATGCGAACATATTTATCACAGAAAATCGAAATTTTGGATTTTTATAACCATATAGTCCGCTATCCTCGTCTTATCATTATAGAGTTCGGGAGAATATCTTCCAAAGGAATTATATGTAGAAGCATTTTTTTCTTGTTCGCTCTCAGGCAGAAGCGTGTGAGCATAATACATTTCAGGAATGCTGTGCATATAAAGGTAAAATAAAAAATCATACTTTTTACGTAATGTTAATTTTTTTGTGTTTAACTTCGAAGATGTGGCTCGATTGGTTTTACGGTTATCCGCTGTTCTGAGACATTATGAAGCATTAGGCAATTTTTTATGTTTATTTGAACATTTAAGATTTTTGAACATTAAGAAATGAGTATATTTTGTTCCTTTTGACTTTCATTGATTTTCTTTTTCCTTTTGGGTTCTTAAAGAAAGCAGGTGATTCGGATATTCCTAATCCATCAATCAAGTAAGATACATTGATAAGGTATGCCCCTCAGAAACAGTAGTTTTCTTAGACTAGACACAAAACACTGGCAGACTTCCTTATTTAAACAAATTTAACTAAAATTTAACTTAAAGCATTCTATTCATTACCAATTGTCTAGTATGAGGGCGTTTGAACCATTAAAGCTTTTGTCCTTACTTTGGTAAGGATCATCCTAGCATTTAGAATAGGCCTAGATCTATATCTAATTAGCCATCAATTAACAAATTATTAAATGAGTAGTATTAGTGAAAGAGCCTTGTTAAGATTATCTGGATATTTAAAAATTTTGGGAATTATTTTCTAAATACAAATATTAAGTAGCTATCCAAAAAGGAGGGATAGAAAAGCACAATTAACTCTTGTAAATTCCATATCTGAAAAGTAAACAGGGACAAATAAGTAGTAATAGTGAAAGAACCTAGTTAAGATTATCTGGATACGTAAAAAATTTGGGAATATAGAAAGAAAAGTTGTTTTTGTCCTGATAAACTACATAGGAGTATTAATTTATGGGGGAATTGAATATAGATTATAGAAGAATTGTTTTCATCAAAAGTAGCAATCATTATACTTGTATAACTTATTACAGCTTCAGCATTCAACTTACTTTGTGCAAATAATCTGTAGTATATTTAATGCTCATTTAAGTATGAGATAGCTTTCTTTGAAATGTACCGTAGTATTTTATTAAATTAACTTATTTCAAAATATTATTTAATGAAATAGAATATTACAATAATGCAATCTGTAGTGCTATTTTTTCGAAAGAGAAGTACATTACGGCCAAAAAATACTTGAGTTGAATTGAAATAAAAAAAAATCAGAATTTTTCTGATTGGAAATAAATTAAGGATAGTTTGACAGGATAATAAAACAGAGATACTGGTTTTTAAATCCCTTAGTACAGAAAAATTGAAGTTTTCAAAAGACTGATATATTAGGTTTTTAATTTATATCACAATGTATTCCTGCAATTTAAACAAAAATGTTAGATAAAATATGTAATATTTGGCATTGATACCTCTTAAATTGCTTCTTACCTTTACGGATGTAAAGAGGTCTTGATGCCATGATGAACATTCTCCTTAATTTTGATCATTTTTAGTAGGAAGTATTTGCTCTAAATTTTTACCTCTTTCTTACCTGCGTGGCTCCCACTGACCGGATATCCTAGTATACAGATTTAACTAGCACTTCTGTGGGTTTTAGGGAAATTAACTTCAGCTGGTATATAGGTAAATTTTTAGATGCGTCTTCTAGGCTTGAAGCCCAAGGTTTCATCCTACCATAATAATGTATTTCGTTTCAATGATTGCAAGATGTTGAAATGCACAAAATCCATATTTAACTTTACGATGTCACAAAGTAATTAAATTGAATGAATAAATCCACCTCTACAACAGTTCTCGGGGAGATTCGCCCAAGATCAAAGGCACTACGACATGAGGTCTATTGTATCCAATTCCCAAATTCCCAACTCCAAGAGTTCCTAAGAAAGCGGTCAGCGGCTAAAGCAGACTTTTACAGACAACTGACAAGAATATCCTGTAACTACCAATTCTCAAGAAGGTTGGAGACTAAAGTGCTCAAACCTAAGAGCAAGGAAAAACTCTCGATTACACAGAATATAGCGAATGTCAAGTAATTATTTTACAACTTCAATTATAACATTAAGCTTACAACCTTAAGTTTATAAGCTTAAGGTTGTAGCCTTATTAAGCTACAGTGACTGGAGGTTTATTGTACCCAATTCCCAAATTCTCAACCCCAAGAGCTCCTAAGAAAGAGTCCAGTTGCTGAAGTAAACTTCTACAGAAAACTGACAGGAATATTCTTTATCTCCCAATTCTCAAGAAGGTTGGATACCTAGTTGCTCAAACTTAAGAGCAGAGAAAAACTCACAATCACACAGAATATAGTGAGAGTAAAGTAGTTATTTTACAACCTCAATTATAACCTAAAATTCATTTAAGAATCCAAATTATTATTGAAATAGAAGGGATTTAAAGTATTATATAATCTTGATAATGAAAAATGCTAGGCAAGTATATAAAATATATCCAATTCCTAAACAAAAGTCTATTGCAGACTCAGATTTCAAAATCATTGTATTGGTAAATTATTCTACTATATAAAAGTCCTGTCTTGTTACTATAAAACGCCGAACTGGAAAGTAAAAAACATTAATTTGTTATATATCTTGCTTTGTAAAATCTCTTGACCATCTATAAGATTCATGGGTGAATTTGGTCTACCTAATACTCTATACTTTTTAAAATTTAAACATTTTAAATTTAGATACGAGACTTGATTACTTCTTTATCTATTTTGGTGTATATAATTGCATATTAAAAATTGGGAAAAATGAAGTATTAAAGACAGCAAAAAAAATATAATTCAAGCATCAATAAAAGAAGAATTATCATCAGTTTCTTATACTACTAACTTCTTTAAACTTATATTCGTCTCATAAGTTGAATTATATTGTAAGTTCCGAACACTCTATCATATTTACTTTATAAACCTATGGGGGTTATTATATCGACTGATACTAATAATGGAAAATTCCTCAGCTGTAGCTGCTATAAAAGTCAGTCTTGTGTGGAAGCGCTATTTAATCAAAATTCTTTAAGTACAATTAAAATTTGAATACCAGCCTGAAACAGGGACATTACAGTAGTATCGCAATAGTGCAAAGTCTTATCTCTGCGCAAAAGTGTCCTTATGAACGCTCTACTTAGTTTAAAATTAAAGGGAAAAAAATTTCTACCAGGCTTGCATTCACTAAGTCCCATCCATAATTTTTCCACACGACCTTATTTTTTAATATGCATATAATAATCCTCGCGCCAGAGGACCATTTTTTTTCCTACCATGTCCGCCATTTTCTCCCTACCCCCGCCTCTCGTAGCCCGTTACTCTTTGGAAGTAATTTTTTTTAACTTTTTCCTTCTTTTTTTTTGCCTCTTCATCAAGCCTGAATACCAGTGCCTCCAGGCAGCCGAGGAAATTAAAGATAAAATAATAATGGGAGAGGTTCCATGCAAAAAAACGCTGCCTTTAAAAAAATAAAGAAAACAGGGGAGGAACCTAACAGGTAAAGATGGTGAAAAAAACACCCCCCCAAAAAAAGCATTGGAAAAAAAAAGCAGCAACGATGCAGAGGCTTTCATTAATATGATCAGCCATAATTACGGAGTCTAGAGCGAAGACGCAATATCTCAAGTCTCCACGGTAGAGGGGCTCCTCTTTTTTCATTACGCCACTCTTCTGGCTCCCATTTTTTTTGTTTCTATTTTGTTTTTTCATCATCTTCTTTTGGCGCGGACTTGCTCTTAATGAACCTTCCTCTCCCGTTATAATGAGGCGCTTTGCCTACGTACAAAAATAACAATTGTTTAAAAAAAAACCTTCGTGGAGGGAAAAAAATTCTCAACCGCCGGGAGTGGTGGGAAGAAACGTAAAAAAAAGGAGTAGTTTTTTCCCTTTAGTTTCCAAGTGGTGGCTTTAATGAATAAAAAACTAAAGAAAACCTCTTTTTTTTTCTCTCTCTCTCTCTCTCTTTGTCTTCTTGGAATTGCTGCTGCTTAGTAATTTCAGTCATTCGCATATTAAATTTTTAAAGAGCCCTCCAGTGCTTCTCTTTTTTTTATATATATTTTTCTCTTTTTTTTTTGGCTGGGGAAAAATGATTTGTTGAAAATGTACCTTATTAAGTTTTGTGCCGAGTTTTTCATTCGGTACTCAAACAAAACAAATTATTCAACTGCCCGTGTATTGTGGCATCATCATGTACCGCTGCCGTATATTCGAAAACCGAGATGAAAAGTACGCTCTTAAGTGTCCGGGGTCCTTAATCCGGACAATGGCAGGCAATTTATTATATTTATACCCCAGATCTGGGAATGACAGAAGGGAGAAGAGACAAGGTGATGGGGGGGAGGTAGATACTCAAACAGTTCGAATGGCATCAGTTCATAGCGTTAATAACGTCTAATATACATATCACCTCAAGAAGAAAAAAAAAATTCCCTTCTCCTTCAAAGTAGAATTATTCTTGGAATCGATGATTATCATTTCAAACGTTAAAAATAATACTTTTTTCCTCGTTATATACTGTTTATTTTTAATTCTTTCATCTCTGTGTTCCATAATTATAACATGTTGGAATAAAACAGTGAAATCATACACGACATTTCATACCAGATTTAATCATGCCTCTTGATTTGATTTGCTATATACTGCATTTAATCTTAAGTGAATTTTCGCAATTTCACATTAATAAACTGGACGAAAATATTAAAGATGATCCGTAAATACGTTTTCAGATTACTTTTAGATTCAGAATTTTCATATTATTTACAGATTAGTCTAACATACATATCCACTTAAATAAGTAAAAAAAATATTGGTAGAATTGATGATAAACATTTCAAATATTAGAAGTAACGTTATACTTTTTTACTACTTTATTACATTTTGCTTATTTTCAATTCTTTCCTCTCTTTGTTTCATAATTATAACCTGCAGTTAAAAAATAGTGAATTCATACAAGATATTTGAAGTCTGAACCAATCATGTCTGCTGATTTAATTCATTAAATAGTACAATTAATGTTAAGAAAGTTATTGCAAAGTCACATGATCAAAATAGTCAAAACTGTTAAAGATGATTCAGTAGATAAATTTATAGATTTATTTTACATTAAATTTTATTAGATTATTCTAACATACATATCACCTTGAGAAATAAAATTTTCTCTTCTTGGAAGTAGAATTATTCTTAGAATTGATGATTATCATTCTTAGACGGTGATTATCAATTCATTATTAAAATTCTTAAAATCAAAGATTATTTTTAGATTAGGTTAACATACATATCACCTGAAGAAGAAAAATCTTCACATCTTTTTTAAATGAAAATTATTCTTAGAATCAATGATTATCTTTTTAACCGTTAAAAATAAGACCCTATTTTCTCCATCATATTTTGTTTATTTTGTTAGTTTAATTCTTTTATCTCTGTATTCCATAAATATAGCCTGCTGTAAGAAAAACATGAAATCCATACGTAATATTTCACACCTGAATCAAGTATTTTTCTTGATTTAATTCACAAAATTCTACCATTAATCGTAAGTGAACCTTTACAGTGTTACATAAGAAAAATTTGCACGAATATTAAAGATAATTCCATAAATATATTTACAAATTATTCAGACTTTTCAGAATATTTTAACTGTAGACTAACCTACATATCTCCATAAGAAGTAAAACTTTCTTCGGAGAAAATTATTCTCAAAATTGATGAGTCTTATATTATTATTAATTCATGATATCATTATTAGAATAAAAAATTGTTTCCGGATTAGTCTAATAAACAAATATCTTTAAGGAATAAAAACTTCCCATCTTCTTCGAAATAAAGTTATTCTTAGAATCAGTTATTATCATTTTAAATGTTAAAAATAAGAGTTAAATTCTTTGTTATTTTATTTTGATTATTTTTACATTTTTTCCTATGAGTATACCATAATTATGACTAGTAGAGAGAAAAATAAGAATTCATTTCTGACATTTCATGCCAGAATAAATCACGGCATTATATTTAATTTACCACATACCGCAATTAAACGTAACTGAATTTTACATAAGCTCAATGTTACATAAGTATAATGGGCAAAAATATTAAAAATGATTCCTTAAATACATTTTCTTTGATTAAGACTTCTCAGATTATTTAGTGATTAAAGTAACACACATATCTGCTTGAGAAAAAAAATACTTCGAACTAGAATAATTGGTAGAATGGATGATTAACATTTCCAACGTTAAAAATAAGGCTTACTTTCCTTTTCAGTATATTGTTTTCAGCTTTTCAATTTTTCCCTCTCTATGTTACACAATTATAACATACAGTAAGGAAAACAGTGATTTCATACTTCACTTTTTAAGACAGAATCAATCATGCATGATTTATTCACCTAATGTCACCATTAATCTTATGGGAATTTTTGCAATGTTTCATGAACAAAATGTGCAAAAGTATTAGAGATGATTCAACAAATACAATTTCAGATTGCGTTTTCTTATAATGTATGATTTGATGCTTAACCAATTGCTAGATTTATTTAAATCCATATTAATCTAAGGAAAAAATACTCCTAATGGGATAATTAAATTACTTTAAGTAATTTTTACTCTGTGATAGAATAAAAAGATTAAAATTAAAGGAGAATATATTTCGGATTTCTTACCTGAATGCAAATAATTACTACTGATGGACGGTAAAAGAAACTAATGTCCCTAACCTAACTTTAATTGTTCAGTGATAACTTCATACAATATTTATCACTGTATGTACAAGAAATATAAATCTTTAATTTTTTATATCTTTCGTAAATATTTTGTAATTTTTGTTTGTATTTTTTTCAAATTTATTTTGTAAATTCTTCATAACTTTTGTTCTTATAATGTATGATTTGGTGGTTAGCTTTGAGAGAATACATAAGATAAATTTCGATTCTTAATTAAAGTAGCTGGATAACCAATTGCTAGATTTATTTAAATCCATATTAAGGTAAGGAAAAAAATACTCCTAATGGGAGAATCAAATTACTTTATGTAATTTTTACTCTGTGATAGAATAAAAAGATTAAAATTAAAGGAGAAAATACTTGGGATTTCTTACCTGAATGCAAATAATCACAACTGATGGATGGTTAAAAAACTAATATCTCTCACCTAACTTTAATTGTTTAGTAATAACTGCATACAATATTTATCACTGTATGTACAAGTAACATAAATCTTTAATTTTTTATATCTTTTGTAAATATGCATTATTTTTTATAATATTTTCACTTATTTTATGCCTGTGCTGTAAAACTTTATGATATGCAATTACTTATTTCATTTCACTTAGAAAAGTGTAATTTTATTTTTTAAAAATGCAATACTTTTAATAAATAACTGTTTTTTAAATAAAATAATTTATTTCGGAATATGAAGAAACGTTGTAAATATTTATATTTCAAAAATGCAATCACAACAATAATTTCAAAAATTTTGTTTCACTGTGTTATTTATACATTGAAGGGAAAAAAACATGTACAGGTACTTAAATTTGAAATGGTTTTAAATCCATTTTCATTCATAGATATCTTGAATGATAAATGTTATGAATGATAGGATATTAGTATTAAATAAACGTACATTTGTATTAACTAGTATTATATTATCATACCTACGTGTAATGTAAAATAAAAAACAGACTTTTCAATTTATAATATAAGTAAACTGAAAAAATCTTATTCTAAGAATGTAAAGTTTGTAGTTGAAATTTAAATGCTTATAATATTTCAAGCAAAAAAAATATTACTTTGAATAACTATCTTTTTACAAATAAAATAATTTATTTCTAAACACAAAACAACATTCTAAATATATATACTACAACAAGTTCAATTCCATCGTTAGTTTCAAATTTTTGCTTCACTGTCCAATTTATACATACAAGGAAAAACAACATGTACAGGTACTGAAATTTGAAATTGTTATTAAGACATTTTCATTCATAGATATCGTAAATGATAGGAAACTAGTAATAACGAAGCGTATTCATCCATAAACTAGTATTCTATTATCATATATTGCATAGATTTATGTGTAAGGTAGGTTAGAAGACAGAGTTTTAAACTCATGATGTATATAAATTGGAGGTGTTTCAAAGTTTAATTATGAAATTTGTAGTTGAAATTTAAATGCTTATAACATTAAAAGGAGAAAAATAAATTTATACTTTGAATAGCTAACTTTTATACGAATAAAATAATTTATTTCTGAACAAAATAACGTTCTGAATATTACCCTGCAAAAAGAGCAAACTCAACATTAATTTCATATTTTTGCTTATCTGTACATTTTATACATACAAAAGAAAAAACATGTACAGGTACTTAAATTTGACATGGTTATCATAACATTTTCACTCATAGATATCGTAAATGACAGACATTTAGCAGTAAAGAAACGTTTACTCATATTAACTAGTATTACAATAGCATGTCTTACATACACACACACACAATCACACATATTATATTTATATTTATATGTATATGTATATTATTTGTATATGTATATGTATATATATGTATATATTTGTATATGTATATATTTGTATGTATATATATATATATAATTTAAAATTTTATGTATGTATATGTATATATATGTAAATGTATTATATGTATATATAAATTATGTATAGGTATATGTATATATATATTTTTATATGTATATATATGTATATGTATATGTATATATATGTATATGTATAATATATATGTATATGTAAATTATATGTATATGTAATTTTATATATATGAAGTATTGTATAATATATGTATATGTATTTTTATTTTGTATATATATATATATATATATAGTATATATGTATGTATATATATGTATACATATATATATATATATATATATATGTATGTATGTTTAATGTATTATATATATATATGTATGTATATGTATGATATATATATATATGTATATATATATATATATATATATATATATATATGTTTATATATATATATATTTATATATACACATATATATATGTATGTATATATATATGTATGTATATGTAATATGTATGCATGAATATATGTATACATGTATAGGTATGTATATATATATATATATATATATATATATCTATATAAGATATAATAGAAAAAACACATTTTATTTCCTGATATGAATTCAAAAAGTCTTATCGTTTAAATGTGAAGTTTGTCGGTGAAATTTAAATGTATGTAATATTAAAAGGAAAAATTATTTAATACTATTAAGAAATATTTGTTTTGCAAATAAAATAATTTATTTCGGAATACGAAGTAATATTCTAAATTTTTATCTTAGAAAAAGTGCAAATTACAACAATAATTTCGAATTTTCGCTTCACTGTATGATTTACTTATGCAAGGTAAAACAACATGTACAGGTACTTAAATTTGTATTGGCTATAAATTCATTTTTATTTACAGATATCGTAAATGATAGGAAACTAGTAAAAAAGAAAATATGATTGTATAAACTAGTATTCTTTTATCATATATTACATACATCTATATGTAAGGTTGAATAGAAGAGAGTTTTTATTTTATAATATACGTAAACTAAAGGTGTTTTTATTTGAAATTTAAATGTTTATAATATTAAAAGCAAAGTAGCAGTTTAATCCTTTGAATAACTAACTTTTACACAAATAAAATTATTTATTTCTAAGCAAAGTAACATTCTAAATATTTACCCTACAAAAAGTACAATCACACTATATACTTAAAATTTTTGCATCGCTGTTTAATTAATAGAGATAAACAATAGTACATAGAGATAAACAAAAATACATAGAGAAAAACAACATAGAAAGGCTCAGTTTGAAATATTTATAAATTCATTTTCATTCATGGATATCGTGAATGATAGAAAACTAGTAACAAAAAAAATATGCTTCAATAAACTAGTATACTTTTATCACACACACACACACACACACACACATATATATATATATATACATATATATGTATATATATATATATAATATACCTACTTACTATACATATATACATACATAAACTTACATATATATACATATACACATATATATATATATATATCACACACACACACACACACACACACATATATATATATATATATATATATATATATATATACTTGAG
>CM063505.1:16292381-16307381 GCA_032207245.1 Pardosa pseudoannulata
CGAGTCATTGTACAGATAATACTGCAGCAAAAGTTCTATAGAAAAGTACTTCGAAAAGAAGGCATGATATTTTAAAATAAAGAATTTTAGACGCACAACAACAACGCAACCTAAATTCAAATTTATAAGTTACAAGTTAGAATATTTCTCTATTAATGTTTATAATAGCATTTTAATGGACATCCTGAGGCTTATGGGAGGGGGTTACTCGGCTACTTCTTGTAAACCAAATATTTCTTTTGACACCAAAGAAAGAAATTTCATGGATTCATATCTTTCGAACAAGGTGACCAGTGCAATATACCAGAATGAATGATCGAGTTATGTATGTGATTCCTTTCACAGTGTCATGCAATAATTTCTCTTCCAACATTCTCTTCATTAAAATGTTTATTATTGTACTGTCAGCAACGTCTTATGTGTTATTTTATATTAAATTTGTTGGTTAATTAATACCCTTCAGTGGGTAAACACACTGAGGACCAAACATGATTGGGAACTAAACATTGGGGGTTCCACCTAAGGTTAACCAGCTAACACGGGCATATTCTTCGTTATTTTTGATCTTTAAAACGAAGATTGGTCCTTTAAACCATGGCCCATAGTTGGGCTGTAACTTCGAGGAATTTAGTTTAGTTTAGGTTAATTAAAAATACACATTTATACCTATATGTTGTAAAATCTCAATTACACATTTATACCTATATGTTGTAAAATCTCAAGTTTAAGCATAAAATCACATGGTGTTATGTCAAGATGTGAGAATTTAAACTTTAAAATTGATATGAGCAAAGTTCGGGAGAAAATATCCCTACTTTCTATTAAACAGTTCCCATTGACAACTTAAAGGTTCACTTGATTAATAAACTCAAAACTCACAAAACTTCACAATTAGATGAAAGTTAACCGATTGTCAATGTGAGTTGTATGCAACTCAATAATCCCTCTAACGCTAACTTGTAACGAAGGCATTTCCAGCAATGAACACACTGAGAACGTCAAACGAATCAAAATAAAGCTGCATGCAGTACTACTTTTCTGTGCTCGAGATTGAAGGGTTTAAAGTTAAAAATCGATATGAAATTTTCCATGGGTGTCTTTCGGAATGTGATTTATGAGATCTCTGAATTTTTCATGACATGCTAGCCGAATATATATGTATTTTCATACCATGAGCGTATAGTGTTGTATGTGAGCCTTGTCACAAAATTTATGAATACGTAAACGCGAGTTCTCAAGACATCCGCTAAAGAATATGCGAGAAATACAGGATTTCATTCCATGAAAGACTAGATAAGGTAAAAAATATATAGTTCAAACGTCTCAAAGCAGTGAATATTGCTTCAAATATAGAACGAAATTTGAATTAAAATGGTACATAGAAAATGCTGTTTTCTCTATGAAATTCATAAAATATTTTAGTTTTCAAAGACGCACGAGCTTGTTTCTTTCGTAATACTGGATGTTTTATTCTTGCTTACAATATTTAGTAGTTGATGAATATCATCAAGCATTTTCGTTTGCATATTCGTTTCGTTAAATATACGTTTTCTGCAGTCAAACACATTAATAAGTACATGGGCACACACACACACACACACACACACACACACACATATATATATATATATATATATATATATAATAATATATATATATATATATATATATATATATATATATAATGTCGTGATCCAGAGTTAAGGCGAATGGAAAACAGTCTTCTTGATAATAATAATTTTATTAACTCATAGTTCTATGTGAGAGCAACTTGCGCCATTTTCATTCTTCGTGGCGGAACTAAGCGTGGAATAAGTGTTCACAGTTCCCTGTCCACGCGCTGACTGATCTTATCTGTTTGCAAGCTCATCAAATTGTTCCAAAATGTTTTCGCCTGACCGGATTATCCTAAAAGTTTAGGCGAGCGTGGGTCTTTTTCATTTATTTTATTATTAAAGAGTTCCCTTTTTAAAATAGTGTTTACTCACGTAATTTCTGACTACCCCTTTTTTAGACCTGCTGGACATATTTGATATTTTAGTCACTATTATTTTTACTTGCTCGGGCTACTGGACATGGAGAAGCCTAAGCTACTAGATTATTTGAATAAATTACAGTCGAGCCATTTTGGTAAAAATAACAGGCACAGCTCGTAGCGAAACACAAACTTTATTCATTACTTGCTAAAAATTAGATATTTACCAGCCAGCAACAGACAAGAGAATGACACTTTGCACTAACAGATGTGTACCCAAGAGAGAAGACAGATAGAATTTTCCTAAGGGACAAGAAACTTAGTCAGGTAATTTAATTGTTAGATCAGTAGAAAAACTGAGCTATTTGCCGGCGGCGGAGCTGGAAAACGTGTTGAATGAACAGAAATTTACATTTTTTGGACAGAAAGGTATACTATTCTGAAATGTCCGAAAAGTACTCAGAAACATAATGCAATACTTCCCCCACAAGATCCACCATACCCAGGATTGAGACAAGCAACAAATCTCTCATTCATAGTCAATTTTCTCAACAGAATGACTGTTGATATATTATGGCCGTGGAATATTTTGTGGAGCTACGAGGATCATGGGACTAGGATCATGGGACTTAAATAAACTGAATTGCCGCATTTGGGATAAGTAGGATCCATGTATCCCCAATGAAATTCTCCTATAGTTTCCAAAGGTCACTGGTGTGAATTTACGGCTACATTTATCCTTGGGCCATTCTTTTTTGAGGAAATCGTTGAACGTGGTCTTGTCAGAGGTTCTGTTACAAGCCGTCGGTACCATGACATGTTGCAGACGTTTGTTGTGGTGCAACTACAGCAAAGACGGGTACTTACATCGACCATTTACATACAGGATGGTGCGTCCCCACAAATCCTTGGGTCCATGAAGGCGCTAATGCTCCAGAACTTTACAGAGAAACGTGTTATTAGTTACTCCTTTCCTAATCCATAGCCACCACGTTAGCCTGTTCTAACTCCATGCGATTTCTAGTTATGGGGCTATTTAAAAAGTCTGGTGATTCTTGAAGGTGTTGTGACGTTGAATGACTTAAAGAATTACATAACACATCATGTGCGAAGACTCACAACTGATCAGTTACGATCTGCTGTTGAACACATTGTCCATCGTCTTGAAGTTTTTTGGTCAATTGGAGCATCTTTCCCTACATCGTCCTGGACACGATTAGCAACTGCTCTTCTTGTATAATTTCGTCTTATTCTGTTCTTGTTTCTGCAAACTGAATTATTTTTATTTCTCCCTTACTTTACGTAATGTGATTCAATGATAATGTTATCAGAAAGTAGTCAATAAATGTCGTTTGGTCGTTCATTGTGTTAAATTTCATGTTTTTCCAAAAAAGGAGCCAAAAACCGATATTTTTTTCGAAATTCCGTGATTACATCAAGTGTTTATCCCATATACAAACATAGTTGCATTACGTTCATCCGTTTGCGCTGTAGGATGCCATTTTTAGGGGAAGTTTAATTATAACCACTTGCTATATATATATATATATATATATATATATATATATATATATATATATATATATATATATATATATATATATATATATATATGTATGTATATATATCAGATTCTAATTAGACGCTTCTAGTTTCGTTAAATGTGTCATATTAATTGTATTTGAGAATTTCAGACATAAACAGTTTTTGATAAGTCCATTAAAGTAATGACTACAGAGTATAGATCACTTGCTTTATTCTCGAGCAAAGATTTTATATAGTGTAAACTCATAATTTTGATTGGTTATTAAAGAGCTTGAATCTTATTAAGGAGTGTAAACTCGCTGGAAGAAAATTATGTAAGATAAATTTGATAGTTCTAGAAAAGAGAAAGTGTTTTTAATTTAACTGTATGAACGAAAATAAGAAAAATGAATTTAATGGAATACACGATGGAAAAAAATCAAGGAGAATATAGAAACTGCGAGTGAATTATTACATGTATATTCCTTAAAATTGCAAGAAAAATTGTAAGAATTGGAATTCTTATATTGTATGGTGTACATAAATATGCGCAGAACATCATTCTCATCATACGTCATGGAATATTCAAAGAACTCATAAATCACATTCTTAGAACATCTCTGGAAAATCTCATATCGATTTTGCAGCTGCTATTTTTCAAAGCTAGATCTATGTATCTTTCATTCGAAGCATTTGACATATTCGTTGTGAGCGTGTGTTCAGGGAGAAACGTTTCGAATGCTGCAAACATGGTGGCAATTCTTTGCAATCAATATATTTTTTAAGTATTGCGTTTAGAAGTCATTGTGCTACTACTGCTAAAAGTTGTATCAAGAGACTTATCAACTTTTGGTGAAAATTTAAGAATAAGTCTTATATTATATTCCTCCTTTAGGAGTTTATGTTTAACTGAAGAATTGCGGTTTGGGGTATGAAAAATACTACGGTTATGCGTCAGTTTGATCACTGCTCCAAAATTTGGAGAGGAATTTTCAAATATAGATGCATTTTATCAAGTACCAAGATTAGTTTTAAAGGTACAAGATCTCTTGTAAGAAAATGCCCGGTTAATGAAAGTTTAAGAAGAGGCCTTTGTGTAAAAGGGAAATCTTGTTTTATCATAGACACTTAAGGAATTATTTATCAATAATTCTGAAAAATTCATTAGAACTTTTCTAACCGAAAGAAATATATTTGTGTTTACTTATTGAATTTCACCATAAAAATAATAATGATAGTAAATCTAATTCAAACTAATATTTTTAAAATGCTTAAGACAATTATTAACACTCTTATACAATAGACAAATATTAGGACTTGCTAAAATCCATAAAATTTTTTTCCCCAGAAATCTCACTTCACTGAAAATAGAAAAAATAATCGAGGACAATTTCGACACACTGGAATTAGATTCATAATTTCAAATAGTAAAAGGAAAAAGAAAGCGATTTATTAGAATTCTTTTCAGGGTTGATCTGTTTATTTCAGCTATAAATTTTAAATTTAGGAACTTATGCATTTTCAGTATGTCTCAAAACATTTTTTGTATCCCTTCCCAACTTTCCCAGTCAATCTCTCTTCTTTCATGTCATTCATCGCCAAGTTAGTCAAGGCGAACACTTCGTCGACTGCCCTTTGGTGCCCAGTCGTGGACAACACTAAGTATTTCGTTTGAGCTTGCCCAACTTTCCTGTCAATCTCTTTTCTTTCCTTCTTTCATCGCCAAGTTAGTCAAGGCGTACATGTCTTCAATTACCCTTTAGTGCCCGAGACAACACTAAGTATTTCGTTTGAATCGATTCGTAAGATATGGTTGGTGAAACGTCATTACCTTATTTTAACGTTTTGATCTACATTCTTTGAATTGGTAAATGAATTAAATGCAATCATAAAGAACTGCTACATACTAAATTAAGATTCACAAATCAAAACAGCAAAAGAACAACTGAAGATAAAAAAAACTCAATTGAATATGTTTATGTCAGCGACTAATTTATTGCCAATCACAGTTTCAGCATGACCAAAAATTCTTTTATTACGTCCGATGAGACCAATTAAACATAATGTCCCAGTAAATGAAAATCTAAGAACAGGCTTTGAGTATGTAAAAAGAAAAAAATATTTTATACCATCTGCTTAAATTGTGTGTTAAAAACAACGAGGAAAGTCTATTAAAACTTTCCTAACAGACAGAAAATTATTTAGTTAATGAATCCTTTCCCTCAAAATATTAAATATTAGTTTTGAAATATAGTTTGATTAAGTTCATAAAATGATTATTAAACATGCATAAAAACTTCTATAATGCATAATCCTCCATTTAAAATTACAAAATTCGTTTCACGACTAAAATGTATCGATTTGTCAAAATAATAAAACACATCATTAATTTGCACACACTTTTAGTCTCTTTTTTACTTTTATTTTTGTATTTTCAACCTCAATTGACTGTTATAAGCCTCGTTAGACCTTTGCGTTCACTTTACTTCGAGAGTGAATACAGGTTCCATCTTGATACATAAATAATTAAAGCTATAAAGGAAAGGTCTTACAAAATGTTATGGGCGGGAAACAATCCACAAAATTTATTCCTACAGCAAAATTCACCTCACTGAAAATAACAACAATTGAGAGTAATTACGTAACACTGAAATAAGAATTCCAATTTAAAACTGAAGAAATTCAATTCTTTTGATAATAAGGGTCCCTATCATTTTCGATACGCATTTTGGAACAGATAACCTTTCAACATTCACAAAATTTCTTTAGAAGGTACGAAACCAGTTATAAGAAACAGTCTCAGTTAATAGAAATTTGACATACAAAAAAAGAAATCTTAATTGATGAAAGAACAAATGAAGAGGAAAAACTGAATTCTTTTCAAGAATCCGTTTATGTTAATGACGAATTTAGTACCAGTTACACTTTCAGCATGACCAAAGATTCTTTTATAACGTAAAAAAGCAATTAAACGTACTGTACCGGTAAATTAAGATCTGAGAATAGGCTTTGAGTATGCTAAAAAAATTTATTTTATCACAGCTGCTTAAATTATGTGCCAAAAACTACAGGGAAGTCTAGTAAAATTTTCCGAACAGATAGAAAAGTATTTACTTAATGAATAATTTCCTTTAAAATAATAAATATCATAGACATTTTTTAAAGTTATTCGTCAACAACCACAGAGATAAATCTATTTAAACTATCTTAAGAGAAATAAATAACTACATTAAATATTCCTTTACTTAGATATTTATTTAAGTATCTTTACTTCTACAACAGTTAAACCTTCAATTTAATTATTTGGATTCACAACTAGCCAAAAATAAAACCTGTTTCCCCAAAAAATCACGACACTGAAATTTAAAAGAATAATCGGGGGTAATTAAGTCAAACTGAAGTAAGATTTTCAATTTAACACTGATGCATTTTGAAATTTTTCAAGCATGTATCAATATATCTTTATAAGGTACAAAATAACTTAAAATGGACTTGATTACTATAAAGATGACAACAACCTTTGCGTAAAAAGGAAATCTGAGTTATTTGTCAACAACCCCAAACAAAAACCTATTAAAACTTTCTTATCGATAGAAATATATATTTCTTCAGTGATCTTTACTCAAAAAATAACATTTAAAAATACATTCGAACCTAATATATAAGTTCATAACACGATTATTAAAACTCTCAAGAACAGATAAACCTTCAATTAAAGTATTAGAACTCACAACAAGCCGTAAAATCTCTTCCCCCCAAAACTCACCTCAGTGAAAATAAAAGCAATCATCAAGGGCAATTACGTCACACTGAAATAAGATTCACAATTCAAAACAGTAAAGGCAAAAGAAAGAGAAGAATCTCAATTCTTTTGAGGGACGATCCGTTTATTTCGGCGACGAATCCCCCCCCTTTTCGGCAGAGAGAGGAATGAAATAAGGCTGGTATCCGGAAACGGAGAACTTCGGTGCAATAACTGCACTCCCTTAATCCGGGAGCAGACTCTAAAGTTAATCGTTTTCTCTCTCAGGGAGGCGTTTTGCTGATCCAGCCATTCCCCGAATATAAATTTGCCTTTTACTCCGCAAACTGTACTCGGCGAGAATAAATTAAACCCTGTCGGGAAGTCCAGATACAACGTCGTCTGCCATGTTTGTTCACGAAATCGAGAAATTAATGATTTCTTAATGGATTTTAGAAAGGTAATTGGAGAGCTTTTTTTTTCTCGCTTTTCTTTTTTTTTCTTCCGACTTTGGAGTTGTTAAATAGAATATTTTATATTGAGAATCCAAAATTAATATCAAAGTTATTTTCAGGTGTGTCAAAATCCAATATAAATTTGAATAAATGATTCAGAGTTATTTATCGTAATTTGTGTGGGAGAAAATAGCAATGCAAAATAAATTGTGAAAATCGTAAGGAAACTAACTGTGTTGAATGGCGAGAAAAGAATATATTTTAGGAGATCAAAATTACATTCAAAATTTTTTTTGTATTAAGGGGAAATTTTTCATGATGTGTTAAGGCCATAAAATCGAATATAAATAAAAGAAATTATTTGAAAATATTTATAGTCATTTGGGTGCAAAATAATGCAGAATAAAGAACAATGCAAAATAAATTGTGAAAATCGTAAGTAAACCATACTGAATGGAGAAAAATTGTATAATTTTGTAAAATGAAATTAACATCTATTTTATGTGATATGATGAAATCAATGATGTGATATCAAGTTAAAGACGTTTTTAAAAAATTAAAGTTCTTATATTAAATGATTTTCTTACCTTAAAATGGTATTATTAGTTACATGGGTTTGATAAACAAAACTTTTTTTCTACGGTAGATTTAAAAAAATAATATTTGAAAATTTTTTGATATTTCAAATATTTTTCTTCTCATTTACTTTTTAATATTTTAAAAACATATTTTATATAATAGCTACGAAACTGCTATATATAAATTTAGACACTGAATTTTGAATTAAATAATTGGTCCTCGAGAAAAAAGTAAGATGCCCTTTACATGAAAAAATTTACCAAAAACATGACTTCCTTTATAATTTTGGTTAAAAATTATTTCTATACATTTTATTTTAAAATTCATACCTAATTCTTTTAGACAGACATTTTAAAACTTGCATGAAAAAGGCAATTTATTTTGAATACACACACACACATATATATATATATATATATATATTATATATATATATATATATATATATATATATATATATATATATATATATATATATATATATATACAAAAGAAAAAACACGAGTTTTACAAATTATAAAAACATTATTTCTTATTTTATTTTGAATATCCTAATGCCATATTTTTTCTTATTGTCACCAAACTATTATTTATAACTTTAGTAATAAATTTTGAATTAAATGATTGGTACTCGAGAAAAAAAAAGACGTCAATTTTATAAAAAGAAAATTGGTAAAATAACAGGACCTCTTTTATATTTTTAATTTATAAATTTTCTATCAAATTTATTGTCAAATTTATCACTAACTTTCTTAGACAGACATTTTTATATATGTATAAAAATAGTGGCATTTTATTCATTGATATTTTAGGTTTTTAAACACAGTTGTAAATACACTCAAAAAAAGAAAGAAAAACAGAAAGAAAAGAAAAAGAGACATGACCTGGGGTAAAACAATTTCAAAGTAATATAATTATTTAATGGATAATCTTTTATGTTATATATTTTACACTAATAACACATACTTCTTTTTTTAATTTAGCATATAATTTTATAGTTAATGAATGAATTATAAATTTAAACAAAATATAATTTTAGAGCAAAATTGGGTAAAATGAAAAAGCTTATATATATTTTTATTTTTATAATACTTGCTCTTTACTTAATTAATCTTTAAATATTTCTATTATATTATAAATGCATAAATAACGAAACTTAATATTATTTGTTAAAATTTATACAACACTGATAACATTAAAAATATTTTTCATGTTCACGGAGTCACAGAACTTTATTTTAGAAGTATCCAACAGCATAATTAATTTTTTCTCCATTATTATGCAGCCGAATGAAAGCCGAATGGATAGAGTGCAAGAGTTTATAGGTTCAATTGCCACTGCTGGCATATATATTCCTAGCTTTTATGAATAAGCTATAAGCAGTAAGTCCAGGTCTCGCTAGGTCTCCTGTAGTGAAAACAGTAGCGTGACCCCTCCAAACCACTCAACCAACATTTTTACCTTTTTTTTATTCAAATATAATTTTTTATAAATTTCATTCTCTCTTTTAAGATTCATTGAGGTAAATGGAATACTGAAGGCATACTTAATCAAAGATTTAAAGGTACACAATTTTGATAAAAATGTTCCTTTAATGCATTTCTAATAATTACACCAACTTCAAATTTTGTCGTAATTCATTATATTGTTAAAGAATATTTTAATCAAAATAAAAAAAGCCGTCTAAACGAACGAACCAGTCTTCTTTATTCAAATATGCCTGTTTATATATTGCATTCTCTTTTTTAAATGTTTATCTAAAACCCATTGAAGTAAATGGAATAATAAAGACATTGTAAAAAATGATTTAAAGATACACAATTTTAATAAAAGTGATTCTTTGATTTATTAATCGTTATACCATTCCAAAATTTTGTCATAATATAAAAGATGTGTCAAACAATATTTTAAGCTAAAAAGCTGGGAAAAAATCCTAATTGCCGTAAAAAATAAGAGTATCGAGTCTCTAAAAACCACTAACCAAAAAAAGTCTGTAACTAAAAAAATATTTGGAGCTATTTATTGTAAATTGTAAGGGGAAAAGAACAATGCAAATAAAAATCTGAAAATTATGAATAATTGTGTTTGAATGGTGATTAACTAATAAATATAAGATCTTATATTGGGAAAATAACTTTATATAAAAAATGTTTCGCTGTTTTGAGGGCACGAAATTGAATATGAATGAAAAAAATCATTTATTTAAAATTAATCATTGCAACTTACGAGAATGAAAAAAACCCATCAAAATAAATCTCAAAATAGTAAATAAACTCTGTATAAATGGTGTTCGTTTCTAATAGAATATGTAACACTGAGAATGGAAATTAATATAAAAACATTTGGCTCTAAGTCAAATTAATACAAAAAAAAGTTTTTTTCAGATATAACTGAGAAATATTATTTGAAATTATTTATTGTAACTTGTGAGCAAGAAAAGGACTTTGGAAGTAAATGCTTTTTGATTTGAAAGGAGATAAAATTGTGTTTGAATGGGGATCAAGTGTTGAATAGAATAATTTATGTTGCGAATGGATATTAATATAAAAGTATTTTTTGTATGTTGAGGGCACAAAGTTGAATGTACCTAAAAAAGTTATTTGAAATTATTTATTGTAAATTGTTAAAGGGAAATTATATGTGTCTATTGATAAAGACAGCGCAAATAAAAGTTTGAAAGTCGTAAGTAAATTATGTCTGAATAGTAATCAAGTATTAAGCAGAGTTTTTTTATTTTGTGAATGTTAATTACCATAAAAAATTTTGTGTTTTCTTTTTGTGTGTAAAGGGCAGAAAATCAAATATAACTAAGAAACTATTTGGAATTATTTAATGTAACACGCGAGAAAGAAAAAATAAATATAAATGTTCTCTAATTCATGTTACAAAATAGTCTTAAAATTCAAAGTAAATTGTGTTTGAATGGTGATAAAATAGTTATTTGTTCTAGTAATAGAGGTTTTTAGAATAAATGAAACTGAAGAAGGATTTAGTAAATAATTTCTTCATGTTTTAAATGAAATGAAAAGAAAGAAAAGCGAGAGAAAATGTATTTAAAATGAGTTGAATAAAGGTTTTAATACTAAATTTACGAAATAACAGTGCTGTGACCTTTGACACGAATTTAATTTGAATAAATATATCTGATGTAACCATTTTACTTTTTGTAAACTCTAAAATTTTTTGATTTTTTTCAAATTTCATCTATATAATTTTGAAGCAAAAAATTTTAAAAGAACCAAATTAAAAAATAATATTTAAAGATATGTGAGAAGCTATTGTACTATGAATCTATTTTTAGGTTTTCTCAAATTTTTGTTACACTTTACAAAGAAAAAATTATCAGCCTATAGCATTATTTTGATGCTATAAGTTGTTAGTTTATTTTATTTTATTTTATTTTATTTATATTTATATTTATGAGCATCTAATAATTAAAGTTCAGTTAGAACCAAGGTATTACGACATGATATTTTTAACTTCTGGTTTTTTAAAAAGATTTTTAGTCGTAAATGCATAAGTACTTTTCTTAAACCTAACAATAGGTTAGAATATTTAACAAGGAAATTTAGCTAAAAGATATAAATTTTGTTATAGAAAAAAAAATTACGCTATATACGACCGATACGCTCCTAAGCCTGTTTATTAAAGCAGAACATACACAAAAAAATTAGTTATATAAATTAAAATTTTTGCATGAAAAACTGTTTTTTTAATTAGAAATATATCATGAAAATATACCAAGTACCATGGAAACTACTGTACCTTCGATATAACTAGTTCTGTCATGTTCCAAGATAGAACCAAAGTAACATGCCGGCAAGAGGTGCAATTGGGTGGACACTCGGAACATTTGTTATTTGCATTCATTTAAAGGTAATGACAGTATCCTAGGTGTAGGATTATTACATTTAAAAAAAATATCTAAATTTATTGATAACACATCATTGATTGTTAAAACAATTTAGGTCTCCTGGGAAAAAATTAAAGTATTTACTTTGTGTACAGTATCACCTGTATTGATATAGAATACTTACTTATCTACTATACACTTCAACACTCTACTGACAGTTCTAAAAAAAACTAATTCTTCAAAAAAATGAAGAGATAGCAATGAAATCATTGTAGGACGAAGATACATAAAGCTCCAAGGTACCTCAGATTCCTCTATTTCAGAAAGAAGTGTCTTTCGTGAGTAATCGGTTATAGTTATTTCGATTAGATTATTTCAAAAAAGGTATTTAGAGATTAATTTCATAATCTAATGTAAATGAGTATGAACAAAGATTTTTGTTGGATTAAATGTTTTAAATAGTTTCGAGTGCTCTCTAAAAAAGTGTTTTGTTATAAACGTCGTAGCTTTATTCCCACTTAACTGGCTCAAGTACGGTGAGTTCTTACATGCAAATGAACGTCAATGCATTATTAAGTAACATAAAAGATTTGTTTACAAATAAATGATATTAAAAGAATTTAAATAATATTAACATTGAGCCTAGATGAGGCTCAGGATCAAACCGTCAAAAAATCTTCCTGATCGAGCGGTTTCAAAAAAGAAAAAAAGTTGGATGGTAATCAGTGTAAGAAAAAGAAACTAATTATGTTCCTCTCAAAACTGCTCACACTCTTTCGTGGATACTAGGACATGTTTCCTTGCTCGAGTCTCTCAGAAAGGGATACCTCTCTCTTCTTTTCCGTTTTTCACAAGGCCAAAAACCCCCGCTCCCCCTTCTCATGGTGATCCCTCTTAATCCTTTCTCTCGACCGCTGCTTTACACCCTTGTTTTGATGTTTAGCCAAAAACATCTGCAAAGCATTATACGGTGCTACGACTATGCACGAAAATATCACATTAGGAGACTTTATAAGTTCTGTAACCAGTGTTGCGCACCTCCCCCCCCAAAAAAAAAATGTTGGAGTGGTCATGGCCCACATTCAAATAGCAAAGGGATTTCATATGTTGTAAAATTGGTCTTTTTCACCTAAACCTTATATACTTCAATCAGTTTAAACAACGGACAAGAATGAAGAACAGCCTAGAAATCGAAACTTAATTTTTCCTTTTCATAAATCAACCAGAAGCTTTTCTAGAATTCATCCATTGTACATCATAGTTGTTGGGTATTGTGGTATGGTTGCGTAGGTGGTTTATATAACACTGACTCCAATTAAATTAAAACATCATTTTATTTTAAGTAAGGCCGGCTTCAGCTCGATAGCACGTGCACACTCTGGTTCACCTCTCCACCAATTCAAGTTTTTGAGTACATGTGTACTCGCTTAGTTGAAGTAGCAGTGAAGGTGATATTTGATTTGCATAAAGTTCACCATGGAGTATGGATACATTACCATAGTATTTTACTATAAGAACGTCGGCCGAACGATGGCCGAATAGTTAGGGTGCTGGCCTTCGGAACCGGAGTTCATGGGTTCGAATCCCACTATGGCATGGATGTTCGTAGCTGTTCGGAATCGGCTTTAAGCAGTAGGTCCCGGTCTCATTAGCCCTCGTGTTGCAAAAAGTAGACTGTAGCGCTCCAAAACAAAAAAAGTATAAGAACGTTGGCTATAAATCTAATTTGATTCTTATAAAAGGAAAACTTCATCTTATTACAGTCACATTCAAGAACTAAACCAAAGTCCTCGTGGCAGAAGCTCTTAACACTCACTGTACAATTTAAAATTTAACAGTTTGGTACAAAAGCATTCTTGATGGAAAAGACAATTTACTTTTCCTTCCTTCAGCAAACTTAAATGTTTTTAAATCCGTTCAAAGTACTCCCAAAGTATTTCAAACTATTTAAATAACTTATAAGTGTGAAGAAAAGCCTAGAATAGAAATCTTATGACTATCAATAATCCAGTATCTTTTTCAGCATTTATTCATTCCACAACACAGGTATGTAGGTTATTCTTCTATAAGAACATCCCATACACGTACATTCTGACTTCTAAAAAGGGAAAACATTAACTTATTCCCGTCATATTCAAGAATAAAACCAAAGTCCTCTTGGCTGAAGCTCCTAACCATCACTATACAATTAAAAACTTAATAGTTTGTTTGATACATAAGCATTCTTGGCGTAATGGAACTTTTCTTTCCTTTAGCAAACTTATTGCGAAGAAAGTATCCAAGTGTATGACTGACTGTCGTTCCATGGAATTTAACAACACAAAACTACTGTTTAATGCTGAAAAGTTGCAAACAGAAATTCTATTAAAAGTTACAAACGGAGCAAATATAATCACATATTGCTAAAACTGAAACCCCAAATCCCTATTCTTCCAATAAGGATTTGTTTGTTGCCTTAAATTATTTCTCTGTAGGCACGAGGAAGAATGAAGGACATGTTATCGGAAAATGAAAACGTCGGAGCAAAATTTTTGCTCTCCATTATCCTGAGCGGACTGAAAGTTAATTGTTTTCTCTCTGAAAACTATTTTGCTGAGTCCTCTATGTCTTTGAATATAAATTTGCACTTTAATCCGCAAAATGTATTTACCAGGAATGAATTACCAGCAGAGAGAAATGGGGCAGATGCCGTTACTACGTTTATTTCCAGAATGAATGTGTAAGAAGCAAAGTTTTAATAACTTTAAAAGAAATCGGCAAAAGATACGCTTTTTCTGAAAAGTTTCAATTGCGGATTGTTAAATAACTTTATAAATATATAAAACCTAATATTTTAAAGATGTTGAATTTTCCTTTCGACTACATTTCATGA
>CM063505.1:16312381-16317381 GCA_032207245.1 Pardosa pseudoannulata
TCTGGAGGGTCAATAATCCCCAAGAATCACACTAGAGAAATGGATACTAGACGAGAAGTGATCGTGGTGGATCCTTTTTTAATCGTTTATCCCAATGCATTTTTGTTATAATGTAATGAAATTTTGTTATAGAGTATGCCTTAAATTGGGAAAAATCACATATTTTAACGCACGTGGTTGTATTTTTGTTTGTGTAAGTGGTCGTGCGTTGATATTTTTTAATAGATATCGTAATAGTGTCTGAGGTGGATCCTATTTAACTTTTAATATAAGGTTGGTTTGTAGCACTACGGTCTACTTTTTGCAGCACTAGGGCTAATGTTTAAAGCCGACCTACTGTTTAAAGCCGATTCCGAACGTCTACGAACATCCATGCTTCAGTGGGACTCGAACCCACGAACTCCGGTTCCGAAGGTCTGTGCCCTAACCCCTCGGCCATCGTTCGGCTTTAATATAAGGATTTTTTTTATAATTTTATGATATTTTGTTTTAACACATTGTGTGCAGATACATTTCACAGCGGAATTGTATAGATCGAAGATTATTTAATTTTTTAACCAACTTTTCGTATTTTATATTGAAATATATAAACAAATATATAAATAGAAATATATAAATAACAACCATAAGATTTTTGTAAACAAAAAATATATTTTTTAATGGATAAATTTATAATAGTATCGTGAATATGAAAATTCAAATAGTTTTAATTTTTTCGTGTTTTTTTGTGTAATATATAAACATTTTTACATTATAAAAAAATGAAAAGAGCAATCATAAAACTAATAATGTAAAAACTAGTTTTTATTTGTCTAAATTTTTCTAGAATCTATGTAGTAGACAAGAACATTCGGCTTCGTTTTCCTGTATATACCGTTATTTTTGTACCCACAAACAAACCATGTTGTTACACTAACCCGTACTAGTACGTGACCTGCGCTCAAGTATCAATCGTCAGAAAACGTACTAGTACTTGTCCCGCATACAATGTGTTAATTTAATCCTTGTGTTATTAAGGATATTTCTCAAAGTAAGTTATTATGTAGTTATAAATAGTTACACTTTATTTAATATTTAAATTCATACGTACATGACACATCATATTTTTTTACAATCGTTAGTGTAACATTTTAATTTCGTATAATAAAATTGATCTTTACAATTTTTAAAAAAAGACAGTAAAAAAAATAAATTGTGTATTTCAGAATCATCACCATTATCATCTGCCGAAATTCAAATCATATGTTAAATTATCGGAAAGTATAAAACTTCCATCATTTATTCATAAGAATAAAACGGTCTGGAGGGTCAATAATACCCAAGAATCACACTAAAGAAATGGAAATGAAACAAGAAAAATGGAGAAAGAAAAGAAAAAAAAATCCCCATTTTCTGAGTGACGATCCGTTTATTCCCTCGATGAATTTCCCTCTCGTCGGGGAAAGAATGAAGAACGTTATACCAAGAAACGGAGAACTCCGGTGCAATAAACTTTACCCTCCTTAATCCGGAGCAGACTGTGGAGTTAATCGTTTTCGTAGGAAAGGCGTTCTCGAGCTGAGATCGTCATTTGCCGGGGTATAAGTTTGCTCACTACTTTGCGCACTGCACCCTTACTTTCAAAAATTAAATCTCGTTGAAATGTCGAGGCACGTGGTGGCTCTCATGTTTGTGCAAGCGGTCGGGCGGCACTGATTTTCTTAATAGAGATCTCTTTTAAGTGATCGTGGTGGATCCTTTTTTAATCGTTTATCACAATGAATTTTTGTTATAATGTTATGAAATTTTGTTATAAAGTATGCCTTAAATTAGGAAAAATCACATGTTTTAAGGCACGTGGTTGTATTTTTGTTTGTGTAAGCGGTCGGGTGATGGTATTTTTTTTAATAGATCTCTTTTAAGTGGCCTAGGTGTATACTATTTAAATTTTTATATAAGGAATTTTTTTATAATTTTATGATATTTTGTTTTAATAAATTCCGTTAATTGGGAAAATCAGTATATCGTGGTACGCGATGGCTGTCATGTTTGTGGAAGCAGTCATAAGGCGGTGATTTTCTAAATAGAGATCTCTCTTAAGTAATCGTGGTGAATCCTTTTTTTAATCTTTCACCATAATGCATTTTTGTTATAATGTTATGAAATTTTGTTATAAAGTATGCCTTAAATTAAGAAAAAATCACGTGTTTTAAGGCACGTGGTTGTATTTTTGTTTGTGTAAGCTGTCGTGAGATGATATTTTTAATAGATATCTTTTAAGTGTCCGAAGTAGATCCTATTTAACTTTGAATATAAGGATTTTTTTATAATTTTATCATATTTTGTCTTAACACATTGTGTGCGGGTACATTTCGCAGCGGAATTGTACTGGGAGCGGGCATTTTGCGCGTAAATTTAGTTTTTCAGTTAAATTTCAATAGATCAGAGATTATTTAATTTTTTAAGCAACTTTTCATATTTTATATTGAAATATATAAACAAATATGTAAATAGAAATATATAAAGAACAACCATAAAATTTTTGTAAGCAAAAAATATATTTTTAGTGGATAAATTTATAACTGTATCGTGAATATGAAAAATCAAATAGAAATAGTAGTATATAGTTTTAATTTTTTCGAATTGTGTTATATATGAACATTTTTACATTATAAACAAAGAACAATCATAAAACTAATAATGTAAAAACTAGTTTTTATTTGTCTAAATTTTTTCAGAATCTATGCAGTCAAGAACATTCGGCTTCGTTTTCCTGCATGACCGTGATTTTTGTACCCACAAACAAACCATGTTGTTACACTAACCCGTTCTAGTATGTAATCCACGTTTAAGTATCAATCTTTAGAAAACGTACTAGTACGTGTGATGCGCTCAAGTATCGTCAAAAAACGTACAAGTACGTGTCCCGCATACAATGTGTTAATAAATTCCGTCAATAGGGAAAATCACGTGTATCGTGGTACGCGGTGACTGTCATGTTTGTGGAAACAGTCATGTGGCAGTGATTTTCTAAGTAGAGATCTCTTTTAAGGGATCGTGGCGAATCCGTTTTACAGTAAAATTTGTTATAATGTTATAATAATTTGTTAAATAAATTATATAAATTGAGAAAATCACGGAAAATTATTTTATTTACTGGATTTACACCCTACTTTTCCTCTTTTTTTTATATATATTTATGTAATTAGCAGTAAGACAAATGTTACGTATTCGGTAATTGGGAAAAAAAGGTTATTTTCTAACTGGAACTTTTAACCTTTTTGATCCTTTTGCATAATTAAATTTCGCTATGTAGTGTCTTTTAATAGAACATGCTACAGAAATCTATAATGCTACAGAAACCTAAAATTTTACGTTTCTCGTTTCCTGGTAACCTTCTCAGACAATATGTGAATCCTATTATCGAGTAGAACTACTTGTACCAATCGTCTGGGATATTCTTATAAATCAGCAAAAATTTTCAAAAATGTTTAATAAAAATGTAATGTATGATCTAGTAATTTGATCCCTATTAAGCCATATTTACCAGCTGTTAAATAAGATTGGGACAGCAAACAATTGAATAAATGCACTTGAATACCAGTTTATAGAGATAGAAAAGAACAGAAGTGTGAGAAGGAAAAGGCACCACTGATATAATCGCCCATGATTGCATATGTACATCTTCAGAGCGGGACAGATCGCTTCGTTTGCAATTATTCTTTAAGTATTCTCTCTTTTATAGGTATCCTTGTTACTTTTCTTTTCCATTTTCTTACTACATTTTATCATTTTTCGAAATATTTTTACAAACTAGCGTAGGCAATTACGGTGGCAGTTAAAAGAATCAGTGAATGGTAATTAAAACAATTACATCTTTTGATATCGTGTTGGAAAAGAAAAACTGAAATGATTTCAAAAATGTAACTGGAGCTATTAGTTTTCTACAAAATATTATAGATAATAACTTACTATGTTTTCGGAGAATCACAAAATGTTGCTTATTGATGTTACTATGCTAATTACCACGGCTGGAGGAGAAGATATTCTTCTCAACTCTAAAAAGAGCTAAAAAATTTGAGAATTAATATGAGAGATTACATACTAAAATTTCTATTCATGTTTTTATTTTGCCATGTTGAGGGAGAGGTTAAAAAAATAAAAACACAACACAGCTCCCTAGAAGCTGTTCAGAAACTCAAGTAAAATAGACACCAGATATTAATTAGAGACTTATCATTAATGGCATTTTGTTTTAAAATTTCATTTAAAACTGAAACATCATTATAAATATATTTATAATATTTTGTGAATCTGGCTAAGTCTGTGCAAAATTAGTTCTTGATTATATACTAGAATGCTAGTGTCTTAGGGTCAGGGAAAATGGCAGCCAGTAACCGTTAAAAGAAATGGTGTAAGCAACCTCAGATTACACTGATTCCTTTTACTATCTGTCAACTGCCATGCTCTCCTACTAATTGCTCAGGAAACAAATAAGCTGGTGATTTTCACTCTCTTTCTCTCACAGCGGCCAGGAGGGCAAACTCGACCTGTCTAACCAGGGGCGAAGCTAAAGGACACTGGAATCCTTTCTGGTGTTCTATCCGGTCAGTTTCTCCGTAGGTAACCGTAATAGCAGCAATGGCGTTTTGATGCAACTTTTCGTTTCATTGTCTTCCATGACAAGAAAAAATTGGCATTGGGATGAATCGAAGCACAATTGTAGAAGTCACAATGACATATTTGTCACTCCTGATCCTTGCGTCAGTAAAAGACAAAATATTTCCAGAAACACATATATATGACTATTTACATAATGACACAGATTACCAATTTTCTGGAAAATCAATTATATCTTATCAAAAATGTGCATTTGAACAGATTTTTTATCTAAATTTACAGAAACAAAATAAAGAAATGTCTAAACTTAATCCCAGCGTTATTGGTTTGTTTTCCTTACAGAAAGACAGACGAGTGGATTTAGTTTTATAAAGCTGTGCTTGGATAATTTGTAATCAGCG
>CM063505.1:16327381-16357381 GCA_032207245.1 Pardosa pseudoannulata
CACTCCCAGAGCTTTTTGGGTTTGTCATATACGTATATAGAGATTCTAAAAAAATTGTAGCATATTTAGAAATGTTATTCTACTTTATTTAATAGATTGAAAACTATGTTTATTTTGCGTAAAAAATAATGATAGTAGAAAATAATTTATATAGCACTGATAATTTAAATTTGCATATATTAAGACTCGCAATAGCTTTTGGAAGTTAAATAATTTTGAGTTTTAAACTGGGAATATAAATTGAAAAAAAGGAAAATTTGAATCTATTTTCAAAATTAGAATCAATCGTTTGTGCCAGATATGTAGTAAAGTTTTTATTATTGATACTGAAGGAATGATATTCTGTCCACTGCTCTTTCTACTATCTAAGGATGTTAAAAATTTTCTGATAATGATAATGGCATACTAAATTTTAATAATGATATATCCACTGCTGTTTCTACTATCTAAGGATGTTAAAAAATTTCTGATAATGATAATGGCATACTAAATTTTGATAATATTATGTCCACTGCTGTTTCTACTATCTAAGGATGTTAAAAATATTCTGATAATGATAATGGCATACTAAATTTTAATAATAATATGTCCACTGCTGTTTTTACTATCTAAGGATGTTAAAAATATTCTGATAATGATAATGGTATACTAAATTTTGATAATGATATTATGTCCACTGCTGTTTCTACTATCTAAGGATGTTAAAAATATTCTGATAATGATAATGGCATACTAAATTTTAATAATATTATGACCACTGCTGTTTCTACTATCTAAGGATGTTAAAAATATTCTGATAATGATAATGGTATACTAAATTTTGATAATGATATTATGTCCACTGCTGTTTCTACTATCTAAGGATGTTAAAAATATTCTGATAATGATAAGGGTATATTAAATTTTAATAATAATAGCATAAAATGTCGCTTTAGATTCACTATCACTTCCTCTGTGTGTAAACTATTTTGAAATTATGTATTTTAAGCTTATTTCTTGGCTATAAAATGTGCATAATAAATGTTTGAACAGTCAGAGATTCATATTTTCTATGATTTTTGCACTTGCTGTTCGATAAAACTTTCAAAGGTTTAAATTCAGACATTGTACAAAGTATTTTCTTTAGATCGAATTCTACTTTTCCTTATTTTGTGTCCTATATGAGCAGTAACCCACTGGTATGTCTCTCGCCATTCTTCTGAAAGGAACTTGGATTCTGCTTCTAATGGTGTTCCATAAATTGAATTTGGTCCTCGAGATGTATTAAGTTGTTTCAATCCTCAGTTGTACTTCTCTCCTTTTTTCTGCTTACAATTTACTCAGATGTTATTGCATTTCAATTTCAGTATTTCATTTGTGAGTTTGCTTCTGTATGCAATCGAACTGCAATCAGTTTATATATAAAACTGAGCAAATATTCATTAAATTTTTTGCCTTCTCTGTTTAAAATTTCCATGAAGTACAATTTAGAAAGGAAATAACTAATTATAGTAAAACTAAATGCCTAATTATTTTAATTTTCTATAATGGGAATAAAGATTTTATCGCAGTACTCAATCTTGCAGGAAGTTTAGTGTTTTCAAAATTCCCCTAAGTTCTGAAAGTTTATATACTGATTATTACGTTTATAGTTGCTTCGACTTTTGTAAAAGCCTCATTTAAGTAATATTTTCTATACTTTCATGGCTGACATGCGTAATTAATAACTTTGATGACTCGTTTGCGTGCAAAAGTTGGCAAATCTTTTCTATAATACAGTGGTTCTCAAACTTTCGTCAGGAAAAATTTGTATAAACCTCCCAAGTACTTCAGATTTTTACCTTTTCACAATTTTTATGGTTTACTGACAACCCTCATCGTGTTATAATACGACACCATTTGATAAAGTACATTTTCCCTATTCGTGTGTATAAGGTTTTTGATAAGTATTATCAAAACTGGGATTTTTTATCTTGTTACTAGTAAACCAAACTCCCAGATCTGTATAACTTTGACAACATTTTTATATCGAGAGTTTTTGTATGGGGTTTCAAAAATTCTTTTGAAATGGGAATTAAATATAAACTTCTATATACTTTTTGACGTTAATTTAGCAGGAAATCTCATCACAGAGTATACATGTTTTTATTTAAATGAAATGTAACGTATATATTGACTGAAACCACTTTAATTGGATTGTTGCCAGTATATTAATTAAAAAAAATCTTTTCTAAGAGAGTAGTTATCATATAAATTTATATTTTCTAGGGGAATTTATTACGTCTTAATTTTTGAATATAAAGTTCAAAAGTTTACAAGATACATATGTTAAATTATGTAATGATATTTCTGCTGTAAAATATTTTTTTTAAATACCAAGGTCATGCTTATTTTGTGTCGACTCGACATAAAAGATATTCGACATATCGAGAGCGATGAAGTGAAGTTAACTAAAGAATGCTATTCCATTGCCAGAGAGAGTCGAACGATTGCCGAATGGTTAGGATGCTGGCCTTCGGTACCGGAGTTCGTGTGCTAGAATCCCGCTGTGGCATGGATGTTCGAATCGGCTTTAAACTGTAGGTCCCGGTCTCATTTACCCTCGTGTTGCAAAGAAGTAGACTGTAGAACTAAACTAAACTAAACCAAACCAAACCAAACCAAACCATTGCCAGATAATATCAAGACAAATTCAACTATTTGTTACAATAGACAATCGATTGAAAATTTGCTATAAAAATTCAACTAAGAGCTGAAACAATATACATTATTTAGAATTCTTTCCAACTGTCATGAATATTTTTATTTCTATATCCTGAAATGTGAATATTTCAGATTGCAGTAACTGTATTTCTGAATCTCCAAGCATAACTCACATGTATTATATAATATGTGTAAGTATGTTAATATATGTTATCGTAGTTTAGAATAATCTAGCATAAAGAATGAAAATTATTCCCTGTTTCTACATTCTAGTAAAATGTCATTCTTCTTTCGTTGTCTGATATGATAATTTGCATCTACGTACATAAGGTATGCATGCAATTTATAAATTAGGAAACAGAATAACTATGTGATCAAAATACAAATAATTTTTTCTCGATAAAATCACTTTATTCATGTTTTATTACTGAATTCGAACTGTTAAAAAAGGTTGATATTTCATATTAAAGTTGGATTCATCTAAAAATCTAAATATTATGTGCTCACAAAAGTCTGAATTTAAAAATTAGAGTAGTTACTTACATATATTTTTAGTTTGAAGATAGTGTGTTTTGCAGACCAGTATTGAATAGAACATTTAAGATTATATACATTTTTTACAGATTTTATAAATTACTTACATTTTTTCTTCTTCAGCAGCACTACAGCTTAAGGAGGCCAAGGCTTTCTCCATTCAGCACGGTTTGACGCGATGTTTCTCCATCTATTAATGCCCAGTACTCTCAAATCGCTCTCAACACAATCCATCCACCTTATTGGTGGTCTTCCTCGTTTGCGTTTACCCTCAAACTTTGAAAACGTCAATTTTTAACAGTCTCTTGGTCCTCTTTTCTCGGCTTTAAGCTGTAGGTCCCGGTCTCATTAGCCCTCGTGTTGCAAAAAGTAGACCCTAGCACTCCAAACCAAACCAAACTTGGTCCTCTTTTCAAAAAATGCTTCCCAGCCATCTAATTCTGTAGGACTTTATGACTCTTAAGATGTTAGGCTGTCTAAATTTTATGTAAAGTACATGATTGTATAAACTTCTCCAGACGTTGGTTTCCTTCACTGCTCCAAAAATGCATCTTAAAACTTTTCTTTCAAAAATTAGGTGCCTGTTCTCTTCAGTTTTGTTCATCGCCCATGTCTCGCTTCCATATAAAATTATTGGTCTAATTAATGTCTTATATAAGTTTATTTTCGTGTTAACAAAGATAAATTTTGATTTTAATTGGTTCTTTAGCCCAAAATAACTTAGGCGGTTGAATCAAAAGCGGTTACCAATTTCAACTTTAATCTCGTTTTTACTGGTAATGAGATGCCCAGATATTTGAACTAAGTTACACCCTCAAAAATAAAATTTCCAATTTGAAGAGGCTGTACAGCATGGACTTTCGTTCTTACCACTAAAAACTTAGTTTTCTCTTCATTTACTGTTAATCCAATATCTAAGATTACTTACTTTAGGAACATTAATTATAGTCTGATCTATAATGTTATAACTGGATTTAATTTCCGTTTTACCTAGATCCATAAATTAATAGAATTTATATACTTCAATAACTCTTAATTTTTGCAATTTAAAAGGAAAGTTATATTTTACCTATATCCCTAAAACAGCAGACTTAGTTACAAAATAATTTTTTATAAATTTATTATTCAAATTTATTATCAAGATTAAATTTGCTTTGTGATGCACTGAAATTCATTTTGTTGTATTGCAAATTTCGTATAAATCAATATTCCAAACAAATATATGTATGAAGAAAGTTTGCTTTATTTTCACTTTAATTATCAAGTTTCAGTACTTAAAATATATTAAATAGAAAATGATATTATTAACTGCATTAGTGTAGAAGAAAAACAACTGTTGTTTAATCCTTGTGAAAAGAAAATTGTGAGTACCTCAAGTAGTATTCTTATCCACTTCCCGGCAGATGGCAGCACTATTACAAAAGATTGACTGAAACAAAGAAAATTCTTTTGTATCTTTGGAATTTTTCAGAAGTTTAGTTTTAATTTGCCTTTTACGAGAAATTTATTTCGGATAATCAAATTAAAGTTTTTTTTCCGTCTGAATGATTAAATGAAATACTAATCAATTTGTATTTCTTAGAAATCATTGATTTAAAACTTTACAAAGAGTTTGAATTAAAAGTTTAACGCAAAATGGCTATAAAATGATTCGTATTCATTATTACAGTTGCATTTACAAAAGAAACAGTTTTAAAAATTCTGAAGCCATTGTGTTTCATTTTTTCTGATATATATTTCATATATTCTGAAATAAAAATAGAATAAATAGAAATAAATCTTTGAATTATTTTTAATCAAAAATTCCATTTTTACATATTTTAAAACTTAAAAAGAAATTCTTTAGCCACCTCTAAATTGTGGGTTGATATAAAGAGATTAATATTAAAAAAATAATAATTAAAAAAATCTTTGGCTTAAAGTTTTATATATTCAAAAATTAAACTTAATTTCTATGCACGAAAATATTCCTGAAGTGGAGTGAACTTGATAATGATGTATTATAAGTAACATAACAAAAAAGTACTTAACAGCCTAATGCTTTTTTATTTAAAATTAACTTTAATTTAACTTAAATTAAACTTTAATTTGGTAAATAATTAAATAATTAAACTTAATTTGGTATTTAAAACTAAATCTTCCAGAATGTTTCCACTAAAGGTGAAATAAAAAGAAACATGCCTGAGTTCGAAGGTTCTAATCATTCAGAGGGCATAGGTGTTCGTAATCATTCGGAATAGTCTTTAATTAATAGGTCACATTTTTATAAGTCTTTGTAAGTTAAGATTTATCATACTCCTCCAAAAATAATAAGACCAATTTCTTGGTCATAAAGTGGAAGATAATGGGAAGATCCCTAATATGAATAATTTTCGAAATAGTCTGGGGTTTTATGTTACCTGAATGATCACAGTTGTTCTTAAATGGCTTACAGCAGAAGAACACTATCTGGTTGACCTCTAGTAATGTAACAAATGACCATACAACTCCAAATCAATCAAGTACAATTTTTTTCTAACTTGTGAAATCAATTTTCATATTTGTTTACAAGTTCAAGAAATGGTGAATGCGTAAAGGAAAGTACAGTCCTTCGTAAGGTGGTAATTTAAATTAGAAGAATAGAAATTTGTTAGAGTTTACAATTGAGAGGGGGGGTTTGGAATAAGTAATGTTTGAAACTAAACCTATTAGAATGGAATTTCCACTATAGTGGATAATAAAAGAAAAAGTTTGAGTCAATAGTTTCGAATCCCTTGGTTAGTATAAATCTTCGTAACTATTCAGAATCGTCCTTAACAGGAGGTTTCAGTCCTGTAAACATTTTGTAGAAACCTATTGGCCGTACTAACCTAATCGAATTAAACCAAATTATATTGTTTACGTTGATTATCACTGAAAGTAAAAAATTGGAAAGAATGTCCGAATCACTAATTTACGTGCTTCGGTAATAGTTTGTAATTTCATATTGCCTAAATGATCATAATTGTTCGTAAATTGTTTACCACAGTAGAGTACTGTCTGTTTGACTTGTAAAAGTGTAACAATGACCATAAATCCTCAAACAGACAAGGGTAAAATTTGTTCCGACTTCAGAAGTCAATTTTCATATTTATTTTAATAGTACAAGTGATTGTGCATATGTAAAAGAAAGTTTTCCATCGTGTTCCAAAACAGTGCCCCTGGAGGTGGCAGGTCAACCCTATAGGTTTTCTGCTTAGTCGTTGCTGCTAAATTACGGAGGCCAATCTAGTTTGTGTTGTCCCATCTTGAAGAGTAATTTTAGTAGACTATATGGCACTCCAGTAATAAAATTGTCAGCAAATATCTGCGGCTTGGTAATGACGAATGCAATAAAACAAGTTACCTCACATTGAAAATAATTTTCCATCGTAGGTGGCAACTTGTATTATAAGCACAGAAATTTGTTAGTTTATAAGGAGTTCATATAGAATAAGAAAAGAGAAAAATTAGTTTTACAAAATGCCAGATTAATAAATTCCCTTTTGTACACTGAACAGAGGATAAATGAAGAATCAGTTGTTAAACCATGTAGATTATTAGATGATACATTCCCTTAATGACCATAAACTGTTACATAATAGTTTTACATTTTTAAATAAATTTCAGGTATATAGCTAGTTGGGAAGTTAATATAGATCTGAATGATGCTATGATATTCGTATTTAGAGCCATAATCTCTACATTGCAGTGCTATAGTTGGGAATGCTAAAAAATGGCTTAAAGAGCTTCATATGTTCTGATTAACAATAGCAATAAAAATACTAGTCATAGTATTTTTAATTAAAGAAACTGCTGTATAGCTGTTGAAAATACTTGAGTAATAAATATTGTGCTTTTCAAATTAGTATACTCTTTTAATTTAAACTATTTTTCATTTTTGTATAATAGTCAAATCTCTTCCTTTTTTGATCATTTCCTTAAAGTAAAATAGCTTTCTTTACATAAGGTACATTTAAAGAAGAGTTTAATTCTTAATTACAGACGTACCTAACTTAAGTGTAATTTCTTCCTTTATTAGAGAAGTAAGGGGAATATGCGCTGATAGAGTAATGCTGTCTGACAGTGCTGTAGGTACCCTGCATACAATCCAGAGTCTCAGAATCAATCTACTAAAGTAAAAAGTAAATTATTCTCTCAGAGAATCTTCCCCTCTCCCCTTTTCATCCCGTAACTCGACCTCTGCACCCGTTTTTCGGAGCACGTGATCAAAGATGGCGGCTAAGAAGTTAAAGAAGCGGGTCCCCCCAATGCTTTTCTTGCCTATCTTTACGTTTCTCGCCTGCCAAATGCAACGCCCCTGCTTTAAGTGTGTGTGTCGCGAGGGGGGGGGCGCGTCGGTGTCTGAAGCATCGGAGTGACAGGGGGCACGGGACAAAAGGGGCGCTATTGATCCCCGTAGCCCTGCAAGAATATGCGCACTTCGTGTTGACAGTCGGCCTAAAATTAAACTTTGGATACGAAACCCGCGGGAAGAAGAAGAAGAGGGATTGGAAGATGGAGGGGATTGTAAGAGGCAGGAGGGCGGAAATTGCTTTTAGCCTCGCACCCCGTGCGAAACTCGATTTTCGTCGAGTAACGAAGGGGAGCTCCGACTTTATTAAGCGCGCCAGAGGAGGGCCCTATTTGTCTCGGAAGCTCTCTCTTTCTCTCTCTCTCCATTTTTTTCATTCCCTTTTTCCCCGAATGTGCCGGAAAGGAATAAAGAAAAAAAATGCATTCGACGGTGAAAAACAAAAGCATTTGCGTTATTTCAATTTTTTTTTTGTTTGTTGTCTCTCTGCGTTTTACGGATCTGTGTGTGGAGAAGTATTGCGAGAAACTGAAGTGTCGTGTAAACTGGGTGCCTCTGTTGAAGCTTTTGCAAGAATTGGGGAAGAGGAGAGAGAATATATATATCGCTGATAAAAATCCTTCATGTGCTGCTACGCGATGCTTTTAACTTGAATCAACATGAATGGATCAGAATGTGAAATGAAAGAGTATTACTTTTGTCCTGTAGACGTCATATTTTTGCTTTCTTCTTCGGTGTACTCATTGCATGTTCGGAATAAATTGCTTTGGAGGAGATGCGGGACACGAATTTCGGGGGAGCGTGGGAAGGGAAGGGGCCGAAATATTCATTCCATGAAATCCTTTCAGCTGATATTAACTTTCTGTCTTTGGTTCCGACTTCGAAGATATTGTATTCCTGACACCTGTTATCTAATATTCTAATGCTACGGAATCCGTTGTTTCAATTTTTTTTCTCTAGACCTTATTCTACTGCTCTAAAGCTGATATGATCGAAGCAGACAGTACAAACTGCTCTTCTAATTCCTTTATTTCCCAGTTTTTAGATTTTTTAAAGAATACTGGAAATCGAATGTTATTATTGAATATGCCAGTGGAATCTTCATTTTAATAAAATTTATACATGAGTAAGATGCATTATGAACAAACTCTATTTTTAAATTATTTTTTATAACTTAAAACCTGCCGTAGTCGTTAAGGGTCTCACAATGCTTCCTACGTGAGATGTGGATTTTCCACTCCTATTCTAATGCGTTTTGTAATATAATTTTTCCTTCCTTAGATTATCAACATATGTGATTAGATTAAGTATTCACATCCAGATATTTAATTTTTTAAGATTCATAATATTTATTTTTACATGTCCTGCACTTTATCGTTTAATATCATTAAACTATATCATTTAATATTATAGTTTGAATAGCATTTTTAACTTTACGGACATATTTTTAAATAGCTATAAATAAATAGCATATAAAAATACGCTTTACGCAAATAACTCGATTTTTGTTAACTTGTTTATTTTTAGAATTCTCCAGGATAAGTATGTTTACATGCGTCTTGTGTATTTAAATACTAGACGTTTAGCATGCATATTATAACCTGTAGAATGATATCTGAATAAAAGCAACATAGCTCAACTTTAGCGAAATTGGTCTGTCAGTTTCGTTATGTGAATACTCTATATTTAGAATACACCAAACGATGTTAACAAGTTATGTTTAACCCACTTGTCCATTTTTATACAAAAAAAATAATAATAAAGAATATACTTTTCTGACTTCATATACTTGAAATGGAACCCTAAGTTCTATATGAAAAAATAATTCGTTCATCTTGATCTTATCAAACAAAATTTTCGGTGCCTCATATGACGTTTGTATGTCTGTAGGAGGGAAGGGGCAGCAAATGAATGTATATTTTAAAAGTTACGATAGTGATTTTGAGTAAAAAAAATTATACTTATATAAATACTTTGCATTATTATATATGTTATTTTAAAAATCTATTATAATTAAACAAAACAAACAAATGTTTTGCTTCTACATTCTTAAAAATATATGAAACTTCAACTTTTTAATCTTGTGCTTTTAAGCACTAATTTAACCCTTTCGTGAGCCTTGTGAAGATTACTTACCACCTACACGATCTTACAAAATACACCTGTGGGAAGTGCAAAACCCGTTATAATATATTAGTCTTGTTATTGAAACGACGGGAAGACTGATTTCCGCTTCGGTTTTGAGCTGTCATCAATTGTTCGATCGATTAAATAAAATTAGCAGCTCTGTCTTGGAAGTTTGGAAGCGTGGAGTGAGAAATAAATGTCCCACGAAAGGGTTAAAGTCACGTGTAAAAATTATATACATAAAAAGTATTTTCGTAGATGGAAATTTTTCGAAAAATTATTTTAATCTATTTTACATAAAGGCATTATCCCACGTCATGTTGAAAAAGCAACAAATTCGATTTACGATTCATATTCCCAGTTGAATAATGTACGAATTTCCTAAGTGTTAGGGGAAAATTTTCTCCCTATTAAACCCTATGACATATCAAACGAAATAAAATAAATTGGTTAAAAATATTTCTCTGGCACGTGAGAAATCCGGTTATTTTTCTCAGGAAAAAGAAATTATTAACTGAATCTGCTGCTTTTTTCGACACGTACACAATGATGTATAATAAGGCAAAAGAGCCTAGTCTAAGGTTCAAATTGACAGATCAGTAATTTTCAGAGTTTTTAACTAATGGAATCCCTGAAAAAATATTACTTGAGAAACTAAAGGGCCTATTATTTATCACTGATTAAACATAAGAATTTAAACTAAACAATATAAAGCGGTATAAAAGTTTAGATAGTGCTGACAAAAGGTGACGTGGAAGCAAGAATTTCTTTATAAAGTGGTATAAGTAAAAGGACACTGATGAAGGATATTTCACCCCTTCTTGTGCTGTACTTTCGTGTGTGGTTTGAATGATTCATTGTCACATTGCTTTTCTGTTCCCTATTGTTGCTTTTCTGGCTTGCTAGTAACTATTATTCCTATTTAAAGAAATAGGGAAAATTTAGAGGTCCAATTTACAGATTTTCTTTAAAATTTCAATAGTGTTTAAAAATTTCTAGAAGTACCCGTGGAGGGTCGTTGTGGAACCCTAGGGTTTCCCGACCGTACTTTGAGAATCATTAACCTAGATCAGGGGTGCTCAACTCAAATCGGTTGGTGGGCCAAAAAACAATTTACTGAACTGAGGTGGGCCGCACATATAAAAATAAAACAACAAATTATTCAAAATATTTTATTGTGCAATATTCAAAACATGCATTTTTACAGTGCCAGCTGCATCTGTACATAAAAGTTGTGTTATACATATGTCATAACTACAACGGCCGAACCATGGCCGATTGGTTAGGGTGCTGGCCTCCGGTATCGGAGTTCGTGGGTTCGAATCCCACAGTGGCATGGATGTTCGTAGCCGTTCGGAATCGGCTTTAAGCTGTAGGTCCCGGTCTCGTTAGCCCTCGTGTTGCAAAAAGTAGACCGTAGCACTCCAAACCAAACCATAACTACAACGACAATAAACATAAATATAATTTATAACTTGCTTTCCATACAACTTCCACTGACTGGTTGGACAGAGCACGTGCACGTGCAATTCAGCAGGTTGTATAAGTAATGGCCGATTGACATAATATTCTAGTACACTCAAAGTTCAACGTAACCTGTCGAACCCTACTCAAAGATCATGTTTACGTTGGCTACTAACAAGTCTTAACGTACATAATATGTGATATTTATTATTGCAAACATTAACTACTAAAATTCTATGTTCCAACTGTATATAGTCAAAATGGCTAAAACTGTATAGATAGTTGAAAACTTCAATTGGGTTGCAATAAGTTTTTAAATGGGCCACTGATTGGGCATGCCTGACTTAGATGTTAATACAATCATTTGTTGACAGAGGAAAAAGATGGCTGTAGTTGTTCCACATTTATTTAACAAATTTTAAAACTGAAAGTCAAGTTGGACATTTTTTAACTGCTTTATTAAACCCCAGTATTATTTTACATATAATTATAATAAACGAATAACTATTTTTTAAAATACAAAGACTCATCTCTCAGAAAGTACTGCAATTGAATAAATTATCTGAAATTAATTTTATTTCCGTCTCTACCGTAATTAACAAAACATACGAAAAGATCAAAAGCTTAAATTTCATAATTGTCCCCGCATCTCTCCGTCGAAACACGTTCTACGAAACACTTAAGGGAAAGAACAAAATCGAAATCAATACAATCGCTCAAATTTCTAGCTAATCCAACGAAATATATTTAATGTAATAAATCGTATGAGGCTTGTTAATTACATTTTCGAACATGGTTTAATTAATGCCTTTAAAAGAATGTTGAAACACGTAAGCATACTCCTGAAATCAATTCGAAAACTAATTAGGGAAGTTAATCTTTATTTAATGTTCAATCTGAGTCTAATATTTTCGAAGAATTCTGAGAGATACACCGTCATAAATTTCAGCTGCAGCTCGGATTCTTTATGGGGTTGCATCCGCGGTTTGTATTTTGTTAGTAACGAGTGAAGGGAACGAGTAGTGTGTTTATCTGATATTCTTATTACCCGCCTGCTTTTTACTTTGTTGGTTTGAGGAAGATATTTAAAACCTGTGCACTAGACATTATTTTTATTTCCTGTTATAATGCTTTAATTTTTTAATTTTATTTATTCATGATCTTTATTAATATATCATTTTTCCCTGCAATTACAATTATCTCTTCCAATCTTCCAATCGGTTACGACATTCAAAAATCGAATTTGAACTATGTGCTCTCTCTTATTGATGAAATTGTTTGATTCCGATTTTTTTCACTGCTTCAGACTCCTGTACGTCGTCTTGAAAATGTCCATAAAAAGTATTTGCAATTTTAGAAAAGGAGATATTTATTTAAAATTTATGTTTAATTTACTTAAATTAATTCCTTCTTTAACCCTTTGTACTCCTGTGTCGAGTGGGACTCAACATCAATTTTTATCTTAGGAGCTCTATTGTCGAGTATTATTGGACGTTTATTCATGTCTAAACCAATAGATACTCTAATAAAAATATACCTGGAGAAAGAAGACAAACCACGTTTTGCATGTGAAAAGAGCAATACTATAAATGAAAACGACATTTAATTGAATTTGTTTTTTATTTATTTGAATTGCCCTATTTTTAGTATAAGAATATTTCAAATAAAACACCCAAAAGCGTTGAGAACTGCTGCCAACAAAATTGAAATACAATTTGGAGTGCAAAGTGATAACAGAACAAACGCAATGGTATGCTTCTCTTCAAACTTTCGTTTGTTTTACCCTAAAACGCTTTCCTTTCGTCTCTGATATAATTTTTAAGTCAAATAATAAACTGTTAACATCTTAAAGTAATTTTATTGTGCAATAAACCATTTTTGAAAAGGAAAACATATGTATCACTTGCTATTTTTATTAAATTTTTTTTAAAGTTGTCTTCCAGACGTAATAATGGTAACAAAGTTCGATAAAAACAGGATTGCGTCCTATGATTAAATTATTGCTGGCATCATTCAATCCGATTACTAAATTATGTTGTACACATAATTAGAGGGCCGTTCTAAATGTTTTAAGATACTGCTAAAAGGTACAAGTGAAACTAACTTTGTTGGAATAAATTTCGGGGCAGTTAAGTCAACCATTGAGGCACTATTTTGGTACATTTTCAATAGTTTAAATTCCACTTTTCCAGTTCCTTTAATATCCACTTTTCCAGTTAACTCAATATGCTTATATAGCCTTATCATCATATTTTATAACCTTATCTTACTTTCGGAATGAAAACCTCGTCATTCATCGTAAATTTTTCTTTTAGATTAAAAAAATAGCCAAAAGTTACACATAGCAAAATCAAGAGGGAATGTTCTATTACTTCGTGTTTTTGTTCAAGAAATTCGACTGTCGATCTTGCAGCGTATAAAGAAGATGTATTGTCACGGTGAAGCAGAAGTACTCTTAGATTAACTTCTTAAAGAATTCTGGTAGACACTTAATGGTGTAACTGTCTTCTGTCCCTCCAGCCTGATTGCTTTGACCAGCTCTGTATTTCTGCAGATAACGGCCTATGTTACATTGTTATCGCTCGTTGTCTTTTGAATTTTGTTGGTTGTGGATTTTCTTCAAATACCCATACTTTACTTTTTTGACTTATTAGAAAGTCAAAACCACGATATGTAATTTTCATCACTAGTTAAGATTTTAGAAATATAGCAATGCCTGCCTTTAAGTCGTTTTATGGTTCCTTTACAGATTCTGACACGCTCCACCTTTTATTGTTTAAAAAAAATCAAGTAGAACCTAACGAAAAACTGTTTTTCAATGAAGCTCTTCATGGATAATTTTAAGTACAGATGTAGATCCAATCAATTTAGAATTGCAATCTTTAATTTAAATTATAGTTAGCTTCCTTTTAGAAATTATCCTGGCAAAAAAATACATTTTTGGCAAAATATATTCATATGCATTTCATTATTTCAAATAATTAAAAATACTGAAATGTTAATTAAAATTTTATGAACAACCATAAGTAGAAGAATATACCTGGATTAGGAGACTTAAAAAAAGTTTTGTTTATCCAATCATTATCCAAGTCGGTGCAGATTTAAAAAAAAAAAAAAAAGCTTAAAAGATTGTGAAATTTAACAAAACCAGAAGAGAATTTTTTCTACATCTGAATAATTTATATTTTATTATTTTTGAGAAGTAGAATTAAAATTTTTAAATCCGCTTTTAAATACGAAAATACTTAGCAACAATAGTTAAGTACAAGAGAGTATATTTTGGAATTGAAAAGTAAATACTGATTTATCCAAAGGATGTAACATTCTTAAAATAAAACTACTCAATAAAATATTTATATTTCCTGAATAGCTTTTGTTAACTTTCAATTTATTTTCCTAAATACTGAAACAATTATTTCAGTACTAAGTATAAAGGAAATTTAACATTTTTGATTTATCATTTCAATTACATCTTGAATGTTAATTTTTTAATCCTTATAACTTTTGCACCAATAAGAGTCCTTGACATCACTACTTTATAACTGTATACATTTCAATGTTCAGTATTACTTGTTTTTATTTACTGCTCTTTTTGGACTTGTAAAACAATTACTTGCTTGAATGAAATTTTCCATTTACAACGAGATATATCACCAAATAATGGCCATAAATTAGAATCTTTGCTGTTGATATTAAGACTAGAATCGCGGGTTGGTTGGTTGGGAGCACTACGGTCTACTTTTTGCTACACGAGGGCTAATGAGACCGGGACCTACTGTTTAAAGCCGATTCCGAACGGCTACGAACATCCATGTCTCAGTGGGACTCGAACCCACGAACTCCGGTTCCGAAGGTCAGTGCCCTAACCATTCGGCCATCGTTCGGCTAGAATCGCGGGAGTTTCGGTCTATAAACGCGGGCTATGTCAAACTTACCCCGATTAATATGAATACATTTTGTTATTCAAAAAATAGTCTGCATTTATATACAATAATATATCTTTATTTTTAGACACTAAATTATTGTAATAATTAATAAATAGTAATAATAAAACTTAAGGGATATTCCGACAGTTGTGTATAAAATTTTTGTATACTGTTTTAAATATTTTTATATAGTTTAAACATTTTATTGCATTTTCATTGTTTTTATAAAGTTACCCATATTTTCTGAAAAGTATAATTTAGAAATTTGATGATTTTTAGATTTTTAGTATGATTTAGAAAATTTAAAAAAATTCTTTATACGTTTCCAAGTTTAAAAATTTGGTACAATCTGTGAACAAAATTTATTTATAATGTATTTTTTGTTATTTTAGTAATTATACTATATTTTTTATAGCATTTTTATTGTTCTTATGGATATGTATTGCCTCCTTCGTAATTGGCATGTTGGCACTCTTGGCACCGAAAAAAAAGGAAGGGGGCACACTGAAATATATTTTCACCTTAAGCTTAGACTCAATCAACTTGAAATAGTAGATCCCAAACCCTTGACTAGAAATAAATTACACCATAGCTATAGATATAAATGAAAGGAAATCATTATTCTTTATAGAAATTCACAATTTTTGAAGGATTTGGACAAAATACTGATTTGGTATACTGATCTTTTAAAGCCAGTTGATTTTCATTACCCACATTAGAACTTTCAAATACCACTCCTTGATCAGTCTTTTTTTGTGAGTCGGATTGGTGTCTTTTTCGATTTCAGAGACCTTTTATACGACTTAAAAATCTATAAGCAATTTCCAAATATAAATAAAATTATGCTTTTTATGACGCTCTTTCTGCTATTTTCAACAGCATGCGATGCATTTGTTGTTAAATTATGATCATATAATTTATCTGAAAATAAAATAACTTCATTACTTATTCTATAATATATAAATACCATCTGAAATACTTTCCGATTTTCTTTCTCTTCAAAATAATATAGCCAGCAATTATTTATATATTGTGTTTATTGGGATATTTAAAATATTATATATTATCTCATTTCTTAACCATATAACTTCTTCTAATTTTAAAGTTAATCTTCGATTAGTTTCTATCATAGAATACAAAAAGGGAACGTTATCAACTATGTCTTAATGTCTACTATTCACTACGTTTGCAGTAACATCATGACTTATCTAAAATTACATTCATAATTGGGATCAATTTATAACTAGCTTTGACTTGAGACAAAATTTAAAATTATTTCACTAGAACAAAATATATGCTACTGTATGTTTTCGGAAAAAGTAGTATTCTATCGACGTTATGAAATGATTCGTTATACTGTTTTTAAGTTTTATGATTTAAATTTGCTTGATTCTTTAAAAAAATCAATTTAAACTGCTTATGAATAAATATATTTTTAACTCTCTTATACAAATAAATGGTTGTATTTTTGTATTCATCTAAAATAAAGTTTGTTCTAGCAAACTTATAATAGTTATATACCTATAAATTCCATCTCGCACGACACTCACCAACTGACTGATTTTACAGCCCTCACTGCGCTACTACCAGGTATAACAGAGCCATCTGTTGTTCTGCATACACACTATGCTTGCAGAACTTACGCCGAACGATGGCCGATTGGCTAGGGTGCTGGCCTTCGGTACCGGAGTTCGTTGGTTCGAATCCCACTGTGGCTTGGATGTTCGTAGCCATTCGTAATCGGCTTTAAGCTGTAGGTCCCTGTCTCATTAGCCCTCGTATTGCAAAAAGTAGACCGTAGCACTCCAAACCAAACCAAACCAAACGACACATACGTTTGTGATCCATTCACATATCTACAAGAAAAAAATAGATGCTATGACTTATGCTCCAACCCTCGTATTATTCTAAAAAGTAGACATTTTATGTCCTTAGAGATAATATTTTCAAAATAAAGTGCTCACAAAACTAAAATCCTATATAGATGAATTCCCTTAAACGAAAAACAAATAAATAATAAAGAGCATTTTGTTTTCATTTTATCGTGGTCTAAGTTTAAAACTCTGAAATTTATTTTCTGATAATACAATATATATAAAAAGAGAGGAAACCTATTTAAAATTATAAGTATAAATTTATAAATAGTTTTTAGCATTAATCTAAAGTATAATTTCTATCTTATTCAGTTTTTATGAATCAAATTAGCTTCGAGAAAGAATTTAATGTTTCCTAATTGGTACATTTATTTCAACAACGGTCATAATCTGATTTTTTTTTATTCAAGATGTCAGCCAGCATTTGTTTATACACCAGAGGAAAAGACATAAGAACGACATCGATACACAATGCAAAATATAAACAATTCTCGCAAGAGTGAGTCGAACAGACATGTTAAATTGAACTGTCACATAATTCGGTAAACGCATTACCTTTCGATATCTATTGCATTTCAGAATGACGGTTAAACCAATGTAAAAGATGAAACTAAGTCTCAAATGGAATTTGTAAAATAATCTGCATGACTGCCACAGTCGCGGCAGCCCAAATATCATTAAGTACATCTGTTTATCTCCGTACGGGACAATAATTTAAAGCAGAATTTTAAATATTCATATATGCACTTTGAATGAATTCCTATGGCAAGAAAATAAATGCTAAAGAATTTAGTACATGGTATTTTATTCTCATTGTATGTTAATAATATCGGAAGAAAATTGGAAAAGTAATTAAGAAAAGAAATGAAGTGGAATGGAATGTGGAAAGAGAATGATCAACTTATTTACATTTAACTAACAAAGAACTTCTGATAATGTATGCATTAAGTTTTAAATTTCTGCACCGAAAGGAACATTTGTTATATGCAATTAACACCACGTATTTTTTTATCTAACCCCATATTGCTTATAATTCCAAATACTGATAATCAGAATTGCATTCATTTTTAAAATTTATTATATTTTCGATATTGCATTTTAATATATTTATTTATCATGCTTTCTCTTTTGAATTTAATTTCTAAACATTTCTATCTGACATTTATATTCCAATATTATTCTTATATACTAGCATATAGCCAGTCATATGATGGGATTAGTAAAATTTTTAATTTTTCCAGAATTGTGAAGTACCCTATAAGATGGGTAATTTTTTTTTCTGAGAAGGATTTGGTACACGCTCAATTATTGTTTATCTTTATGCTCCTCTAAAGTCTCCTGATACTGTAAATACAGTTAGAATCACATTAACCCCTTCCGGTACGATTTAATAATGAAAAACTGTGCGTGAAGTAACCATTTATTTTTTATTTAAAAAACTTGTTTTATTTTACAATTCTTACATATTCTTAATTAAAATCCACTTTTTACATAGTGTTAAGTATCAGAAACGGTAAAATTAAGATAATAGTCTTCAAGCTAGTGGTACTTTTCAAAACAAAGTGCAAAGGAATTCTGAATTGTTTACATCGCCAGGGAGTCTCACTTCTAATTTGATTCTTGTAACACACACGGCATTTCTTAGTAGGTTTTCTTTTATTCTGACTCATCAATTTGGCAGTGACTTGTACCAAGAAACTTTAAATAAACAATATGTAATAGTGACCTGGGATTTCCACAAGTAACAAAAGTGTTGCTAAATTCAGTACACTAGAAATTTTAAACTAAATTAATTATCATATTTATCAGTAACTTTAGTCGCATGACGAGTGTAGCTCGTCATTGTGCGGTATGGAATGAAAAACCAATGACGAGCTAGGCATCGTCATTTTACCGGAAGGAGTTAATTCATTTAGTCAAACCGTAGGGTTTTGTATAAACACACAAACGAACAAACTTATTAATTATCAAAAACAAAACTTAAATACTAGATATTTATTAGTCCGTGAAATAGACTTTAAGACATTCATGAAAACAATTTGTCGTTAATACCGGTGATAAAATTTTCATTGCAACAAAATATAATCGATGATTAAATTTAACATTATCACATATGTACCTTATTTATTACTTAAGTCCAATATAAAAGAAAATTATTTACATCATATCTAAGTTCAGTGATGAAATGTATGAAAATAATTCAGACGATATTTAATTAATTTAAAATAAGAAATGATTAAATGAGAGGAATGACGTCATAATGCTAGGAAAAAATTATTTTTAACTATTTGTTATGTGATAGATTAATTAAATGCACTTTACGGAAAAAATAGGGCCTGAAATAATGGCATTAAACGCCTGAAAAGAGGGGAAGAGGTGAATTATTTAAGGTTTTAAGACTTGCTTTGAATTTTGCTAACCCTAACTCATCAAAAATCCAATACGGTTTCCCCTATCTATTTCAGGTCCCACTGCTTCATAAATTTGAGGACACACAACTTAGGCTATTATTATATAGCTGATTAAAAATTTTTTTTTGTAAAGCAGAATGAAATATCTATGTAGAAAATGAAAATTATTTTTCTTGAAATGTTTGCTAAGTTTGGAGAGAATTTTCTGAACATGAATAATGTTTTATACATTTAAGTTATTCTTGGTTATAAAAGTGCACTACAGTTACCCGAGTTATGAAAATTTAGTTGAAAAAGTGTAGAAATATTTTCGTAATTTTACCTTTTTGGAAGCATGGAATAAGGTAAAAACTCTTGTTACGCAACACATAATTAAGTGTGAAGTCGTCTTTTGTATATTTTATAGTTTGAATATTTTTTTTCAGTAAGTTAATAAAAATGTTAGATTAGGATAATTAAAGGAAATCACTGATGAGTGAATTTATTTTAGATTCAAAAAGGACAAATTTGAAAAACATGTATTCCCAAAATGAACATTTTATATATAACGTGAATTCAATTAAATGAAAAGAATAATTGCTGGATTTTAAGGGTAAAATGACTTAAAATCATTGTAAGGTAGCTATGAGATTTGTAAAATTTTGACTTTCTTGTTGCAATGGTGATTTTTATTCTATGTGCGTTTGGTTTGGTTTGGAGCGCTACGGTCTACTTTTTGCAACACGAGGGCTAATGAGACCGGGACCTACTGCTTTAAAGCCGATTCCGAATGGCTACGAACATCCATGCCACTGTGGGATTCGAATCCAAGAACGCCGGTTCCGAAGGCCAGTACCCTAACCATTCGGCCATCGTTCGGCATTCTAAGTGCGTTATTATTAGTAATATTACCATTAACAGTTTGGCATCAGTACTCTATGAATACTTTGGTATTTGCACAGTTATGATACACGTAAAATCAATGCTTTTCGATACTTCAATCCTGCTTGTTAATAAACACAAAATTATGCATTAAAATTCATCCAAAGCAAATACTTTAATGAGAGTATTTGTATTAATACATTAAACTTATAAGATCATTCTAATGGCACATGGAAAATTTATTATATTAAAAACTGTACATTTTTCACTTTAATTCACAAAGCAACAAATACAATTTTTGAGAAATTGCATTTTATTCAAATAAATCACTACTGAAATTATTAAAAATTTTGGCCGCAGTCTTAATTAAATCTAAGACTTTATTATTAGTATTACATATGATTTTTTAAGAAATGTGATATTCTTCGAATAAATATATATCTTGTTTATATCACTAATTTGTAATTACGTTACTGAAATTTCATATGAAATTTTCTCAATACACAAATTATGTATAAGTTAGAATCAAATCGTATTTAATTTGAAATTATTTAAAATATTTGTGTCTTAGTGAAAAAAAAATACTTTTTCATATTAAATCTACAATTTTCTGTTGAATTATAAACTCTGAAATAAAGTATCTAAATACTTGTGATATCTACAACTCGTAGATGCGGTGAACTGCCATTTATTTTTCGAACTTTCAGCCATAATACTGATTAAATATACTCGGATATCAAACATATCATTACCCTTCACTTGCATTTATTATTAACACAAAGGTTATAAGCAATTGCTGCCGAAAGCTAATTTAAAATTCCAGCGAAAATAATTTTTTTTTTCGTTATTTGAACATTAAATAAGGATTAACTTTATTAACTCTCTAATTGCTGTAAAAGGATACGTTTTCAATTTCAATATTCAGCGGATATCAATTATTGCTCCACATTTAAAAATGCAATAAAAGAAGCCAGCTAAGATTTGTTTGATAGCACTAATTACTTTACGTAATGAAGTTGAAAAATAGAAAATTTATTTCAAGTTGATTAATGGGTTGTCGCACAAAAGAGATGGTGAGAAAGGGAAGGAGAAATTTATTGGGCTATGGCACGAAATAAGGGAGCAGTATCTGATAAATATATATTTTTGAAGGAGTATAGCATCTATAATTGATGTTATAAAATATGAGGGTTAAATATATTTACTTTGATAATTTTCAATGGGTGATAAAAACAAATTTTAGGAGCATTCATTTTTATAAAACAAGGGAACTTATCGAATATTTAATTTCTACACCCCCAAAATACCAGAGAAACACATCCATTATTAAGTTGGTAGAACGATTTCCGAATGGTTAAGGCATTGTTCTTCTGCTCCAGATTTCGTGGGTTCGAATCCCACAACTGCCAGGATGTTCTCGCAGGCATTAGAATTAGGGTCATTAGGAACAAGGGGGCCGAACGATGGCCGATTGGTTAGGGTGCTGGCCATCGGTACCGGAGTTCGTGGATTTGAATCCCACCGTGGCATAGATGTTCCTAGCCGTTCGGAATCGGCTTTGAGCTGTAGGTCCCGGTTTCATTAGCTCTCGTGTTGCAAAAAGTTGACCGTAGCACTCCGAACCAAACTCAACAATTAGGAACAAGGGAATTTATAGAATACATAATTTCTACATCCCCCAAAATAACAGGTATACACTTCCATTATTAAGTTGGTAGAACGATTGTCGAATGTTTAAGGCATTGTTCTTCTGCTCCAGATTTCGTGAGTTCGAATCCCACAGCTGTCAGGATGTTCTCGTATACATTAGAATTAGGTTTCATTAGCCCTCTAAACAGGAGACTCTAGTTCTACAAATAAATATCAAATCAAATTTTGCAATATTATATAAAATGTTTTAAAATATTCTGGTTAAATATATTTAGTTCAATAATTAATAAGTGATAAAAAACATATTGTAGGAGAACTATACTTTAATGGAACAAGGGAACTTTACAAAGGGCAAAATTCATTCAAATGTATAATTTTTACCTCTTAAAAATTACCAGTAGTACACTTTTATTATTAAGTTGGCAGAACTATTGCCACATAGTCAAAGCGCTGCTCGTCTGTTCCAGATTTCGTAGATTCGAATCCCACAGTTGTCGGGATATTCGTAGACATAGGGATTAGGTTTCCTTAGCCCTCTAAAAAGTAGATCATATCAATCGAAACCAAACCATAATCAAGTCAAATTTTGCACACTGATGTTTTAAAATTCTGCGAAGAACCGTATTCATTAATATCAAAAGTTAATGATTGTTACTAGAGTTCATAAAGTTCACCCGATCTGCTCATTTCTGTGGATAAACTCACCGTCCGAATAAGTCAAGAATACACTAAAATTTCAAAGGATTTCAGGAATATGTTGCAAGTATTTCAGAGTAGGTTACTTGTAATTGCACATATATTAAAGAAAGAAAACAATCAGTGGCTTGAATTTTCGCTGTAGTATAGATATTTTATTTAAATTGAGAATATTACTTGCAGTGAGATTTATTTTTTTTTACTTCCTTAAATTGATAAATATTTCCGTGCGTTTCGCGAGAAATATCTCAGTGCAAGTGCTGTTCGTTCGCGATTGATGAAACAGAATTTTAGAAACGTAAAACAAAAGCATGTAAGGGGCAAAAGTAAAATTTCTGTAAATCCAGTGTTTGCCCCTTACAGATTTTTCAGTGTTAGTGCTGTTTATTCACGACTGAGAAAACAGAATTTTAGCACGAAAAGCAAACACATCAAATGTTCAAAACTATAACTTTTGTAAAACTGTTATAAAGTTTAGATCATATAGAAATTTCTTGAAAATTTTTGCGTATATATTTTTTATAACAGTACTATATGTATGAGTTAGTTTGAACATGAAATGTGCTTCTCTAATATTTTCTCTAGTTGTCAAAAATTATCAATTTTTGTTACTTACATTATTTTTTTCTTGTTGGCACAATTGTGGTCTAGAAATATTTTGGTGGTGATACGAGTCCTCTTGCGTGGATGTGTATATGTGTTGCTCGAAGCATTTGGTTATAGCTACAGTTATAGACCACATATTCCCGTATTTAATGACTGTCTCCCCCGGAGCAAATTGGATCTTTCCATAATGAGACTTGTCCCGTGGCTAGAAATTTCCGGCATTAGTTGCAGAATACATTTATGACTCCAAAGTATTATTCTGGCATTAACAAAAGGGAGCTCTCCTGGAACGACATGCATCAATTTGATAGCTCTAACGATTTTTCAACACGCACCACAGATCGTGCCCGATATCCTGCAATCAGCATGACTCCAGTTACCTATTAGAACCTACCCCACCTTAGTGATTTACTACCAATATATATGTTGCATGTGCTGCGCATTGTGGTTAATTTGGATACTAACCAACGGTTTCAACTTGACACTGCTTTTGATATACCTCTCTATTTTATATTAACCCTTTACCTGTTTTAATGCTATTTCCTTTTCTATCTCTTCTTGTTTTAATTATGGTAGTACTTAAAAAGCCGAAAATAAATTCTCAGGAAGAGTGGTAAGACTTCTTTATTCGTGGAGAATATTTAATCAAATAAAAATGATATCCAGTAAGTATATGTAAAATATATTTAAAACTTTGTCACATTGAAAATTTCATTGTATATTATTAATAATTTCTTTCTGTATGGTATATCTTTAAGCAGGGTATAGCACTTAACTCGGCATTGCATTCATGGTAACAAAATAATATGTTAAAAATGAGAGATGGTGAAAAGACTAAATTAGAACATAATATTAAGTCAAAACCAGGGTGCACAAAGTACCATATCGGATAAAATTACGTCAAAAGTAGGAAACGAATAGTTAGTACATTCATTTTTCATAAAATTTTGTTTTTTCTATAAATAACTCATGTACATATTAGTTAGAATATTTTCAAAACACTCATTCAATTCATTTAAAGTATTAATCAACTAAGATATTAGTTGATATCACGTAAAAAAAGGTTTAATAAAGTTAGTCATATATATAAAGTTTATCACCTTTTTAAAACCTCAAAATATCTATGGAAACTTTGTAGACTGTCAACATAAATTTATTTTCATTGTTCACCAGAAAGTAAATCATAACATGAGTGAGAAATTCATTCACAATTTTAAAAAAGCTTTCAAAAATGTAAGCATTCCAGATTTGTTTAAACACCACCAAGTACTTTTCAAAAACTTTTCAGCGTGTTGTAAGATTTAATGTGTAGAATTTGGATAATTATGAAACTATTCCGTATAATAAAGCTGAGCGATCACAGAATTGGGAGGGTAAATTCTCTGGATACCACGGACCATGAATTCAAACTGGTATAGAAGCTGATATAGACGTTAGTAGCCTTCAGAATCGGGTTAAAAGAGCAAGTCTCGGAATAATTGCGTTTGAAAAAGTTAACTATAGAACTAAAAAAAAATTCTTAAAATGAGGAAAAAGGTTATTCAGACATCTATTATAAAACATTTTAGATAGCCTTTTTTCTGGATGTAGTGTTATTTTTCAAACTTGATTGCTATTATCATACTTACATCAGGCAACAAGTTACTTAATTATATAACATATTAATTAAACATTATGTACATTAGCATAAAATGCAAATACAACGGAAGGCATAAATTTAATAAAGTTTATTTTGTATTTTATGCTATATTTTAAATGGCACAAAGATTTAACTTTTTTGTATGTATCAAAACATTAATCAAATTGTTTAAGCAGTCTTAGAATTTATTGTTATTCTTGTATATATTTATTAATATCTTCTGTTTTAACGGATATTAAGACACAACATTTTAATTTAAATTTATTAAGAACTCTTTTTCAAAATATTATGAGATAAATACTATTTATTGCTGTATATAGTGTACTTTTTTTAAAATAGACTGCTGTTCTTTTCCTTGCCTTGCGCAATAAAAAGTTACATAAGTATATTAAATAAACATTAAGTACATTAACATAAAATCCAAAGCCACCGTAAATAAAGCACAAATTAGATTGTTACGTTGGATTTGCTTTTTATTATATATTCCGACACAAAAGATTTACTTTCTAGTATATAGTACACATCAGCACATTAAGCAATATTGTTTAACCTGTATATAACATCCCACTATGGTATGGATGTTCTTAGACGTCTGGAATTTGATTTAAGCAGTAGGTCCTGGTCTAGCTTCCTCTGCATTATCCCTCGTGTTGTTAAAAAATAGATTGTACAGATTCAAACCATACCAAACCTGTACATCACATATGATACACAATTTTAACCCTCTAAGTGGTTCGCACGTACAATTCCGCCAAACCAATGATGTCTTCAAAGCGGTTGTCACGTACAATTTTCGACCTCCAAAAACGTTCTCAAATGGATGTAATGTACATTTCTGCCAGTGTTTGAGGTAGGAGGGTCAGGTCGATTGTTTAGAAATTGCATCCCTCTTTGACTGACATTTATTGAGGGATGCACCCCTACTCCCTGAAGCACAAAGTCGCTGATAGCTTTTCATGTCTTTGTAAATCTCTATTTCGAAGTATTTCGTTTGCGGTAACAGATGTATCTCTAATTGCACCCCTTAAATAGCTTGGATAACTTTCTTAAAAAATTTAAATAATTCTCTTAAAGAATATTTTTGTTTGTACTTTTATAATCCATTATTTCTTATGGGATGATCTTCGAGACTTGGCGAACTTTATGTGTATTACAAATTAACAATCTATAATAGCTATTTATATATGTAATTATAACCGGAAGTAAAGGGACAATATCGAGGGTGGGTTTTCCGTATTCCATTCTAGTCGGCAAAGGGTGAAGTAAAAAATCATAGAACGCTTTGACCATTGACACAATAAAACTTTAGCGTATTTTTGAAGACTTTTTTTAGTCGGTGTGTTCCACTTGGAGGGTTAATGCTTTATACGTGTGTATATCACCTATGATACACAATGAACTCTCTTTTATATACATTCTTTTACATATTTTGTATCATTGTATATCACATGTGATATACAAGCTTATGAAGCATTAGATTTGTATATAATATGTGATGTACATGACAGTAAAAGGGTCAAGTAATACTTGAAACTAATAATTATTTTTATATATATTTAGTAATATTTTGTTTTAACGGATATTATGCATCTCAATTAATTTAATTCTAAAAAGAGATTTTTTTTCAATGAATACTACTTTGTTTTTAAAACTATTCTTTAAAAAACAAAGTATATAAAACTTCTTCCCTGTGGTTTTCCTCAATGCAAATAATCGTTTTGAATATCTCTGTAATTTATGAATAAGAACATTATTCAGGTAAGCACGATAATTAATACGATTAACACATTAAGTACATTAACATAAAATCCAAAGCCATCGTAAGTAAGGCCCAAATTGAATTGTTACGTTGGATTTGCTTTTTAATATATATTCCGATACAAAGGATTTACTTTCTAGTATATAGTACACATCAGCTCATTAAACAATATTGTTTAACTTGTATATAACATCCCACTATGGCATGGATCTTCATAGAGTCTGTAATTTGATTTAAGCAGTAGGTCCCGGTCTCATTAGCCCTCGTATTGCAAAAAGATAGATTGTACAGCTTCAAACCTGTACATAACATATAATACCCAATTTTAATGCTTTATACGCTTGTATACCCGCTATGATACACAATGAACTGTTTTATATACAATCTTTTACATATTTTTATCATTGTATATCACATGTCACATACAAGCTTATAAAGCATAAGATGTGTATATAATATGTGATGTACAGGACAGACAAACGGTTCAGTAAAACTTAAGATTAATAATTATTCTTATTTAATAATATTTTATGTTTTAACGGGTATTATGCATCTAAAATAATCTAATTCTAAAAAGAGATTTTTTTCAATGAATACTATTTGGTTTTTGAAATCTATTAGTTTAAAAAACAAAGTATGCAAAGTTCATGTAAGAAGTTTTATCCTCTTCCCTGTGGTTTTACACAGTGCAAGTAATCATTTTGAATATCTCTGTAATTTATGAATAAGAACGTTATTCAGGCAAGCACGATAATTAATACGATACACAGAACTAAATTAAGCCCTCCCTTTTTCATATATTTTTTCCAGGGCCATATGAAGAAACGCATTTATGCATTTCATTTTAGAAAAACGGATCTGGCATAACAGAAGGGAAAAAACAGCAGCGTCGACACAAAAACTCCAAACTTCAAACAATAAACCCTTCTTGCATGTTATGAAACATAAAAATTTGCTCGTATTTTACACAGGTCTGTGCATAAAACGAAAAGAATACATACATATAAAAACGCGCTTTATCCAAATAGCACGACGTGACCGGAATGCACTTTACAAATACGCAAGTTTTTCCCCTACGCCCGGGATACAAATGTGATAGAAAACTTTCATTTAAATAAGGTAATAAGAATTTAAATTCAAGTTTCCTGCAGAGACACGATTTTTTTTAGTCTGAAAAAAAATTTAAGTTAGAAATCAATAAATACATGATCAAAAATTATTTCACGAAAGTATTATAGCGTATTTAAAAAATTTAATTTTTTAATACTTTTTACAATTTAAGACCAAACTAAAAAAATTGTCGCATGCTTTCTTAAGATTTTTAGAAACTTTTACGTTATAAATCATTAATGTCTCGTACAAGAAAAATATTTTATAAAGTGTAATAGCATATTTAAAATATTTCTTTCTTTTAATACTAATTATTTACAACTGAAAAGGTTTCATGATCAAACTGAAACTATTTGTCATATATTTTCTTAAGAGCTTGAGGAAATTTTAAGTTAGAAATAAAAAAAACACCTGGATCCAAAAATTATTTTACGAAAGTATATTTAAAAATTTAATTATTTTTATGCTATTTATGATTTTACAGGTATAATTTTCAAACAAAAGAATTCGTAATATGTTTTCTTACGAACTTTAGACACAAAACCAAAATCTATTTTGAGGTACTGGGATAGTATATTTGAAAATTTAATGTTTTAATACTATTTACACTATTTTAATACTATTTTTAATGCTATTACACATCCTTCCTTATTATTCTTTCCTTAAATGACAATCTTTGGAGAAAAGAGTGTGTTTTTTAATTTTGGTAACATTTAGAGACCACGAAAACAAATTAATTTCTGCTTAGCTCAATTAATTTTATAATTCACTATATAAGGGAATGTTGAAGGTTTTGGCGGCAAAGCAGTAAAAACTGATTAGCTCAAATTCAACATTTTTATTTTCAAATTTAGCTATTTTCTTTTATGGCCCAACGACTGTCATTTATCTAACATTAATAAAATTTTAAGTATTTAGAGGGTAAAAAAATACCCATTACACACGTATATAATCCAAAAGTTTAGTTTAAATCAAAATTAGAAGGCACAGCTTAATAATTCCTTTTCGTAAAATACTTACGTTCACTTGTGTGAGATACTACTGACTTTACACCAGTAAAAACTATCATGGAAAATATAAAAAAGACACTCAAATACTAATTTCTTCCGTACAAAATATCTTACTTCGTTTAATTCAAGAACTAACAGATCTTGTGGTTCTAAACCTACTAATTTTAACTAACTTTTATTGATATAAAAGTATACGGATGATAATATTCAAAGGGACATGTCAGATAGAAGTATAAATAAAGTCATTAATATATTCAAAGTATACAATTTTTGTTTTGAGGAGACGTTTATAGTAATTGGTAATAATTCTTTCCATTCTAATCCTCTATTACTACTATATTTTATATTATTACATTAGTAATAATTCTACTCATTTCATTTCCATTTTGAAGTAATAAATATATTTATTATGGTATGGTGGATTTAAAAAATTCTTTTTGTCCTTATTTCTTGGTAATATTTCCTAATAAAACAAATCTGAAAATTCCGGAGTTTCTATAGGTTTTTTACTATTAAAAATATCTTTCAGGTATTATCTTACAGTGTAGTAAGTTATTTGACATTTATTTAAAAAATTATGTAAGAGATTTAGCAACATTGTTTTCTAAGTAAAAAAAGTTTTGAGTACTGTTGACAAAAGTGCATTAACTCTTTCTAAATTCAGTAATTTGAAGAATATTGGGGAAAACATTATAAATCAAACACTATAAATATTCTTGTAAGACTGTCAAGGGATTTAGCAACATTGTTTCCTAACTAAAAAAGGCTTGAGAATTGATGACAAAAGAGCACTAACACTTTCTAAATTCAATAATATGAGTAATATTGATTAAAACATTATAATTCGAACTTTATAAATATTCATATAAGATCGTTAAGATTTAACAATATTGCTTTCTAACTAAAAAAGTCTTGACAATTGTTGAGAAAAGAGTACTAATACTTTCAAAATTCAATAATTTGAGTAATATTGGTTAAAACATTATAAATCGAGCATTATAAATATTCATATAAGTAATATTGGTTAAAACACTATAAATATCCATATAAGACAGTTAAGATATTTAGTAACATTGTTTTCTAAGTAAAAATGTCTTAAGAATTGTTGACAAAAGAACACTAACTCTTTCTAAATTCAATAATTTGAGTAATATCGGTGAAAACATAGATCACAATCACGCAAAGAAAGTGAATTTCATTCTAATCTTTGCAAATAATCCTCAGTCCTGGACACAAATACCATCATTGCGTCACTGCACAAATAATTTAGCGGACTCATCCGACGAAATATTCGGAACACTGAGACTTTATTCGAGATACTGCCAGAAACATTCCATTC
>CM063505.1:16362381-16374881 GCA_032207245.1 Pardosa pseudoannulata
CTAGACGTTGATAAAATTTAATATTCAAAACAATTTTCGGATTTGAAACTTACCATGACTGAATGTTTTACCAATATAAATTAGTTTCATTTTAAATTGGCAATTTAAAGTTACTGCTTTACTATATCGGGAAATACTTTTAGTTACGGACTTATACATTGATCATCTGTTGAAGCTAGAATCGCAATCTAATCTGTAAGTGAAATATGCAGCAGTTGAAATATACATTTAGGAAGATTTTTAAGAAGTTTTCTCTTTGTTTAATAAATGATACATACTTAGGAGATTTCTTGTTTCCTCCACTTCCATTTACAGAAACGTGTCTGGAATTCTGATCTGTACTCAATTCATTGAATGATAACCTAAAATATCTTCTGGGGTAAATTGATTAAGTAAGAAATTTACACTTTGTAAATAAAATCGGGACAATCATCCAAGAAAATTGCAAATAGAAAATTATAGCGTACAGCACAGAAGAATGTCTCGAATTTAAAATGTTCTATATTGATAAGGATGCGGTTTATTTACAATGTAGTAGATTAAATACGAAAATGGATTTAGATATTGTCTACTTGTGAGTAAGAAAGCTTTAAATAATTCTACATAATTTTCCTACGGTACTGAAGTGATGTAAAATAAATATATCTTGAAGACAACGTTTATTGCTTGTAATTAAAAATGCACATTTTAGAGTATGCCTTAATTTTGGGGAGTTAATATTTTCGATAATTTAAGCCACGTTAATGGTGTTTGTAGTGGAGCTTTCAAAATCGAAGAACAATACTTTTAAATTCTGATAGTTACTTTCTCATATTTTCTCATAGTTTTCTCACGAGAAATGTTATAAATATATGGTTAGTAGATTTTTTCTCGTTTTACAAGGTCAGTCTCAAAATTAATGATTAAAAAACATAAATTATTTAATCGTGCTTACAAAAACAAAACTTCAAAAACCTTCAAAGTATGTGCCTTAGACAACAATACAATGAATTCAGCTTCTCTGACAGTAGTTGTAGCATTGTTCAAACTGAGTTTGTGAGATGCCGAAGCCTTGCAATTACGAATCTTTGAATATCTTGTAGTGTTTCAAAATTACCTTTATTTCATGTCATTCTTAACACGTGAAATGAAAGGCCACAACGGGCCAGATTGGAACTGTATGGTAGATGTAGAAGAACAAGAATGTGTTCTTTGGTTAGGTATAAAGTCACCACCAAAGCAATGATGGCATGAACGTTGCTGTGGTAAGGGATCCTACTGTCAGCAATCTCTGGGTGGATGTTATTTACATTTTCTTCAAACACTTGAGGGTATCCAAGCAAACTTATGCATTCATAATTGAAAATTAAGCTTTTGAACTTAATCAAGGTTCAATATCCAAAACATTTTGTCTCTCTCACACTCTGCTTCGGCTGTTAAACGCAGTGTGACCCTTGTGGACTTACGATGGAGACAAAACTTCTTTGTAAGCCTCCTTTATCTTTTCCTATATTTTATTACTACTTTTACCAAGTTTTAAGCAAAGCTGTATTACATAGCGTAGCTCAATAGATTACTGATTTTAAATGGAACGAACTATGCTCCCAATGTATCACTGTTAGGCTACTGGGCAGGCCTTGTAAATTAGGAGCAGCTTCCTCAATGTTGTTTACATTTCAATACAAATTTCTGAGTCACATGTTTTCCTTTGTTGTGATTTACCAGAAATACACAGAAGCATTTTTCTAATTATTTCTGGATCATACCTTATAATACTTCCGGAGAGGAACATCAGTCTGCTTTGCAAATATCGGACTATCAAACAATAGCGCATCTCAGTGGTTTACTTGCTGCTCAAATTCCTAGATTAAATAGACACTTTTCTTTTTGTACTTTACTACTTGCTTTCATATGCTAAAACTTTTCTGGGATTTTGAACAGATTATGTAATTTCAAGCACTCATAAAAATATCGTAGATAAAATAATAAATGAAGGAAACGTAGAAAAAATGTCATGAATTTTCATTATTTAAAGAGTAATTTTATGTTCATTTCATTTTAAATGATAATCAAATGAGAGGTTATGTTCTTGTATATTAATTCTAAAATTCTGGTTTATTATTTATATACACATTCATTAAGATTCAAATGCACAAGCCAACTTAAACTGAAGGAACACATTATAAAATGGTCAATATTTTTATAGTAAAACTAATGTCAATCTCAAATTATAAAATCTTCTCATAATTTAATCTGAGATAAATATTGCTTTATGAAAATTGTTTTTCTCTATATAAAAAGCAAAAATTATACTTAGTATGTTCATTGTTAAACCAACTATATATGTTACTTTTTATATACTTTAAAACTTATGCTAACAGTAAATATTCCAGTTTATAATTTAAACTAAAATCCATTAGATGACTAAATTCCATTTAAATATAGATATAAACATAATAATAAATATAAATTATAAATTTTAATTTTATCTTCTGAGAAATATTACTATCCACAAATATTTTTATGATTCAATTCTGTATTACTTAGAAAATACTCTTAAAATTTTCATGTATTATCTAAAATATATCAAGTTCAGAATGCTGAATTTTTCAAGGAACTCGATGATTACATTTTATTTAATATATTGCAAATTGTCGTATAGATATAATTGACTTCTCTATAAATAAAAAGGGGAAATTTTAAAATCCAAACTAAGAATTGTATAGATAAACCGTTTTAAGTTAATTATTTGCTAAATGATTCTTTTGAATGTTCGATGTTCTGAGAAATTCCAAAGAAAAAAATTATGAAAATATCGCTATAGAGAACCATGTTCTGAAGCTTCCGCGAATTAAATCTTTGACATGAAATAACTCGGTATGTGTCAATTAACTCATAGTTCATCTATCATATAAATAATTCATAGATCTTACTATATCTTAATGCAAGAAAAACATCAAAGTACCATAATATGCATAATTTAGATCCCCGATCCACAATACTCATCTATTACCCTCCTCTTTCAATTCATAAAACAAGTAATCACTTAAATGAAGTATTCATAATATATTTAAATGTTAGATTCGGATTCAAAGAAATGAAATTAACTACCCGGATAAAATTTCAAACGTCTAATCTGTTTAATTGTGCCAGCAATGAAATAATTTGGGAAATTTATTCGTAGTAATTAAAACAGATTGAGATGAATTCATTTGGCAACTTTCAAATGCATAATTGATATAGAGAGAAGATTTCGTTTAATATTTTAATTGGAGTTTCGAGATCTTTTTCCGTTAATATTTAAGTCATAATAAATTAGATCGTAAAATCAAATAAAATAGGCCAATCGGAAATAGGGACTTACATTACAAATTTTTACAAATACTGTGCCTTTCTATATAATTAAATTACATTTACAAGTTTTATCCTATTACTTAACTAAATATTTTAAATGCTTCTTTGGAATTATAACGAGGAAGGAAAATCCAACTGGAATTCAAGATGAAATTTTCAGTAAATTTCAGCATGGTTTACACTTTGAATAAATACCGAAAAAAAATATAAGAGCACTCAAACATTTATATATCATAACAAAAATGCAATTTCAATCGCTATATCTTGCCTTTTACATTCCTGATCATGACTAACTTGTTGATCTCTAATTTCCTAATGTATTATTTTAAATAAATTTGCTGTATTTTGATAACTAAAAAGTCTAAAATTAAAAATGCGATTGCCTTTAATTTCTTTATTATATGGATTTTTTATGTCCTGATTACATTTTGTAGTTTGTTACTTCTCCAAAAAAATACATTTAAAAAATGAGGTTACAGAAACAAAAATTTAAAAAATATTCCTGAAAATTAAGTTTACAAATAAATAAAGAAATTTTTAACCCGAAAAACATGCTTAAAATTTTAAAATAATCATTTTTTAGAAAATTGACTGTAGCAGCACAAAGGAAACTAAATGTAATTCGAATTCTGAGATTTTAAGAAATATGGACTTACATTACAAATTTTTACAAATACCGTGCCTTTCTATATAATTAAATATCATTTACAAGTTTTATTCTATTACTTAACTAAATATTTTAAATGCTTCTTTTGAATTATAATGAGGAAGGAAAATCAAACTAAAGTTCAACAGGAAATTTTCAGGAAATTTCATCGTGGTTTACACTTTGAATAAATACCGAAAATTAAAAAAAATGTAAGAGCACTCAAGCATTTGTATATCATAACAAAAATGCAATTTCAATCACTATATCTTGCATTTTACATTCCTGATCATGACCAACTTGTTGATCTCTAATTTCCTAATGTATTATTTTAAATAAATTTGCTCTATTTTGATAACTAGAAAGTCTAAAATTAAGAAAAGCGATTCCCTTTAAATTCTTTGCCATGTAGATCTTTTTATGCAATGATTACATTTTGTAGTTTGTTGCTTGTCCAAAAAAGTATATTTAAAAAAAATGAAGTTGCAGAAACAAAAATTAAAAAATATATTTCTGAAAACTAAATTTACAGATAAAGCTTTTAATCCAAAAAACATGCTTAAAATTTTAGATTAATCACTTTTTAGAAAATTGACTGTAGCAACACAAAGGAAACTAAATGTAATTCGAATTCTGAGATTTTAAGTGTATATTTTCAATGAATAAATTACCTGAAAAAGTGTTTTAAGTTTTAAATTGTTTTAAGTAAAAATATTACTCAACTCTATTTAAAGCTAAAATAATCTTTAATTAGTTAAGTAATAACCTCATATAACAATTCCTTTTAATGTCTTATAATTAATAGTTTATGTAATAAAGTTGTGTAGAATGAAAATTTCATTGATTTTAATAATAAACAATATAGTTTAAAAATTTAATTAATAGTTTTAATTTCGATGTAGTTAAAGAAAAAGCTTCATAAAGTTTCCATACTATATACCTAAAAATAATGCCAAACAGTACAATAATGCCAAGCAGTAAAAATAATGCCAAACTGTATAAAAGAGAAGCCATGTGATGTATGAAGAAAAAGACTGCATTAAAAAATGTTTTACAAACAGGCTGTAAACTTCATAACACTATGGATTGATTGTCTTAAGAACAATTTACTTTCTTAAAAGTAAATGGAATTCAATATAATAAAATTGAAAAGTTCTAAGATTTTTTTATGAAATGAAAAGAAAAATCGTTCTTGATTTGGAATAAAACAGTCGTGGAATAATGAAAATTACATTACCGTTAACCTGTAAAAGTGTTTTTTCCTTTTGGGTTGTCTTAATGAGAAGAAACTAAGTTTATCATAAAGTTAGTAAATGAAAAGGGCTTGAAATAAATACGGTGTACATTTTATAATAAATCTGGAAGTACTGTTCCTATTTTTTACTAAGTTTCTATTCTTTAGAAACAAAGTAAATTCAGCAAAACTAATTAAATAAGACTAGAAATGCTGAAAATCTCAGATTCACTATAATAATTACAAAGATATTATAAAGTGAAAGGTAAGAAAAATATCTTCTATTTGAACTTGAAGGTTGCTTGCTGTGTTTCTTTAAGTGATATGGTAAACTCTTTGAAGATCCATGAAGTTACCTCTAATGAGATTAATTTTGATATTTCTTAAATCTTTTTACCTTATATGCATTTCTTGTTGGAATAACAACATAATTCTTCTTTTAACTAGACAAGTTTTCATATTTAAACAAAATGGTAGCATATTTGTGTATTTGTTTATACCAGCTTTTGTCTTTCAAGTTTGTATTAAAACAATTCTGAGTTTTAAAAAAACATTCCAACGTATTAAACGTAATATTAAATGACACATAAAAAAGATAAAGCATCAAAGTTTAAAAAGTTGGAAAAAAGTTAGTTTAATCTTCTCGCTCCCTTATTTTATGAAATAAAAAATTTTGTTAATTATTATACTTAAAGCAATATTCCAAATTATGTAGAAAATTATTTGTTCAGCATGATCCTTTCAACTAAAATTTAAGAGCTTTGAAGAGCTATGGTCCGGGATGAAAATTAAACAGAGTTAAAAACAAACTATTCATTTCAATAATAAATTTTATTCTTTTATCAACATTTTGCATTTGTTATAGATAGTATTTCAAAATATTGTTTGTAAAGTAAACAAAAATCAAACACAAAAATGTTTTCTTTTGCGTATTAACTTCTTTAATAAATATGTGATACAAACATTTCATTCTTATACTACTAGCTATTATCTAGAACTCATTCAAATTTAAAGCCACATATAAAGAACAGATGTGTCAGATTTACTCATAATAAAAGTTTGTGAGAAAAACTATTGTAAACTTTTTTCTATTTTTTTTTAATTCGGAACCTTATATCGTTTTATGTGAATGAGAGGATTTTCATTACGTGATAGTACAGAGTCAAATGGAATATGTCAATTGTTAACCAAAATATGTTTATTTGTTAATAATTGTACAAATATTATTAGTCATTACATTGAAATATAGTACAGAAACCACTAAGCTTTCACAACATTGTAGCGGAACGACGACCGAATGGTTAGGACTCTGATCTTCGGTACTGGAGATCGTGAGTTCGAAAGCCACTGTGACATGTTTTTAGCCACTCGAAATCGGCTTTGAGCAATAGATCTAGGTCTCTTTAGATCTCGAGTTGCAAAAAGCAGACCGTATAGCACCAAACCAAACCAAACCAAACCCACTATATTGTTTGATAGTATTGCAAATTCAAGAGTAACTGTTAATGTTCATAAGACGAGTTCAGTATTTGACTGTAAAACCCCAAACAAACATTATTAAAGCCAGACTTTTCTTGTATAATAACCTGTCTTATGTTTCGTTTATATACGTATGCATATGCATGCTCGGACATACGTTTAAAATTTCATCTTTGCGAGAAAATATTTTTATTATATTCCTTCATTATAAAAGTTCTCTACTTATTCTCTTTCAAAGAAAATTCACAATTTTTTCTATGAATAGCTAATTGGTATGATAAGATGACAAATATGGATTCAATCGGTAGAGGATGTAACGGTCTACTTTAAATAAAAAGGCAACTTTTCACTTTCTAAAACAGACACGAGAAGAAAATCTATTAGTTATTTTGAAACTTCCACCCCCTCCCCTTTTTGTGTGCCCCCTGGCTTCAAACGCAGAGATAATTCATCTCGGTGCAATCAATAAATATGCGTTGCTCTAGAGCCACATTCTCCCCCTTTGACAAATGCTTGCTGATACAGGTCTGACAATGAATAATCAGTCAATTAATGAACGCAATTTTTATTTCATGTTAAAATGCCCCTTGTCGATACGCATTTTCATTTCCTGGGGAGCCATCTGCCATTTTTCTTTTTCCTAATCCGTAATTATCCTTAGTTCCTTTTCAAGGATACCCCATTCCCATGTAGATCCATTCTGACACAGGACATTGGTGGCCATTAAGTCTCCCCTTAGGAAGAAACCGATAAGATGTTTCAAAATTATTTGTCGAAGCTTCTGTCTCCGATTATCGACCCGTCTTAAAACTTCATCGTTGAAGAAACTTCATTTCAAACCTGGCCCTTCGTTACGAAATTCGATTGCCAGCTAAGTGAATTACCGTTAATGCTTCCCAGTTATTTTTTTTTTACTTCGCCATTTTTTTTCCTTCTCTACCCCTAAGTAGTTATGGCGGGTTTTTATTCTTCCCGGAGACCCAGCGTGTTATTTTTTTCCCTTTTGTCTTCCTTCAGCCTTTCGATTTTTCTTTAAGAAACAAGACTTCGTAGTGTTTGGGGCACTCGATCGATAAGTTATTATCCGTCGCAGAATAAATAATTTTCCGCTATTCCAGTCAAAATTTCGTGGAGAGCTGATAAATGGTTAAGCTTCGGTCTCCGATTATCGTGTCGGGAGAAAAAGGGATAGGCAAGGGAAGGGAGGAGGGCCAGAAACGTTTCCACAGATCCTCTGGAGCGTCATTTCATTTGTTTGACATTTTTCCATGGATTTTAGCTTCAAACTCGCTTTAAAATACGCTTATTGCCATTATTTCATGCTATTTCAATCTACTTTCCAAAAATAAATCCATGAGGAAAGTTGCATTTGTGGTTTGGTTCTGTATCTTTGCAGTAAATTTTTAGAGAAAAAAAAAAGAAGCTTACGTAAACCCATTAAGTGAAGTAAACATCTTGTTCGAGCGTTTTGAATAATAAAATGGGAGCGTTTAAGCAAGTGCTTTTTGTAAGAATATACTTCTACTCTTTAATGGTACTCCTCGATAAGACTCATATTGTTTTAAATTAATAGCATGTTTTTCTTTCTATTGTCATACTTTCCATAGCCTGTGCATTATCACCGACCATGATGATAATGTGAAAAATTTTATTTTTGACTTAACAAAAAGGAGTAAAAGTCCAACTTGGCCTTAAAACATCCTCAAAATTTTATTATTCAGTAACAGAAATTTCTATCTTATTCTCTATCTCATTTTACGTGCCAACCTCCCAACACATAATGTCGTTTCACATGATTTCATATACTAACCCTCTCTTTGTCCTTAAATATTTTCACCAGCTTAAGAAGACTCTTCACTCCCACAAGATTCCAGCCTAGAGTGTAAGCCATTAACTATATCCTTAATAGTTTGCTCCAATTTAAATAAAACAGTTTATATATTTGAGTAAATTAAGCATGTTTCCACCTTTTAATGTCTTTAATGATTTACACATGTATGAAGAATTCCCCTTATATGTAGTGAATACCTTTGAACTGAAACACAGTACGCAGTAATAATTAAGTTTTATCCCGGAATTGTAAATTATTAACCTATATTGTTTTTTACACTTGTTGAAGCCATTGTACCAAAATATAATAAAAATATAAAAATAAAAGCAACTTCATTAATCACATAATTAATAGAAATTTTTACCAGATTTTTGTCATAATTGAATTGATTACGCTTTTATATTTTTATTCTATGCAGTGATTATGTCTTTAGTGTTTGCAAGTTCATTACTTTATAAATATAACTATGAAAACTATATAAGGTTATATATAAAGTTCATAAGATATGGTTCTACTGAGATGCTTATTTTGTGCGTGTTCTTGGTTTCCTCGCTTATGAAGAATATGTAGAAAACATGCAGAAATCTGAAAAATTATTCACCTTCACATTTTAATGAACAGTCATTTTGAGATCACTTCAAAAACAGTTTTTGGAGAAAGAGAGAAAGAGTTCATACCAACTAAGAGTTCCGATGAATGAAATTTTGTGTATAGTCTTTACACAAAAATTATGAATCTGTACCCTGTTTTAGATTTAACAATTCAACAGGAAGACTAACTTTAGTTTTGCCACTATTTTTACCCTTTCAACAAACCGCCACTGATAAAGTCAAACATTCAAAAGATTTCAAAATATGTCAGTGCATGGCAATGGTTAGATAGCATACGGGCTCAATAATTTTTAACAACACTTTATAAATTTTGATTCTTATGTTTGACTATGGGAGAAAGTTTGGAACAACATTCTAGATTTTTCCTGCTCGTTTAGAGACATATGTATCGGAAATTTTTTTCACTTGTATTTTTTCACTCGTGTCATATTCTCAAAAATAAAAGATATCAAAGTCAAGATATTTAAAGAATCTGCTAACTCGTATAATACAATTCATGTACTCTTGTAAATTACAATCAAATGTAAGATTTTCTTCGAAATTTTTCGAAACATTATTTAATGCATTGCAGTACGAAAGAAACGTGCTATCCATGCATTGTTTTAAGTAGATTTATGGATGTTGATCATATACCTATTTTTACTGAAGTGAGCCAATTTGACTCATACAAGAAAATTGAAGTTTTTTGCAAAGAAAATAGTTCCAAATTAATTTAAATAAAATGTTTATTATCAAAAAATTCATGGAAAACATTTTTTACATATAAATCTGTTTTAAAAATACATTTTCCGCAAACATTTCTATTACATTTAGCAGAATGGTTTCTACATCTGTTTCTTTTACATGATTGTTTAACTTGACCATTCTTCCGTGCGTCAGTAGCATGAATTTCTGTCATTGGAATGGAAGTGTTCTCGACTTCTTCTCTATATTTACTTCTTAGATCTTCAGCCAATTGGAAAATAAAATCATTTCGTAAAATATTTACTTGTATCGTCTCTTTATACAGAATCCATCATTAATAGTTTCAGAAACAAGTGACAATGTCTCACATACACATAAATGTTGTATGTGAGGACTGCCAAATGAGAAGAGAAACAAATCACGTGCGACTTGATTGTTGCCCAGTCCTGATAAGACCCATAAATTTCATGTTATGCGATTAACTGTTAAACCATTCTATGAGTCAAATTGGCTCACAACCGTGAAAATAGGTATACCCCATTTGATAATGCGAAGTGAAGGGGTCTGCGGGGAAGAGGAATGGAAGCTTACGTATATTTTATTACTTAACTAAAAACCAACGTATGTTTTTGTGTTTTTAAAGTGATATTAAAGTTTTATATATATATATATATATATATATATATATATATATATATATATATATATATATATATATATATATATATATATATATATATATATATATATATATATATATATATATATATATATATATATATATATATATATATATATATATATACAGTGATCAAATTTTTAATGAATCAAATTGGCTCGGTCTGTAAATCTAGTGTTAAGATTGAGTGTATATCAAAACATGATGTTATAAATATGTAATAAATACTTAATACATCCATCTAATAGAATTTGTACATGTGTAGTAAAGTATTGTTCAAGATATTTCGTAAACTAACATTTTATTTTTCATTATATAACTTATACCAAAATTAGATATTTAATTACCTCAATATTTTACAAAGATTATTATAAAAACTTCTTAATGTAAAAATGATTTACAAAATATTTGTATAAACGTACTTTTACTATCTATGATAGTAAAGGATTTCTTTTCAAACGTAACAAAAATATATTTTGAACCTTGTGTAATTGAAGGTTTTCATGAAAAAAAAACTTCGAGAATAAACTACGAGAGTTTCTGTATCTACTAGTTTCATTACAAATTTACTTCTCCATTCAGTTTAGAATTAGTTTTTTTTCCGGTGGTCATCGAAAAATAGAATTTACCAGGAATGGAAATGAAAAGCTTTCTTATACCAAGATATCTAGGTAGTGAAAAAACTAACTATAAAATATTAGAAGTTGAATTTTGCTAAGATAATGAGTTTGCTTAAGACGATTTATAATTTTTCTATTTCAGTTGATATTTTACAAATTATAAGGGGTTTTTTTAATACAAAAGTGAAGTTTTAGGATCCATGATCCCGAGACATACTACGGTAGTAGACCTGGTTCTATCATTTGAAATCTACTTCTTTATTTGGTTTAGAAACCATGTTATTCCAATGAAAAATAGAATGTACAAGGAATAGAAATAGAAAGGTTTCTTTGGAGAAGAGCTAGATATCTTGGTAGTAACAGTCCTAACAGTAAAATGTTAGATTAGAAATTGCATATTGCTAAGAGAATGATTTTAGAAAAATTTATATATTTTATAAATTATAAAGTTTTTTTGGTAACAATGGGGAAGCTTTGTTATTTTAATACCTAAGTCCGAGACAAGCTAGAAGAGTGAACCCCTTTTCAGTACTTGATATAACAGTGATTCTCTTTTCAATACCGGAGATTTGAGGGGTTGAATCCAGCTGATGGCATGTATGTTTGTAGAAGTTCGAAATCGGCTTCAAGCAGTAGGTCATGGTATCATTAGCTCTTGTGTAGCAAAACAGTAGACCGTAGTGCTCCAAACCAATACTGATTCTCTACATGGGTGATTTATAATCACACTTTTTAAGGGAAAAAATGTTCTATAGAATAGTTCTTTCGAAACAGTTTCCATTTGTGTTACATAGTTAGACCTGTCTGTAAACTTTACCTGCAGCTTGTTCGATAGACTCAGAAATTTAAATACACCATATGAAATGATTTATCGCAATTCAAAGCATTATCTTGAAGTTATATACCACTTTGTCTTTAAATATTCAAAATAATCAAAACTAATATAATTGAAATAGCACTTTATTCAAATTAATTTTTATTACAAATCCTTAAAAAGCCTTCAAAATCTTATTTAAAGTTCCCTGACAAAAGACCAAATATTTGTAAAGATTAAAATCATGTTTTTATCATAAACATTTTATTAAAAGAGCAGCATGTAACTGTTTGGTCTGTAAGAGAAATATATTTTGTATATTTCCTTTTATTGAATTCATCATTTTGTAATTATTTACAAACGGGTAAACTTGACTTGGTTTTATGTAAGAAGATTGTTTTTCTATTCTATAAGAAAGTTTTGAATTTAAAAAATCAATAGTCGGTGTAAAAAACAACGATGAAATCAAAGAGTCATGTTTAAGCATTAATTGCTATTGAAGCAACGTATAGAGGCAGACTGAAGACTAAAAAGACCATACAACCAGATGCATGTGGATTGCAAGTCTC
>CM063505.1:16382381-16577381 GCA_032207245.1 Pardosa pseudoannulata
TTTTCGAAATAAATTATAAGTAATGCGCTATTAAGAATATTGAGAAAGAAACTTTAAATTATTGTTAAGTATTTAAAAGCATGAATATGTAATGATATTTTACTAAACTAACCAATTTAATTATGATTGTATTCTAAAATAAATTTCTGGTTCTAATTCTATTCCTAATTTTACAACCGTTAGCTAAATACCTTTCTTTCCTTTTTAATTGTAGTAACTTAAGCGACTTCGAGAACACCAAAGAATGGCCGAATGGTTAGGGCACTGACCTTCGGAACCGGAGTTCGTGGGTTCGAGTCTCACTGTGGCATGGGTGTTCGTAGCCGTTCGGAATCGGCTTTAAGCAGTAGGTCCCGGTCTCATTAGCCCTCGTGTTGAAAAAAGTAGACCGTAGTGCTCCCAAACCCTCAACCCTCGAGAACACCAAAATTAATTTCTGAAAAGCACTGCTATTCTTACATAACTCCTTCACTTAACTTAATTTCAATTCTATCATCATCGTGGGATTCATCTTAACCCTGATTGGTTTGCTCACTTGCGCGCTCACTACACTATATAAATAGATGTAAATTGTTGTGGTGGAGAGAGCCAAAGATGATTTTTTTAATAAACTCAATATTCCCTTAGTTGGAAAAATCACCCGTGTTTGTAACAGTTCAAAATCTAATTGTAACAATCAGATCTAAGTGACCCTTCTTTAATGAAAAATTTTACTAAGCACTTACGTCTCACTAACTAGCTATCTTTTTAGAATCAAATATCACAAGTAAATCCATATTGACTATAAGCCAGCATAACTGTATAGTAATTCGTATATTGAACTCCCACCCGACGATCTTGTGTTCGATTTTCGAGTAAGGCTTGGATGTATTTGTATTTCCTTTTACGGGGAGTATTAGGGTGTTTCCACAATAAACAGTGCAATGAAAACCAGTGGCTTTGCATGAATATTATCAATAAAGGCAAGTGCCCTGCATTGGAAAAAAATATATTGACTATAATACAAAATGTTGAAAATCCATCATTCAGATATACTATCGTTAATAAAACCATTCTAGTTAAAAAAGCCAGTTACGCACTGGTTTTATTAACCTTATCATTAATAATACCAGTTCGTTGCATTGAGACCTTATATTGACTACCGTACCGTAAATTATTGAGAATCAATGATTCTGGTACACTTATGTTAATAAAACTATGCCGGGAAAGTGAAATTCGACTGTATGTTAATTCATTTTTATTCTTGTTTTGCTACTAACATGATATCGTTAAAATTCTGCCTTAAATTTATGAAAAATTGGGAATAACTGTTTTTATAAGCCGTTACTTTTTTTATTATTCGTGGAAGAATATTACTTATAGTAAAATTTCACTTTACACTCTTCATAAAAATATTTATCATACATTACATATTTTACAAACCATTTTGAGGAAGAAAACAATTGAAAATTTTGGGAAAAGTATTTTAGTTTTTTCAGAAATATATATGAAAAGTTATGCATAAAGAAAATAAATCCTTTACCTGTATATAATGGAATCACAAATGGAAATTATGAGTAAATAGTTGTAGAATATATGATTTGAAAGCTTTTATCAGATACCTGTAAAGGCGTCAATTTTTTGCAAAATGCTTTAAATGTTAAAAGACTCAGTTATGGTCAAATTTTGAAAATTGATCGTATGAATTGTAACTCAATTTATTTTTCACATAATATAGCTCAAAGAATTATTTTACCTAAGCAAATTAGTGTTGAATGATGACTGTGTACATAGAAAACATAATTTTGAATGTTTAAATCTCGTTTCCGGATTTTCATTTTTCATTCATAACCGGTTGGAATCGATTATAAGCAGAAGATATTTAACTCATTACCCTTAGTATAGCAAAAAATTTAGACCGCAGTACTGCAATCAAACTTAAACTAACATCATAGCTAAAGAAATGTGTACATGATTGAGTTGGATATCCTTATTACTTAAAAAACAAAGTACTAGGAAAAAAGAAAAATGAATCGTGACCTTTCAGTATTTTTGAATTTATCATGGATGAAATATGCAATGGGAAAATTCATTAAAGTGTGTGTAAGTATGCACTATATATAGAGATAGATAGATAGATAGATTGATAGATAGATAGATGGTATTATGTATACATGTACATTTCTATATATTTATATGTGCGAATATGTATATACATATATATGTGTGTATGTGTGTATATGTGTATATATATATATGTGTGTGTGTATATATGTATATATATATGTGTGTATATGTATATATATATGTGTGTGTGTATGTGTATATATATGTATATACATATGTGTGCATATGTATATATATATATATGTGTGTGTGTATATGTGTATAGATATGTGTATATGTATATATATATATGTTTGTATATATGTATATATGTTTGTATATATGTATATATATATATATGTCTGTATATATATATATATATATATATATATATATATACAACTAGTGGGTATCAGCTTTTATATCCGAATACAATATTCTAGAAATTACTAATTTACATAATAAAGATTTAGAATGTTCGAGAATATAAGGCAACAATGAATAACATTTTTAAATTAAAAATCAATACTTTGGATCAACCGCCATGGCTAGCATCGAACCCACAAACTTTGGGTCTCAATCTCGTGTTCTGACCATTCGGCCACTGAGCTCGTTGGCAAAGTATCTTTATGAGGCAATATATATATATATATTTATTATACACGTACATATATATATATATATATATATATATATATATATATATATATATATATATATATTAATTAAATAGTAAGAACTCTACTTTAACCAAAATCCTTAAACATGTACAATTTTTCAGAATTTAAGAGAATATTTTCCAGAAACTCATTTCTATGATATACACTTCACTAATTATTATATATATTCCCATTTAATCTTCGGAAAAAGTTTATTTTATAAATAACGTTTAGAGATAGCTTTAAAAAATCGAGCATTATTTTTCACTACTTTTTTAAAACATCAGAAAAAGAGGATAAAAGTTCCTAAATTGTTTATTTTACGCTTACAGATTCTTTTTATATCTGCAATTTACTTCTGATGCGTCAGGTTTCTAAATCTTATTTGGCTTTTAACACATCGCAATCAAATCATATTGATACTGAAAAACATAAAAGAAATGTTTATTTTAAATAAAACTCGAATTTATTTTCAAGTAAACCCAAACATATGTAATGAATGCGTTTATGCTTTTAAATGTGTGAAGATAAAAAAAAAAAGAAATAAGCTTCAATAAAACGTATTCTGTTTGATTCTTTTGAGATATTTTTAAAAGTTCTAAAAGTAGATAAAGAAGGATGTTGCGATGCATTCGCCTCGGAGGTGAATTTGGTGTGATGATCAAAATTACGTAAAGGTTTAAATGTTTACACAAGATAACTGAATTTCTTTCGTGTTTTTAAATAAGTCTCTGGGATCTGAAGGGAGAGTTGAGAATTTTAACTTTGCTTCTGATATCATCTGTTTCACTGACTTTTAAGTAGTTGTTTGATTTACGAAAGCTTACAGAGTTGACTGTAATACTTCTCGTCATTAAAAACAAACCTGTAGTGAATACCATATGTCTCCCTTGAACTTTTATTAAATTAAGATATTTTTGTTATACTATTTCAATTCAACGTGGTTTTATGACACGTCATCTATTTTACTGACTTTTAAACAGTTTCTTAATTTATTAAAGTTTGAAAAGATGATAGTAATACTTACTGTTATCTTTTTAAAAATTCTGATGTGGACACCATATGGCTTCCTTGTGCGCCTAATAAATTAAATTATTTCTTCTGCATTTCAATTCGACATGATTGCATGACATTTCACCTACTTCACCAACTTTTAACCTCTTCCGGTACGATTTAATAATGAAAAACTGTGCGTGAAGTAACCATTTATTTTTTATTTAAAAAAATTGTTTTATTTTACAATTCTTACATATTCTTAATTAAAATCCACTTTTTACATAGTGTTAAGTATCAGAAACGGTAAAATTAAGATAATAGTCTTCAAGCTAGTGGTACTTTTCAAAACAAAGTGCAAAGGAATTCTGAATTGTTTACATCGCCAGGGAGTTTCACTTACGACGGTTTATTGATGTAAAAACATCTTATATTTCTTTAATTGCAGTCAAAAGTCTATGGGTCTTCTGCTTGACCTCTGCTTCACAATTAAAAGGACCTACCTGAGCGAAGATGTTCTTTCACCTTAATGGTGTTCATTAAAACGAAATGTGCACCCGTTGGTCTTAATACGAGAGTCTATAGATTCAATAATGCTTGGTTTATGCAAGTAACATGAAAAAACAACAACAACAATTGACTTTTAAATAATTGTTTGGTTTATCAATGTTTACGAAGTTGACAGCAATTCTTATTGTTATCTTTAAAGAAATCTTATGTAGAAACTATGACTTTCTTTTACGCCTATAAAATTAATTACATTTTTGATGTACTTCAATTCAATGTGATTTTAAGACGCGGCATCTATTTCATCGTTTTTAAGTAATTGTTTTATCTATCAGTGTTTACCAAATTTCTCGTAATACTTATTGTTACCGTTAAATAAAATTTGGACACCATATGATTCCTTTGTGCTTTTATTAAATTAATCACATTTTTCTGTAACTCAATTCAACATAATTGTATGACTCTATAAGAGAATTATTATTTGTACATTTTCTTATAGTTCCAAAGTTAGTTTCATCTCTCAGGGCAACAGCCGAGTAAAAATCAAGTACTGCCATCTGGAGGTGACCTGTAACATTATTAACTGTTATATTGAGTTGTTTCGTTCTGTAGACTGCCGATAGCAATAAAAAAATGGATGTACGCAACCGTTATGTTACAATAGCTCTAAATTCAAATTCAAAAAACTGTAATACATCAGCCATACTTTGATGCTATGAATAAAGAGGGTTTAGTAAACAAGCTGATTTCTGTTAAATGCTCCATTACAATAACACTATTACATAAATACATGCTGTAAATAAAATACTTTTGTCTTTAAAAAATAATATAGCATAAAAATATAGTATGTAGTTTGTATTTAAAAATATGTACAATAATTTTGATTTATTAAATATTGTAACCGCAATATTTATATGGAAAATAATGGGATGATGGTACTATATAAAATTGGTGATATTTAAGATATGCATACATCTTCTAGATTATATTTATATTTAAATTATTAGACTAAACTACTCGGTTCAACAGCCCCTAGGGAGCTAGGGCTTACGGTGCCAATCTTTATTTCCGAGACGAGGCTCTAGAGTGCGAAATATATGTTCGGGTTAGGTGGTCAATATTACTCGGAACCTCAAATGTTTAATTCCCAAGCATGCTTGGTCCTCAGTTTGTCTATCCATTGAAGGGATGTAAGACTGAGTCAACCTTGTCCAGCTTGAGAATCAAACCTCGGACCTGTTTCGGGAAAGAGTGAAGCACTACTTCAGCACCTCTGGGCTTCTATTTAAATTATTAGTCTTGCATTAATATAGTAATTGTATCAGTTCTATACAAATTGCGTCGTTAAATCATATAAATTGTGTCATATCTTGGGCAATTGAGACTTCCTATTATTCATCTATTATACATCCTTTTTATTGTCAAAATTATTTATTAGCTTAATTTTCCTTAAATCGGTAAAACTAACATGAATAAATTTAATATTTTTTTAGTTTAAAGCTGTTAAAATTTTTAAGTAATTAAATTTCAATGATTGAGTTTGTTTTTCAATCTTTTATACACAAGTTTGAACATCTAAAATTTAAAAAAATTATGATTTTTTCTCTCTTTCAAATAATATATTCTAAAATATATATTGCATTCTTCACAGTTAAAAATTTTAAAATTCTTTAGAAAGTTGAAAATCAACCAAGTGTGGCCGTAAATAGAATTCTACAGCTAAAATAATACGATGGTTTATTGTTGTAAAAACACTTTATATTTCTTTAATTTCACCATTAAAAATTATGTATTGTCAGTTAAATCAAAATAATTTCAGTTTGATAACTTTGATAAATAGAAATTATTGGAATTTTTTTTATAGAATTATATAATAAGTTCAGAAAAAAATTGATATCGTATAATACAACAAAAAAAATAGTTTATTTAAAAGTGTGAGTTTTCACATATTTTTCAAGTTATAGAAAATTGAAAATAAAGTAGACTACATAGAAGTTATAAGGTACCATTCCATTTAACCATTTCAGTGTGATCGCTCTGATTTTTGTTTCCATAACATACGCATTAATTGAGAGCAGTTATATTCATGTCAATTTTGGTTTTTATTAACACGTATGCGGGACAAGTGCTAGTACTTTTTCTGACGATGGATACTGGAGCACGGGTCACGTGCTAGTACGGGTTAGTGTAACAACATGGTTTATTTGTGGGTACAAAAATAACGGTATATACAGGAAAACAAAGCCGAATGTTCTTGTCTACTACATAGATTCTGGAAAAATTTAGACAAATAAAAACTAGTTTTTAAATCAGTTGATGCGGAACCACAGAACTGAAAGGTTGATTAAAAAATCAATTTAGAATTAAAACTTTTTATTTATCCTTGCGAAAATGATATTATATATATATATATATATATATATATATATATATATATATATATATATATATATATATATATATATATATATATATATATATATGCATTTTTATACTTTATATATAAAATATATTTCAATATAAAATACGGAAAGTTGGTTAAAAATTAAAGAATTTTCGATCTGTTGAGATTTAACTGAATAACTAAATTTACGCGCAAGGCACTATTAAGATCTCTTAGGCATGTTAGGCATGCATACTCTAGTGGTTCACCATTTGAAACGATTGATAGTTTTCATATGTTGTATTTTGTACTTTTTTCGGAATAATTTTTTCTTCACAACGATTGTTATACGATCAGAATATCCAGTGTTTGTATGTCAGGTATGAATTTGCTAAACACTTATAATCCTGTGAGTAAAAAATTAACTAGATTCCAATCTACTTTGAGCATTGTTGATATTACTGAGATTGAATGGTTAGTAACCAAAAGTATAACACGAAAACTATAGTAAAAAGTTTCCTTTAGAAAAATTGCTTAAGTGAAACTTGCTGTAATGTGAGGTATGCATTAAAGAAAGGTAATGGAATTAAACGATTCAAATTAATTTCTACTGTGTAAAAAAATACAACTTCATGGAATATGTGCAATAAATTACAAAAGAGCATTAGTGCTCTTTTGTAATAAGTGAGAATAAAAAGTATGTTTGTTAGTGAAAATATTTTGTACAATGGAATTCGATTTACCCCTTTCTATTATTTTCTATAAAAGTAACCACGCATTTTATTTTGCATTTTAAGCATATATACAATAAAATTCTTCAGTACTCAAACGGTGAAATGAGTAATAAGTATAAAATATCGTATTAAACTAAGTAGTACAATATTATAGGAAATCACATAGTTATAAAATATGAATATAACATAGTACGTGCCTTGCTTATTATGTTTTTAAAGTAGTTATGATTAAGACTTACATTGTATAGGTCTAAAATTTCTTTATAGCTTGAAATAACGTCAAAAGTTAATATTTGAACTCCTATTCTGGATATCCTACTGGTTCTTGACTTTTTGCAAAAAACAATATAACAATCGTTTGAAGAAGCATTAAAAAATGTATGGGCAAAAAATTAACATTATTGAAATAAATAGAAAAAAATAAACTATGAGTAGGTTGTCTTGTACAATTCTGATACAAGGTAAGCATGGCAAAAGACCTTTGGAAAAAAATTTTTTAAATGAAAATTGCTGGAATTGTTTCGAATAATTTATTTGAAAAAGTTATCAAAGAGTTATGAACAAGTTCCTGTGCATGAGATTCTGTGTTCAAAAATTTATAATGGAAGTTAAAAAAAGTACTAAACGCTACTTTAAGAATTACTTGAATTTGGTTTGTGTTGTAATATTAGATCGTGTTATAGTTGTACAGAATATTAAATAAAACATGTACTGCGTATGTATAAATAAAATTTGATTTCGTCTGATTTAGCATGCTATGTCAAATATAAGAAATAGGATGTTTTCAAATTTCTTGATAAGTAATCCAGAAAAATAATGTAATGTATATGTTTTATGCTTTTAAAATAAGCCTAAAAGACGTAAATTACTGACACGCACACACACACACACACAGACAGAGAGAGAGAAAGATGGAGCGTGCAAGAAAGAAATAATAAGAGAGAGAAAGAGGATGAGGGAAAGACAGAGAATATGAGAGAATGATATAAAAGAGAGAATAAGAGAGAGAGAGAATGATATAAAAGAGAGAATAAGAGAGAGAGAGAATGATATAAAAGAGAGAATAAGAGAGAGAGAGAATGATATAAAAGAGAGAATAAGAGAAAGAGGAAGAATGGGAGAAATGGAGCGAAAATGAGAGAAAGAAAGGGGGAGGGATGTAGAGTGAGTGAATGAATGAATGATTCATTGAATGAATGAATGAATGAATGAGTGAGTGAGTGAGTGAGTGAGTGAGTGAGTGAGTGAATGAATGAATGAATGAATTTTATGTGTGTGTCTGCGTTGAATTTCACTGCAAGCATAATTTTTAACCCTTGGATCCACTTTAACCCTTGGACGTACGTTTGTCATGCTTTGTCGAACGTTCTTACTATTGTTACAACTGTTTTAATAATTTTGTGTTTTATGCTTCCTTTATTATTATTATTTGTCCTGAAACTTTTTTGATGTTTCAAATTATACTCATTGTTTCTTTTTCTATTTTCATCCAGTGTATCTACTGTTACATTATATACTCCGTGTATTATTTTATTCTGTAAGCAAATTTATTTAGTAACATTTTTTCCCAAACGATACCTCTGGAGGTTTCAGGAAAAGTCAGGGGGCCTTTATTTTTAATTCCTGCTCCTAAAATTATGAGGACCTACTTTATTTGTGCTGTATCATGGAGTCATGTTGGACGCTTTTATGGTGCTTCTAAAATAAAATGGCCGACAAATACCTAGGGCTAACGTTATAAGACTAAGTGACCGAGCACTGGAAAGTATAAACACTATATAAGACAAAATATTCTTTCTATATTTCGAGATCATGCTAGTAATTTTATCTAGTAATATTTCATAGGGAAAATCCTAAAAAATAGTTCTAACGTGGTATTAAAACTTTGTGGTACATAGAATTGTCTGTAACTGCGTTTCTGCCATTTCTTTTCTATCTTCATGTTGATTATAGATATTGCTTACTACAAAATGGACATCTAAGTTCTTGTTATTAGTATGGATAAGTATTAATGGATAACAGTTTTATGTATATTTATATCATCATGTAGTCCATTTGGATGTGAATTATATATACCCTTATAATTACGTTATTTATTTTTTGTTTAAATATCAAGGGATCATAAATGTAAGATAACTTGGGACAAACTGTATCTTTTGGAACAGAGCTACAATTTGCGAATAGTCCCTTTTTCCTGAGCATTCGACTGAGAAGGAAAAAGCTTCCGAGAGAGAGTCTGAGTGTCCAAGAGGTCTGCAGGAAGCGTAAATTCCCGAGCCCATAATGAGTTACATGATGAATGGCTAACGAGCGGTCCTTAAACACGCACCTTCGACAAATAATTGGCAAAAGATCTTTTACTTTACAACCCCCACCCCCTTGCACACACACACACACACACATACACTTCTCGCTCAACTCCGGAATCGAAAAAGATCGCGATATGTTAGCGTTTCGCGCTTCGCTGTTTTGTTTCTTGGAATTCTGGAGGTTATAATTTTTTTTCGCATCTGCATGTGTGTTCACTCTGCGTTATATTGTTCTTTTCTATCCCCCCTCTAGTGTTTTTTTCCCTACGTGTTTCTCTCAAAACGCGCCTCTCTTTAATCATCGGTTAAAGGGAACATTTTTAATAAGGTTCAGGAAAAGAGCAGAGCATCATTCTCGTTAGGATGTCCCTCGATGCGTGGTGGGATTTCTCTCCCTTTTTTTTTCTTCCTTATTCGCTCATAAATTGAATTGTTAGATGTTCACGCGTTTTTGTTTTCTCCCTCTCTGTCTCTCGCTCTAATGTCATTGCGCGCATTCCTGTTACTCGATATTCTAATTGCATTTCGGATCTCCTCGTTAAGAGGAATTGAAAGTTTTGGGGGAAGAAAAGGTGCGGGCAATCATCCGAGAATGTTGATGTAGAAAAGTGTCTTAAGTTACTTAAAAATTTCTCCGCTCTAATTTTTTTTTCTTCCTGCGCGAGAAAATCAATTGGTTTATCTGCAACCTTGTTAAAAAGAAATTGTAATTTTAATGAGGGAGAGACGTCGGATAATAACAATAACAACAATAATAATAGTAATGATAATGTTATCCGAAGTACGAAGATGAGTATACTGATATTAGCGTACATAAATTCAGTCATGGCCGTTCGTGAAGAAGGGTAATGAAACCGAGTACGTTTATGAAATTCATATTTAAAGTAGTCTTTAAAAAAGTGACAATTTGTTAATCACGGTTTTTTTTTTCGTAAAATATTTCCACAAGAATTTTTCGTTTATTTTTTCCTTATGCAGATGGCAATACTTTATGCCCAAAATGGCCAGAAAATTAACCCCTTCCGGTAAAATGACGAGTCTAGCTCGTCATTAGTTTTTTATTCCATACCGCACAATGACGAGCTACACTCGTCATGCGATTAAAGTTACTGGTAAATATGATAATTAATTTAGTTTAAAATTTCTAGTGTACTGAATTTGGCAACACTTTTATCACTTGTGAAAATCACAAGTCACTATTGCGTATTGTTTACTTAGAATTTCTTGGTACAAGTCATTGCCAAATTAATGAGTCAGAATAAAAGAAAACCTACTAAGAAATGCCGTGTGTGTTACAAGAATCAAATTAAAAGTGAGACTACTTGGCGGTGTAAACAATTAAGAATTCCTTTGCACTTTGTTTTGAAAAGTACCACTAGCTTGAAGACTATTATCTATATACCTTATTAATGTTTTGCTTTGATATTTTCTTAATTTTACTGTTTCTGATATTATTTAACACTATGTAAAAAGTGGATTTTAATTAAGAATATGTAAGAATTGTAAAATGAAACAAGTTTTTTTAAATAAAAATTAAATGGTTATTTCATGCACAGTTTTTCGTTATTAAATCATACCGGAAGGGGTTAATCATTTAGTACTACCCGAGGAGCTTAAGGTATGCTACGAACACATGTAACATTACCCCTGCTAGATCCTTCTAATTTAGAAGCAGAGATCAAGCACTCATGTCTACATTGCGACCACTAACGTATTTTACGTGCCTTAGTTGCCATTGATGAACCCGGTGGATATTTGATTAGATCGACTTGTTTGCCAATCGAGACACCGTTTTCATTCACTTATTTAAATAATATATAATCTTGATGAATTATTTAAATGATATAAATTGATTTCTAATCTATTAAACTCAGCTGAATTTGAATGCACTTAAAATAAACTAATAAATTGTATATTTCTGATCTTGTAGAGGCAAGCAACAAATTAAAGATATAAAAAAACGCTTAATATGGCTAAGTGTCAGTGTGTCAGTACATAATCTGGAAAGAACCAATTGATAATTTGCAGGCCCTCTAATGCTTTATCTCATCTATCTGCCCACCACATATACTTGTACATCGGCAGTAAATGGTACTGTGTCACAAAATTAAATATTACAAGAGAGCAAAATAAAGATTTCTTACAGATTTGTTTAGATCAGAAATTATATTATATTGAATATTGAATTGCAGTTCTGCTTTTGATTTATACTTACGAACAATGAAATTTGAACTGAGCAGTATTATATATCAATTTCGACCATCTCTGAATGAATTTTGACTGGTTTCGATGTAGCACACCTATAATCAGAACATCGACCTCTTAAGATTTCCAACCTTTTTATAGACCACCGCCCCTTTTATGACAAAAATATTCAAGCATCCCTTTCTTCTTTATAGTATACCAGATATTGAAATGTTGTTGTATATTATCTATATCTACTTTATCTGCCCCTCTATATATTAGAAATCACAAAGTAGAAATTAGTTAAAAAAACGTCAACTGTAGTAAAAAAGTTATTAAAACTTAAAACAACTATAAAATCAATAGGAAGTAAAAGAAATGAGATTGTTACGGTAAGGTGGAGTTTTAACAAATTGTAAATATCAGGTTCGATTTTCGTTAACATCATTCGTAATTATCAACATTTTTCTTTTTTTATTTACAGTGCAAGCAAGTTAAAAATGCTATTTTCAGTAAAATTCATTTACAGTTTTGTAGTTTCCTTAAAAGCAATGATGTTAAATCCAAACACCAAACAAAACAAAAGAATAAAAAACATTTTACAAGCTCTAATTTGAATATTACAATGGGATTTGTATCAAACGATTTATAAATAAAAAAAAATTGAATTTTTGATGCTTTAAAGATGACGTGTTCTCTTAACCTCTTGCTAGATTATCGCGAGTTATCTCGGGTTCGTATATATTGCAATTATTATCCCGAGAAAACTCGGGTGAATCAGAATTTGTCTGTATGATTGGTTTCATCACGGTTTTACTCGACCTGGAAGAAATTAAAGAAAATATTCAGTTTTGATAGATAGTTTGCCAAATTTTTCTAGTTTCGCTGTGATTTTGGCGGAACTGGACACGTGTTTTCCACTGATTAGAAAACTTATTTCGGAAATCATGGTCCAAACGTCGAATGGTAGAGCGCTGCTCTTCGTACCGGTGTTCACGGGTTCGAATTCCACTGCTGGCACGGTTGTTCGTTGCCGTTTGGAATCGGCTTTAAGCAGTAGGCCCGGTTATCATTAGGTCTCCTGGGTAAAACAGTAGACCATAGAGCTCCAAACCAAACATTTTCCTGGACAATCTACTATCTTCTGCCCTGAGCCCACTTACAGTCAAATAAGATGAAGGAAATGCAACAAAAATTTCATTATTCTAGCCCAGGGGTAGCTAAATCGCATCCAGTGAAATTTGAGGAATTTATAATTAGAAAATATACCACGTTTATTATGGTAAATGCAATATTATTCAAATTATTTATTGAATATTTTATAGGCATTGTATATTTTATAGATATGTCTACTGGCCGCACTGGTATCTCCCTCACGGAAGGTTTCAGCACTTAGTGGGAGTCGATACCACCCCCCGTTGAAAATCTATATTTTGAGGGAATGGCAAAATACTTTTGATAACTTATAAAAGAATTAAATCTGCATTTAAGGATGCACATCACTTTTAAGCAACTTTAAATGGAGAACTTTTAATTATTACCTTAAATAAGTAGGATTTTAAACATTTGTTCTCTATTTCCATTTAATTAGCTTTGATGAATTTACATTTATTCTAAAAAATAATGACTTTTTTTAATTTGAAAAATGAGAACTTGTTTCAAAAATTTTCTGGCATAGACTTTGCGTAGACTTACAAAGCAAGTTTCATTAAAAATTTTATTTTATTTTATTTTTTTTGTGAATAAAAACTATTAGGTACAATTTTGTATCTATTGAAACTTTTAAAAACTATCAGAAATGTTTCACCAGGTGATGGAATTTTCAAAAAGAAAAAGCTAAAATAATTTCAAATGTTATGAATATTGAATGAAATAGGAAAGACCGCACAAAGTAGGTATAGTTTCATCGTAGGTCTATAATGTATTTACTGTACAAATTTGAAATCAATTTGTGCTACAGTTTTTTATTTACAGTGAAAGAAAGTAGAAAAATGCTATTTTTAGTAAAATTCATTTACAGTTTTATAGTTTCTTCAAAAGCAATAATGCTAAATGCAAGAACAAAACAAAACAATACAAAACATTTTACAAGCTCTAATTTGAATATTACAATGGGATTTGTTTAAAACAATTTAAAAATCAAAAAATTGAATTTTTGATGTTTTAAAGGTGACGTGTTCTCTTAACCGCTTGCCTGATTATCCCGAGTTATCTCGGGTTCATATATATTGAAGTTAATTATTATCCCGAGAAAACTCAGGCGAATCAGAATTTGTTTGTACGATTTGTGTCATCACGGTTTTACTCGATCTTGAGGAAATTAAAGGAAATAGTCAACTTTGATAGGTAGTTTGCCAAATTTTTCTAGTTTCGCTGTGATTTTGGAGGAACTGGACACGTGTTTTCCACTGATTAGGAAACTTATTTCAGAAAATCATCGTGCCGAGTTTTCTGCCAAATCAGGAAGGTTCAGTATTAGTCCTTTACAATTCAGGTTAACCTTATGGTATTTTCCAGATGTTATTCCTGATACTATAAAAAAAACCAAATCCAACGAGACAGTGTACTCTGTGTTTCCGTAAAACAGATTTTAGAGGCAAGCCAATAAGAAAACAGATCAGACACTATTGCACAGAATGTAAGGTATCACTTTGTGTTGTCTCTTGCTTCAAAAACTATCATACAATGACAACTATTTAACTTTTTTCCCTTTGCCCGAGATAACTCGGGATAGTAAAATAATATTAAAATTAAATGCTTTTACGCCCGTAAAAAATTAAAAATTCAACCAAAAACCTACATATTTTGTTTTCTTTTATTTCCTTGTATTTAATAAAAAAATAAAAAATGTGATGATTTTTTGCAATTTTTTTCAAAAGAATTGTAAGGAAAGCGGTTAATAAGTGTTCAGGGAAGTCAAGTATTGTCCACACCAAATTCTTTTTAACAATAGCTCAGTAATCGATAAATGACGTGCTCAGCACATGCACGTCTGATTTAGATCTTATTATCCCATAGGGTATCCAACTTTTCCGTGGCATTTTACGGGTCAGCATGAGGTAAGAAAATCACCTAGTTAAAGTGATTGCGGTAGACATATTTATGGACGTGAGATTTAAGCATCTCCTTTCGTGACGTAAAAGCTTAAGTCACGTTCCGTGATTTCAAGCCGTTTAGAGATGGCATGAATTCACAGCCGAAATGAGGACGTCAAAGGGAAAGTGTTCACCATTTATTTTATGTAATGATTCGGTTTCACGCTATGTATAACAAGATGCGAATAGGAAAGGTTTGTTAAAGCTAAATATAATATGAACCTAAATTATGTTGCTACAATAGTTTCTGCTTTTACGCCCGTAAAAAATTAAAAATTCAACCAAAAACCTACATATTTTGTTTTCTTTTATTTCCTTGTATTTAATAAAAAAATAAAAAATGTGATGATTTTTTGCAATTTTTTTCAAAAGAATTGTAAGGAAAGCGGTTAATAAGTGTTCAGGGAAGTCAAGTATTGTCCACACCAAATTCTTTTTAACAATAGCTCAGTAGTCGATAAATGACGTGCTCAGCACATGCACGTCTGATTTAGATCTTATTATCCCATAGGGTATCCAACTTTTCCGTGGCATTTTACGGGTCAGCATGAGGTAAGAAAATCACCTAGTTAAAGTGATTGCGGTAGACATATTTATGGACGTGAGATTTAAGCATCTCCTTTCGTGACGTAAAAGCTTAAGTCACGTTCCGTGATTTCAAGCCGTTTAGAGATGGCATGAATTCACAGCCGAAATGAGGACGTCAAAGGGAAAGTGTTCACCATTTATTTTATGTAATGATTCGGTTTCACGCTATGTATAACAAGATGCGAATAGGAAAGGTTTGTTAAAGCTAAATATAATATGAACCTAAATTATGTTGCTACAATAGTTTCGGATTTTTTTTCCTCTTTTACTTATGATGGAAAAAATATGAATAACGGTAGAAATATAAAGATATCATTGCTTAGATGAAAATACACGTAATAACTTATTTAGAATAACCTATTAGCAGATTGAGATCTAAGATTATAGGAAAGGAGGCGGAACTAGGAGTTGGTAGCTGTGGCTTTAAGAGTTAAAAGATTTGTGAAATGACATAAATTAGCTATATATATATATATATATATATATATATATATATATATATATATATATATATATATATATATATATGTATATATATATATATATAATTTTAGGTGGTTATAACCAATTAACTCAAGGCATGATTTTTTTACAGCACATGTATTTTGACTGAATATTACATTTATAGATTACATAGAACATAGAAATAAAGATCTTGTTTCATCTGTCGTCCTTTAAAGAGAGCAGTTTGTCTTCGTTCCATACTCTCTGCCACAAAAACGTCGTTCTGGTGTATATCTAGACAGTGGATGAGGTCAACAGGAGCGCCAGATTCATTGGGTGCTGCAGGCCGTTACCATATATATATATATATATATATATATATATATATAATTATATATATATATATATATATATATATATATATATATATATAATTTTATGTGGTTATAACCAATTAACTCAAGGCATGATTTTTTTACAGCACATATATTTTGACTGAATATTACATTTATAGATTATGTAGAACATAGAAATAAAGATCTTGTTTCATCTGTCGTCCTTTAAAGAGAGCAGTTTGTCTTCGTTCCATACTCTCTGCCACAAAAACGTCGTTCTGGTGTATATCTAGACAGTGGATGAGGTCAACAGGAGCGCCAGATTCATTGGGTGCTGCAGGCCGTTACCATATATATATATATATATATATATATATATATATATATATATATATATATATATATATATATATAATTTTATGTGGTTATAACCAATTAACTCAAGGCATGATTTTTTTACAGCACATATATTTTGACTGAATATTACATTTATAGATTATGTAGAACATTGGACATAGATTAGAATTAAAGTTCTTGTTTCATCTGTCATCGTATAAAGAGAACAGTTAATCGTCATTCCTTACTTTCTGCCACACAAATGTCGTTCTGGTGTATGTCTAGACAGTGGGTGAGGTCAACAGGAGCGCCAGATTCATTGGGTGCTGCAGGCCGTTACCATATATATATATATATATATATATATATATATATATATATATATATATATATATATAGATAGATAGATAGATATGGAGCATCAAGTGAAAATATTCTTCACCGATTGTACGGAGAATTAGCTTCTATCATTTAGTTTGCCCCTGATTGCTGGACAAAAAGAACTCCTAGTTGAAATAAAACTTTGGAGCCATTAAAGAAAACAAAGTTCCACTTAATGAAACTTCACATTTATTCAGAATTCAAACGCATCTCTCTAACCGACCGTCTGTACAATGCAATAGCTCTGCATAGAATGCTTCAGAAATATGCACTTTGTAGGCGATGTCGGTCCACAACGAGAGAGTTGTTTGATTTAGATCCCTTGAAACTTGATATTGTTCAGCAATTTTGGGACGCAAGAGTGTATCTTGATCATTTAAGACAACTGAAAAATGTTGAGTGTTCAGAAAATTAGAATTTATTCCCTCGTTAGTTTGAGATATGGGTGAAAAGAATTTAAGTAGGAGAACACTCCTTTACTTCACATTTTAATTCATGAAAATCATGTATTAAAAATGAGAAAGAGAAAAAGGAGAGTTTGGGATATCTGTTTTAGGGGTTTGATATGATAAATAAATATACATATATATCTACACATACATATATGTAATATGTCAAAATTATTTAACTTTAATATTTCCTTAAAAACCTCCTCTCTCCCATTCTAATTCCTTAAAATCTTTTTCCCAGCCTCTAAATGTCTTAATCAAAGGAGTGTCTTCGACTTAAAATTCTTTTGATACATTTCCCAAAGCTTTCTGTCCTATAGATGTAAATTTTCTGTCTATTCAACACGTTTTCCAGCTGTCGCCGGCAAATGGCTCCGTATTAATTCGCAGAGTAAGTTTCTTGTTCCTTGGGAAAATTCTTTCTGTCTTCACTCGTAAGTGCACCTCTGTTTGAGTAGAGTGGTTTTTGTGTCTTTCTCTTGCCTGTCGTTGACTAGTAAATATGTCCGTTTTAGCAGTTCTAAAATAAAGTTTTAATTAAACTTGTGCCGGTCTCTTTCAATGGCCCAATTGCATCGTTATTATAGCTAGCTGATTAGCTTTCTCCTTGCCCATTAGACCGGGCAAGTAAAAATAACAGGGGCTACATAATTATTGTGACTAGAGGAAAATAATTGTTACATATATATTTTCACTCCAGCTATATTGATGAAATATTTTGTCAATAGGACTTATACTTTTTGCAATATGAGAGCTAATTATCTGGGATCTATTGCTGAAAGCCAACTCTAAACAGCTACAAATTCATGCCTAAAGTGGGATTTGGTCCTACAAACTTTTGGTCGAAAAGCAGTGTTTTATGCATTTACCATCTAAAGCGTTTTAGCTAAAATGAGAGACATATTTATTTCTACATTTGTTAATCCTACCCATTTCCCGGATAATTTAATTTGATTTTTAAATTACATCTACTTATTTATGTTGCAAACGAATGTTTGTATAATTTTTCTCCGATGTAAATGAATCGAATTTATTTGGTCCATAAGTGTAGCTCCCATTTAAGATCTTATTAAAATTTTAAGGTTAAAAACATTTAATAAATAGGTTTTACTAGCAGAATTTAATTTTTCAACATTTTTGAAGAGTTTTTTTCCTTACAACCAATTTTCCAAATTGAACATAATTCTTGTTCAATAATTAGAGTATTTTATATTCTTTTGAAATATTTTAGATAACATGGAAATATTTACGAATACAGTGTGTGTAATGACTGTCCATTCACATTTGTGAAGTACTGCTGTAATCCGGAAAAAAACGTATCCAAGCTTAATTAGGTGAAATATTTCCATCCAAATACTTGTTAATTGAGGTACCTCCTTAATCAAAAATTTAAAAAAAAAAGAGTAAAAATCCCAAGGAATTAATTTTCTAGATATGCATTCATTTTAAGAGACCCTTGCCGAGGGGAACTCTTCTTTAATTTCAGAATATCTACTGCATGAATATCAATATCTGACCATAGAAAGCAGCCATTTTGTTGCTAATGATTATTACTTTATCATTACAAGATTATCATAAAAATAAAACTCTTGTAATCATCTAGTTCCGACTGATTTATGGTTAGATGGATATTGAGTGATATAAATCACTTTTAAATTGCTGATTACAGGTTTGAGATTTTATGCTAATACTAGACAGATTTGATTGGATCATATATATAAAATTTCAGGCTTTCACGCTTTCCTTTTTTTCATTCTGAAGTTTTTTCTAAGATTTTTTCTGTAATTACTAAATTGGAGTTTAAGTAGTTAAATTTCATTAATTAAATTGGAATTAACAAACTAGCAGAAAAACCACCATAGTCATTGAGAAAATGGTTGCTCCGAGTGGCATTCACAACAGTTTACGATAAAAATAACTGCTGTGTCATTTTTATTGATAACTAGCAAGTTTGCCCGTGCTTCGCCACGGTGAACTTAATATATTACTTTTAAACAAAGATTTATTTTTCGTGAATAACTCTCTAAATTCGTCACAGTTCAGTTCGAGTCATTGGCATGTTTATATATTTCTATCATAAGCGTATTATAACATTATTCAGTTTTTATAATCGAATTTGTCTTATATTAAATTTGCTCAAACTTTTTTTATTGTAAAATATAAGCTTAACCCTAAATTGCATTACTGTATTACTACTGTACGTTGATTAGCAAAGTTAACAGATCTTGCCATATTACGTGATAGAATAGGAAGCACAGGTTTTGACAGCAACAGTGCTAATTTTGTTGGTAGTAATAAATGTTTTCCAAAATTAAGAAAATTTATGACAAACCACATAGTTTTGTATGAAACAGAAACACACATTCATATCGACAACCACATGAATATGAAGATAACTATATAAAATGATAGGTTTTATTTGGCCATGAGAGTCACTGAAATTTGTACTTTTTGTACTTAGAATATTGTTGATATGCATTTCATTGTAACATAAAAATGAACCAAGAATTAAATTTAAAATTAGTTCTCATATAAAAATGCTATAATTTGAGTCACATAGAAATGAAAGTGAATCACTTTATATCTCAAATTTCAGTTCAAATCGAATAGATACTAAGCAGACGATTTTAAATAATATAAAATAAGAAATGAATAAATGAAATATTTAAATGAATGACGTCATAATGATAGAAAAATATCATTTTCGCCTATTTATTATGTGATGAATTGAACATTTTAATCTCCTGCTTTTAACCGTGGAAAACTGCGTTTAAAACAATTACTTGGGATGACGTCACATTGCTAGAAAGATTGCTTCTTTCCCTTAGATATGATGCGATAAATTAAAAACTTAATCGTTTGCGTTTAACCGGGGAAAATAATGCTTGGAATAATGACATGAAATGCTCGAAAAAGGGGGAAGGAATGAATTTCGAACGTTGAAAATTTACAAAAACCTTCCCAGGGATATACCTAAACATTTCCCAAATTTTCACGGCGATTGGATGCATAGTTTTTGAGTCTATTGAGTACAGACAGACAGACAGACACACACAAATTCATTTTTATATATATAGATATTCCTAAGATCTTGTGCAATGGTAAGTTTATGAGGGAGAGTTTGAAGATGTCCATGTATTATGCAGTTCAGTAACACTTCCTTTTAATTTTTCTTTCTGAAGTTCTTTCTAAGGTTTCTTTCTGTGCTTACTAAATTGGAATTTCATGGTGGTGGATTAACTTAAAATAGTAGTAAAACCACCAAAGGTATTCACAAAATGTTGTTCTGAGTTGTATTTTACTGGAGGCTACAATACTAAGCGATAAGAATAATTGCTATGTCATTTTCAATGATAATATTCCTAGGGTTTTGTACAACAATGTGTTTATGAGGAAGTGTTTATGTATGTCAATATTTCATGCAGTTCAGTAACACTTCCTTTTAATTTTTCATTATGAAGTTCTTTCTAAGGTTTCTTCCTGTAATTACTAAACTGGAATTGGATGAAGGTGAATTATTCAAAATATTCCTAAAGTTTTGTGCAACACTGTGTTTATGGGAGTTTGTGTATGTCCATGTTTGATGCACTTCAGTTACGCTTCCTTTTTAAATTTTTCATTAATAAGGTCTTTCTAAACTTTTTGTGATGAATTAACTTAAACTAGCAGTAAAAACATTAAATTCATTGACAAACTGTGTTGTTCTGAGTTGCATTCACAAAAGCCTACATTAATGGAGAATAAGAAAAATTACTGTGTCATTTTTATTGGTGGTATTCCTAAGATCTTATGAAACAGTGTGTTTATGAAAGAGGATTCGTATGTCCACTTTACATGCAGTTCAGCAACGCTCTCTCTTTTTATTTCTGAAGTTCTTTCTAAGGAATCTTTCTGCACTTACATAACTGGAATTTGATGGTGGTGAAGTTCCTTAAACTATCAGTAAAACCATCAAAATCATTAACAAATTTGTTGTTTCGAGTTGTATTTTACTACGGCGTACAATAAGAGATAAGAATAATTAATGTATCATTTTTAATGATAATTTTCCTAAGGTTTTGTACATCTTATGCAAAAGTGTGTTTATGAGAGAAAGTTTGTGTATGTCCTAAACTTTCTGTACATTGTTAAAAAAAGTAAAAATTTTGCTTATTTTTACTCTTCTGCATGAATATATTTATCTCTTTAGATGGTATAAAATTTACTTATATTTATGCGTCCCTATCAAATAGCATTTAATACTTATTTGCCTATGTCAAATGTGACATGCAAGTCGGAAACATGTATTTGGATTACAACAAAATTGATTTACAGGGATAAGACATTTTCGAAATGACAACCAAATTCAACCAAAATATGAAATGATTTTTTCCCTTAAAAAATCAAGCTAAGCATAAACTTCCTAAACTTCCTAAGCATAAACTTCATAGACACTTTTCGGATAACATTGTTATTTTACTCCACTGAAACCTTGTTTTTTTTAATACGACTTTATTTTAAAGTTAAAATGAAGAATAAAAGCAACTGGTTAATATGCTATGCACTAGGAATATTTTTAGGTAATAATGTTGGACGACTCATTTTTTATTAAAAAGTCCCATATATTAATTAAAAACTATTTTCCAGTAAATTTTAATGGCTTATATAATGTTGTTACGTGACATATTTATTTTCATTATATAAAAAGTTAAAATTGTGTTAATTGAAAAATAACTTCCCATATCCTCTTAAAAGCTCGCTATCACATATTATAAAATAAATTAAAACTCCGTAACCCAGAACAAATTTTTTCGATCTTCTAATCTTGATGAGGTCCTTTTCATAAGAAAAAGAAATGAATAAATAATAAGATATTTAGATAAAAAATTTTAAAAAATTTCTAAAATTATAGAATTATAAATATTAAAAAATATTAATAATAAAAATTAATATTGATAAATGATATATAATAATTATTATTAATAATAATAATTAATATTAATAAATTATACATAATATTAATTATTACTATAATAATTAATATTAATAAATTATATATAATATTAATTATTACTATAATAATTAATATTAATAAATTATAAATTATAGAATTCTTAAATATTTTCTAAAATATATAATAATATATTTTAGATAATGAATAAAGTATTTTAATAGTTCAATGTTAATATTGTATTTCGTTTCCTTTTTATCTATAAATTTTAGTAAAACTATTAGCTGCGCTATCGTTTTTTCTACTAAGCTTCCTACAGTTAACAAAATATCTTCAAAAGATTAATTTTTTACTTGCGTGTCTTTAGAATCATATGCAATGTGTTTGTAAATTCAACAAGATGTTATTTAAAAGTTAAATACTATATACGAAATTTCCTATACGCAGGAAAAATTGATAAAATGGCTCTATTTCTACGTTTTTATATTTTTAAAGTATTACGTTTACAAATATGCAACGGTCACGGTAAATTACCATTCATATGTTGTGCTTCAACGTATGTAAATCGTGGAAAATATTTTAACATTATTTCAACAATTTTTTTCCTCCTTTACCTGATTAAGAATACCTATGTACAACTAGAGTAACTGAGTTTAGAAATTTTTATTCATTTGATAATTAAGAAATAAAAAATATCATTAAAATGAACATACAATGAAGTTAATCTAGTGGAATCTTTATAATTAAATTAATAATTCATATAAGTTTTTATTAAAACATAAATTAGTATTAAGTTTTAATTTAGATTTAAAATTTAAAAAATATTTAATTTAAAAATTTAAATTTTAAATTTATTTGTAATGCTTTTATTAATTTAATAGTTTTAATTTAAATTTTAAAACTATGTACAATAGTTTTAAAATTTAACCCTCCGAGTGAACACACCGAGGTAAAAAAGTCTCCAAAAAATACGCTAATGTTTTATTGTGTCGGTGACCAAAGTGTTCTATGATTTTTTTACTTCACCATTTGTCGACTAGATTGGAATACGGGAAACCCACCCTCGTTATTGCCCCTTTACTTCAGGTTATAAATAGATATATAAATATACATTATAGATTGTTAATTTTTAATACACATAAAGCTCGTCAAGTCTCGAAGATCACCCCATAAGAAATAATGGATTCTAAAAATACAAATAAAAATGTTCTTTAAGAGAATGATTTATATTTTTTTACGAAAGTCATCTAAGTTTTTTAAGTGGTGCAATGAAAGATACATCTGTTACAGCAAACGAAATACTTCGAAATAGAGATTTACAAAGCCATGAAAAGCTATCAGCGTCTATGTGCCTCAGGGAGTAAGGGTGCATCCCTCAATAAATGTCAGTCAAAGAGGGGTGCAGTTCCTAAACAATCGACCTGACCCTCCTACCTCAAAGCTCCATGGGGGAAAACATTGGCAGAAATGTACAATACATCCATTTTCGGAACGTTTTTGGAGGTCGAAAATTGTACGTGACAACCGCTTTGAAGACATCATCGGTTTGGCGGAATTGTACGTGCGAACCGCTTAGAGGGTTAAATTTTCTATAACAATTAACTTAGTTTTGCAACAACAAACTTAATAAGATTGATAAAATTTTACATCTCTTTTCCTGACTAATCTTAAACTGTCCTCTTTATATAATCTCCATGTAAAGTTTCAAATCGATGCATTTAAAAATGAAATATTTTAATTTAATGGCCAATTTGATGGTTAGGCGTTAATAAGATTTTCAATGAAGACTCTAGATGATAAATTTAATGTTAAAGTTTAAATGTCCATTAAAGTAAAAGGAAGTTATTACTTGTAGAAAGTTTCCTGGTGCATGTTAGCTTTAAAACAAAGCAAGTGATTGAATAATTTTGAATTGGCTTTGAAAACTGCTTTGCATTTAAAACTAATTACAGAAGGAAAAGAATTAATCTTTCATCTCCTTGTCAACCAAAAGACTATTTCGTAGTTCTGTTACCAAACGAGAATTTCCTTTCTTTCCTGCCCTTTTACTCTTTACACGTGAAACTTAAATTTATTTTGTAAAGCAGTGGATTTGCCTCACATAAATCTGATCTCCAGTCCTTTCTTTTTATTCCTTATTTCATACTAGCCCCTATACTCTAGCACAAGAAAGTGAAACCCCTCTAAAAGTTGGGGGGGAGGAAGAGAGAGGTTGTAAATAGTCGGATCACGTTGCAGTGTCCCAAGAAATCAGATTTTGGTGTTTGTTTATAGGAACGTTTTTCGTTCTTTAAACTAGAAAGCAGCAGGAGTTGGAAAGATTTTTCGATTCATAATCTGGGATAGAGATTTTCGGGAAAGGAATGAATACCATTTCAGGTGGAGATGCCTTAAGTAATTTAAAGATTCTAATATATATAATACATCAAAGATGTGTACCACTTTAACATTTGTTTGGGGAAATAAATTTCTTTATATACATATATAATATTTGAATAAAATGAAATGTTAAATTACAGATGAAGGTTTTCGTGTATAAGTTTTGATTAGGGTATTCACACTTTTTAGTTTAAAAAAAAAGGTAAACTATAAGTCACATTATAAAGAAACTCAGCACGGAGATGTATTTATATAAGAAGTAGAATGATGTCATACGAAGTATAAATGTCGTTAAAACTGTTATGTTAGATTAATCCAACACAGAAAGTGTGTTTAGACCTTATTTCACGTCAACATATACGTGTTCGAAAAGGATCATATTGAGATAAATACGTAGATTTATTTATATAAGAAGTGGGAGGATTTCATATGAAGTAGAAATGTCCTTAAAACTGTTATGTTAGATCCTATACAGAAAATGTAAGTGTTTAGACCTTATTTCACGTCAACATACTCGTGTTCGAAAAGGAACAGATTCAGATTAGTAAGTAGATTTATTTTTTAAGAAGTGGGATGATGTCATATGAAGTAGAAATATCATTAAAACTGTTATGTTAGATTAATCCAACGCAGAAAGTGTAAGTGTTTAGACCTTATTTCACGTCAACATATACATGTTCGAAAAGGAACAGATTCAGATTAGTATTTAGATTTATTTGTATAACAAGTGGGATAATGTCATACGAAATAAAAATGTCATTGATGCTGTTATGTTAGATTAATCCAACACATAAAGTGATGTTTAAACCTTATTTCACGTCAACATATACGTGTTCGAAAAGGAACAGATTCAGATTAGCACAGAAATTATTAATATATATTAAGTGGGAGGATGCCATACGAAATAGAAATGTCATTAAAGATGTTATGGTAGATTAATCCAACGCATAAAGTATAAATGTTTAGACGTTAATTCACCTCAACATATACGTGTTGAAAGAGGAACAAATTCAGTATAGTACGGAGGTTTATGTATATAAGAAGTGGGATGATGTCATACGAAGTAGAAATGTCATTAAAGCTGCTATGTTACGATGAACCAACGCATAAAGTGTCAGTGTTCAGCCTTTATCACACGTCTAAGAATGCTTGTTGAAAAAGCAAGATATTCAGTTAAGAATTATCTTTCCCATTCAAGATTATGCAGATTTCTCTTGTAAAAAATGAAAATTTTTCAACAGACTGATTCCATCCGGAACATATAAATCGGTCGAAAGATTTTTGTTGTAAAGGCCTTATTACATCTCAAATTGTACGTGTTGAAAAAGCTGCAGATTCAGTTTAAGATTCCTTTTCCGGTTCAAAAATTTCGAATTCTTTGGGTAGTCTAGATTCCATGTGAAATGATGTCTATTTGCTTGCTCATCCAAAATTGTATCTGTTATAAATTTCAATATATTATAATAAATATTTTGATTACTTATAAAAGAAATCTATAGTTATGCCCAACTAAAAATGTTAAAATGATACTTTTGACCAATATTTTTATTACGTATAGGATAGTTTTTAAATAAACATTTTAAAAGTTTGAACCAACCTCGTAAGTTTTTCAAGATAAGATGTAAAATATTCTTCTAGCATGAAAGATGTGGCCAATTTTGTGGTTTTAAATTTTCTTTGTCATGATAATGCTTGAGTTTGAAAGTCTGATTTTAAAAGGATGTTTGTTTATAATTTATTTAGTATAAAGCTTTCAATATAACGAGTACTTAAAAGTCCTCTCTTTACGAAAGGACTAAATACAAAACTTAAAGAGAATAAACTCCAAATAAAGTTTTAAGGCGAGAAAGTTGTTTACCTAAATAAGATACAGTTCATAATGTATCATAATAAAAAATATTAAGCAGGTATAAGATTTTATAGAGAATTATTCTCTGAATTTGCATATTATTTTCATTTTTTCTTACAATGTTTAGTCTTTAATCCTTTTATAGGTTCATTTGGAAAATAGCATTCTTCGAAACTATCAACCGTCAGAAAGATATTTTACGGATGAAATTATATAATATTAGGGTACATTGATAGCAAAGCCAAAAATCGTTGCCTAATGTAAATAATTTGTATGTTGAAGCAAGCAGACTCTATTATCGCACTCTGCTAAAGTGCATTTTAGGTTTTAATCATTTGATAATGTTTAAAAAGGTAATAAATTGTAGTAACGTGACTTTTTGTGTCATTTACTATCTTCTAGTTGCTGAAAATGAGTCAGTGAAATTAGCTAAATTTCAGACAATAATCTAATAATCATACCTTCTTTTAGAAATTTAACAATACAATTTCTAACTATTATTAAAATTTATGGGAGGAAATGAAGTTCATAATATGATTTTCATCTAAATGATTACTTTTACTTTTAAATGATTCTTGTGTTTCAAATATGCACCATTTTATGTGTTGAATCTCATCGAGAGTTTAGAAAAGAGAAATCGAATTTGTTATCAATAATGAGTTTAAATAAGCTTTCAACTATAGTTTCAGACAATTGCTTTTTGTGCTTGCCGATATTATAGTTTTTTAATGCTTTCTTTTCATTGTAGCTCTAAGAATATACGTAATTTATTAAAGATAAATCAATCCTAACGACTGTATTAACTTGCTTGCTACTGGAAGAAAGCCAAGTTTAAAACTAAAAGAATTAAATATTTGTAATATTTTTTATGATATTTGGTATGATAAATTTAATATGTATTGCTTAAAAGTATATGGAGGTTCAATTCTTTTATGTTTTCGAAATGGTGAAATTACAAATATTACATAACAAAGTACAGATTCTTAAATTTGGTTGATTTAACAGCTTGCTTTAAAATTACATTAGTCTTAAATAGTAATAGTTTTAATATTCTTTGCAATTTCTGAATAATCCAATATTTTTTTTTTACTTTTTGCATTAAAAGTTAATGAAATTTCAAAACTATCTTCATAAAACTTTTTTATTACATAAGGTTACATGATTTTTAAGTCATTTTTTCAAACTTTTACTTATTCATTATAAATTATTAAAACCATTACAAATTAATATTATCAACAGAATCAACTGTTTTTTATTCAATTATTTTTCATGAATACAGAAGGTAGAATGAAATAATCTCAAATGCATTTTTTAATAAGATAGGATTTATTGCATATACTGTGTATCTCAATCCATTTAAAACGAATATATTAAAGTTGTAATATATCTATGCTTTATTAATCTAGGGAATAGTCGAATAGACATAAGAACCAAAGACACTGTTAACAACTCGTTTATCCCAGGTTGTTTGTAGATATTTACAATCTGTAGCTCTAACTTCATTCTTCTTTGAATAGCAAAGGCCACTGAAATGACTTTTGTGCCATATTTTCGTCCAGGAGTATTTGCGAACACTCCCACTTTGGGCATAGATGTTTACAGGTGTAGAGATGTTTATAGGTTATAGATTGGCTTTAAGCTTATGATGTCTGATACTGTTAAAAAAGCATAAACAATAACAAAAAACTTACCGTAGTGATCAGAACTAATCATCTGGTTACGCATGCCCAATTTTTTAGAGAGATTAAATTCATATCGCTTGGTTAAGGCAATTCCTGTGAATTAGAATCAAATCTTTAGATTAGAATAAACCCTTGTGCTCATGCCTGTAGTATCAATTTCAGCTGCTTTAAAACTATATTTTTATATTTTGTAAACCTAGAAAGAGTGATTTTATCGAAGATGAGTCTTTCCTCCAAGTTCTTAAACGACACCTCTGGAGAGGGCATTCCAGGCATGGGGGATATATTTTTATAGATATTATTTACTATATTTGAATACTTCAATGCCCCAACTCATTTGCCTCTGAACCTACTACCGTTTTAACAAAAGGCATCAGTTCCCACTGGGAAGGGTAAAGGGTACCACCTTAGTTGGTGACCTATGATTTAGACCAAGAATGGAATTTGACAGTTTCAGAGAAGATGTTGGCGACTGGTATTAATGGCGACTGGACAAAGTAAAATATGTTCGTGGTCATAATGTCCTCCAAGTTTTCAAACGATACCTTTTGGAGGTGGCTAACCAAGCCTGGAGATTTTGCTCCCTGCTTTTTAATTACGAGACCCCATTTTTGTGTTGTCTTAGAGTGTAATGTTAGCCGCCTATATGTGCTTAATTAATAAAATGACACAAAAATATCTTAAGCTTCGTTGTGGCGAATACTATAAAAGAAACCCCCGCAAGGAAATAATAAAAATAATAATGTTCTGAAATTAAAGGAAAATGTCCTCAGCCCTTAGTCGTTGTTTAGAATGGATTACTTTTTAAAAAATTAAATATTATTTTGTAAAGTGCCTTTGTTAAGTAAAATTCCTGTGTATTAATTTTTGAAACGGGCGTTAACTAGCAACTAAAGAAATTAACTTCATTCCACTGCTTGTAAAACTGCTTTTGTAATTTATAATTATTCTGAGGAGCCGTAGTTCCCAATCCGTAACCGTAACTCATTCTAAACTAGCATGCTTCTCTTAGTTCTGGGTCCCAAATAGGGTGCATCATTAAGGGGCTCATCTCAATTAACCTCAAAGTTGTATATCAAGCTTGTCCTCAACTGTCTCCACTCTGCTTTATCTGTTACTAATTTAAATGAAATGAGACTTATGAAAGAATTTTGAGTCGTTCATGTGAATGTTTCATCATATAATGTATGAGGAAGCAGATTTAATTTAACAAAATTCAAAATAGGTTTATGAATGTTTATAAAGTATATTTAATGAAACATGTGATAGAGAAATGGTAAACATTTCATAAATTATACTTAAATGGAACCTTTTTTTACTGAAAATTTATTCTGTACTGTAAATCGGAATGTAATTATAGAACTTTATTTGTTGATCTTCTGTGCAGTTAGACAGGTTTCTATGGTATTGTTACATATATTTAATTATATTTTCAGTTTATATATTCCTTAAAATCCCACATATAGGCAACTAATCTTATTATTTTAACTGTTTTTTATTTCAATTTAATAATTTTAACCCTTTGCACTCCTGTGTCAAGTGTAACTTGATATCATTTTTCACTCATGAGCTCCTTTGATTAACCACTTTTTCAAATCCAAACCAATAGATGCTCAAATAGAATAGAAAGATACCTGGAGTATGAAGACGGTTTTCCATTTTTTTTGTATGTGAAACGTTCACTACTGTAAATAAAACTGACATCTGATTGAATTTATCTTTTTCATTTATTTATTTAAATTGCCCTCTTAATTATTTTAAGAATTTTTCGAATAAAACACGAAAGTTTTTTAAACTGTTACTAACAAAATTAAAATATGATTCGTAGTGCCTATGTAAAATTTTGTATGTGCAATGTAATATTTCAAGTGTAGAGGATTAAAGTTATTACATCAAGAAAATGCCTTCATCATCAATAGTAGCTGGGATTCGTAAAATAGGCTCTTGATTTCAATGTCCTCAAAGTTCCCAACAATATCTAAAAAGATGGCAGAACAAGCCTGAGGATCTTCTGCTTTGTCGCTGCTTCTAAATTGCGAGAACCCACTTTGTTTATATTCTTCCATCATAGAGAGTAATTTTGCTCGCCTATGTAGTGCTCCCATAGTAAAATGTCCAACAGGTATCTACGGCTTGTTTGTAGCGAATGGTATAAAAGCAAAGCTGGTGTTCGTAAAATAGGTTCAGGATTGCAATGTCCTCAAAGTTCCCAACGATACCTATAAAGACGGCAGGACACACCTGATGATCTTCTGCTTTGTACCTGCTTCTAAATTGCGAGGACCCACTTTGTTTATATTCTTCCATCGTAGAGAGTAATTTTGCTCGCCTATGTAGTGCTCCCATAGTAAAATGTCCAACAGGTATCTACGGCTTGTTTGTAGCGAATGGTATAAAAGCAAAGCTGGTGTTCGTAAAATAGGTTCGTGATTGCAATGTCCCCAAAGTTCCCAACGATACCTATAAAGATGGCACTACAATCCCGAGAGGATCTTCTGCTTTGTCCCTGCTTATAAATTGCGAGAACCTACTTTGTATTCTTCTATCGTAGAGAGTAATTTTGCTCACCAATATAGTGCTCCCATAGTAAAATGTCCAACAGGTATCTACGGCTTATTAGTAGCGAATGCTATAGAAGCAAAGCTGGTGTTCGTAAAATAGGTTCGTGATTGCAATGTCCTTAAAGTTCTCAACGATACCTATAAAGATGGCAGGACAAGACTGGGGATCTTTTGCTTTGTACCTGCTTCTAACTTGCAAGTACCCACTTTGTTTGTATTCTTCCATCGTAGAGAGTAATTTTGCTCGCCTGTATAGTGCTTCCATAGTAAAATGCCCAACAGGTATCTAGGTCTTCTTAGTAGCGAATGCTATAAAAGAAAGAGCCCTTGAATTAGAAATAACAATAAAACATCAAGAAAATTCAATTTAATTAGAAAAATTAATTTCAACAAAAGCCATTAGAGGTTACTCCTTCAATTAATAAATTTTAATAAATCTTTTACTTCGCCCAATTATTTTTTCTTGGTGTCTCAACCAAAATATTTCAAATACAAATTCATTTTTTGAATATACTTTCAGATTGTTCCAAAGCTATGCAAATCTATCAGAATTAATAAAAAAAATCAAAGATGCAATTTCATTTCTAAATGTTTCTTTTCAATTTGGTTAGAAGGGAAAAAAATACAAATTCTATGTTTCCCATAAATTTAAAATGTCTTTTTCTACATTTTTTTAAACGAATTATATTCAATCTTACTTATTTTGCTGCCACATCCGTTATCTTATGGAAGAAAAAAACACCTGAATCCACTTCTAATTAATATATATTTAAGCTGAATTAATAAAAATTTCAATGATTACTAATTAATGTCTGCGTCACTGGAAACTGTTGAAGTTATTGCTTCACAGAAATTAATTACAATTTTCTTCCGGCAACATAAAAAATAAGACACAAAAACGTCATAAAAAAATAAAGCTCCGTTGTAGCGAAAGGGAAAAAAATAGTTTAATCTTTCTTAGGACATTTTTTTTTCTTTCATTACGCATTTCCCTCATTTCGCATAACGTTGAAATCAAAAGTGTCGACAGGGGACCAATTTTTTTTTCTTTCATTTTTTTCTGCCCAATCCCACCCATGTCTCCCATTAAAAACTCGAATTTCTGTTATTTTCGAGCAGTTACTTTCGATTACTGAACATTCCAGTGAGTATTTTTTTTCTCCTGTCTCTCCCCTGCCGAAGCTTTTGACTAATTAGGATTAATTAATACGTCGTCGCCTGTACTTCAGTGTCAACTCTTCCGTTTCCAATCCATTAAAGACCATTAGCGTATTAGAAAATACAATTTTCGCCCCCTCCCCACCCTGCGCGCATATTTATAAGAAAAAACGTCACTGCTAGTATAAAACCTCGCTGTAAAACCTGATAAGGAGAAGTGCACAGTGGAGAAAAAAAAAATCGAGACAGTAAGGGGGAGGGAATGCAGCAACTGTCTCTTCTAGTACTGCTTGCTCACGTCGGACAATCTAGAGGAGGGAAAAAAAGGCTGTTTTTAAATTAAAGTGGCATCCAAAAATAAATTAGCTCTCCTTTTTTGTCTTCACCTATCTCTTTTATGTCCTCAGTGCGAGAGGCGTCATTTTTTAACAGCGTTTTTTACTGCCTGTCCTTTCCCTACCCCCCCTTTCCTTTTTTTCCATTTCAGCCCCCCCCCCACGTACTCATTTGTAGTGGACGGTTCTGAAAGGTTTGCCACTCTTAGTATAGGCTCGCTTGCCTTGGCGAATTTAATTACTCTTAGTAAAGAGGAATTAAGTTATCTTCTTTTTTAGTGCAAGCTTGGGTGAGATATTCTGCGTGCAAAATATAGCAAAGGAATTGCAATTTTAGCAGTTATTACAGTTCATTAATGCGTTGTCCTGTCATCTTCTTTGAATGGTGTTTTTCATTTGTACAAAATATTTTTCACTTTCGTAAAATCTTAAACATGGCTTTAAATTACAACATCTCTTACAAAAATTAGGAATGTCACTTTACTTCAAATCATTTCACTTGAACTGAATAATTTATGCAGAGCACATCCAAGATGTTATGTTCCTTATAATATCTTGCCGAACGATGGCCGAATGGTTAGGGTGCTGGTCTTTGGAACCGAAGTTCGTGGGTTCGAATCCCAGTATGGCATGGATGTTCGGAATCGGCTTTAAGCAGTAGGTCCCTGTCTCATTAGCTCCCGTGTTGCAAAAAATAGACTGTAGAGCTCCAAAGCCAAACAAAACCTTATAAAATCTTGGATTTGCTCTAGTTTTAGTTAAAATTTTACAGAAATAGTTTTTGACCAGATAATATGGGCTCTTGTTTTAAGTGCAGACTCGAGTTAAATTTTCGGCTTGTAACATACAATCGGAGAATTCCATTCATAGTAGTTATTACAGTCCAGATATTTGCTGTTTTTTCATATACTTTGAAGGAAAATGAAATGTACATAGTTGTATTCTCTTTATACAAAATATTGTTCACTACTGTAAAATTTCAACTAAAGCTTTAAATCACAATATCTATTTTAAAATAAGTAATAACATTGTACTTCAAATCATTTCACTTGAACTGAATAATTTATGTAACAGTCCCTTATAAAATTTTGAATTTGCTATAGTTCTAGTTATAATTTTAATGTGAAAGCATTTCTGTTCAGAAGTAGTTTTTGTTTAGATAAACTGTAGGTTCTTATTTTTAGTGCAAACTCGAGTTAAGTACATTCTTAATAGTTATTACAGTTTAGAGATTTGTTGTCTTGACATATGTTTGAAGGAAAATAAAATTACATAATGGTTTTCATTTCGTGCAAAATAATTATTCTACTACTCAATCTCAAGCATGACCTAAAATTACAATATCTATTTAAGAATAAGAAATGTCATTATACTGGAAAATTACTTTCCTGCAATAGTTTAGATATAAGCACCTTATACCATGTATATTATATATTTGATGCAGTGTTTAAGTTTTTAGTATTGTAGTGGTTAAATTTTTAATGTCAAAAGATGAGTATTCAGAAATGTATTATTTGGCCAGATGACCTTTGGGCTGTTTGCCAGGAGATTTCTTTATTGAGGTAGATAAGAAAACTAACCATTCCAAAAATAGTTCATTTATATCCTTTTTTGCAGAGTATGATTTCGTTATACAAACAAAAACATTATTTAAATTCATGTGATCTATAACTTGTAATTTTTATGAATAAAACCAGCAATTAAATCTACAAAACTAATCCTAAATATATAGGTGATGGATGGTTAATGCATATGTGTGATCCAGTTTAAATGAATAGTTATGAAGAACTGAATATGTTAAATAGAAGATGTAAATTATAGATGGAATGCTTCTGCAGTAATTTTATTAAATTTTGATTTTTTTGCATCCATAAGCTTGTATTTTAGTTAGACCTGATTTTAACTAAAATATATTTCAAAAATGGACAGATATGTTATTTTTTATTCAAGTAATTTGCAGCTTTCCTTTATATGAATTTTCCGTTTTGCCAATATTTGTTTAATTGATAAGAAAGAAAAGTAACTAGGATAAACTCTAATCTCTACATTGAGTATGTAATTCTAAATGGAATGTGAAGTCTAATATCCAATGGATATTAGTTAAAGATTAAGTAATCACTAGCTATTCATTATATTCCCTTTTATATTTAGACATGCATGTTTAATGTTAAATTCGATAGAACTTAGGTGACTCTGCATTTAACCAAAGAGTTTGGAAATTTTTTTTGACCTATCTTAATATAATTGGTATTTTAACATATGACTTTGGCACCTTTTTGATTGTGACTAATATTTTTAAGGTCATATATAGAATAAGTTTATTTTTTATGGGATATAATCATATTCTTTACTTGCGTTCTTTATATTGCGATTTACTTTTCTTCAGTATTAATTTTTAGTTTATTTTTAAAACAAAATTTGGTCGTTGAAATGATCATAATGATGTATACTACTTTTAATATTTTGAAAAATGAAAATATATGGATTTATTTTTGAACAAGTGTGAAGGTCAGGCCTGATTTTCTTACATTAAACATTTAAACATTTAAATTTTTTATTCTTCATATATTTAGACTAACCGGTCTCATAAAATATAATTGCCAATTTAAACAAAGAAAAGGAGAAAAAACGTATTATTGTAATTGTAAAATCCTTAGATGTGATAGTAAATTAAAATGTAATAGTGGTAATAATAATAATAATCTAACAATAGTAAATTAAAATTCTAACCATCTACTGTAATTATAGCCTTCGTAATAAATCTTCAGGTTTTTACTCTATATACATAATCGTTTCTCGAAATCTAACATAAAACGTGTATCTAACTTTCTTTGAAAGTGTCAACTCTAGATTCGTCGGTATTTAAAATGCTAAATTATGTTTAAATGTAATTAATGTATAAATCTTTAAAAGTTTAACATTAGAATCATAACATAACTTAACATATAATTACCCAAATTTAAACAAAAAATGAAATTGAATTACAACGGAGTGAGATGAAGTTGTAAAATCCGAAGACAAAATTGTAAATTAAAATTTCTACTATCGTAATAAATCTTAAAATTTTTGCTCTATATGCATTATACTTTCGTAAAAGTAACATAAAACCTTTATCTAACTCTATTCAAAATACCTATCTTTAAATGCAGCGGAAAAGTTTGTCAGCTGAGTTTGCCTGTAAATGTCGCTTTACCTTTAAAACATAGTTAAAACGAAAAAGCCATCATTAAATGACAAAAGTCAGCCATATTTTTTTCCTCTTTTTGTAACATTTTATCACATAAATAACTTAATATATTTATATGTTAGACATAAAGATTTTTTAAAATACTTTAAATTACCTAATTAAGCAAAACATGTCCTGGAGTCCTTTAAAGGTTATTTTAAGAAATATCCCAAAATAAAAGATTTATGCTATTAAAATTTATCGTAATTCTCAAAAACTGAGTTTTAATTTTTTTAATCTTGAGTTTAATTTGAGAAGCTAATTATATAACATCAGTAAATTAGCAATTTTATGATCTAAAGCTTTGAATTATGGCTATCTATTTTCAAACTTTGAGGTATGGCTACCTAAAAATGTACTATTTTCCAATCTTAGCTTAGAAGTACACACATGTTATTGCAAACAAACATTCCATTCTCTTCCTTTTTTGATTAATAATGATCCTGAGTATTGATAAGAAATCCTCCCTCAATCTTAGGTAATAATTGTGCTTTGTGCCGTCCATGAGAGTCAATTAAAAATACTCATTAATTTTCAGTAGCAATGATAAATGAAGGAGAAAGTTACCCAAATTAACTGCATTAATCACATAGATGTAAAAGTAGGCTTCTCTGGATGAATAAAAAATATCCATTAGTTTTTAATCTTCACCTGAGTTTTTGCATTTGTTTTATGAATTTATCATGAACTTTTTATTAGAAATATAAGATTTTAAGAATTCAAACTACAGATGGTGTTCACGCGTTTTTCTTATGATTTTTCAAAGATATATAAACAAACATAAAAATTTTATTTTCCAATATATCTCTGATATTCCTTTTGTTAAACTACTATATCACATTTTGATTTCTATGAGAAGAGAGCATTTCTTAAAGCACCAAATTAGAATTGTTCCACTGCTTCTTTACAATCTTCCAGAATGCATCCAATGCTATACCGCTACAATGAATACCGCTTATAAAGAGCTTGTTTTAAAAGTCAAAAAGCACAGTAATATATAAGAGAAACGTCAAGAAACAGGAGTGGTATACATTTAAAAGGAATAATATAATAAACATATATAGATAACATATTATCTCAAACATATAATCACATACTTATTAGTATACGATTTAGCCTTATCCTTATGGAACTTAAAGCAGGGAAGATTTTTTGGGTATACTAATGGAATTTTTCTTAAATGTGTTAAATGTTTCTCATTACAGTCAGAGTTAATTATTATATTTTTTCTGCTTTCCATATTTTAAGTGTTTGGTTGCTAGAAAATCCATCAGTAACAATAAAACTTTTTAATAAAACGTTTTTGTTTTCCCTAAACCAATAATTTAAATATTTTTCACCTTTTTCGGTAGTAGATTGATCTTTTCCTGTAACATTCAGGAAAGTCTATCCCAAACATTTTAATTGTAACCATTTATTTTCATTTTTTACCTGCTAAAAAATTTATACAAGAATCTATACATAATCTTACGCTTAGAAACATGTTCCATCGTTAAGCGGTTAACATCCAGTTTTTCTGTTTTGATTTAGCCTCAAATAAAATTTTATAATTCTGTTCGCAGTTCCTATATAGATATATTATACAAGAATCTATACATAATCTTACGCTTAGAAACATGTTCCATCGTTAAGCGGTTAACATCCAGTTTTTCTGTTTTGAATTAACCTCAAATCAAATTTTATAATTCTGTTCACAGTTCCTATATAGATATTTAAAGATTTTAACACTAGATTTACGGACCGAGCCAGTTTGACTCATTAAAAATTTGATCACTATATATATATATATATAATATATATATGTATATATGTATATATGTATATATGTATATATGTATAACTTTAATATACCTTTTCAAAAACATATGTTGGCTTTTAGTTAAGAATAAAATATATATAAACTTTCATTCCTCTTCCCCGCATACCCCTTCATTTCGCATTATCAAATGTGGTATACCTATTTTCACGGTTGTGAGCCAATTTGACTCATAGAATGTATATGAAAATAAATATAGTAACAAATATAGTATAAAGTAAATATAAATTATATAAAGTATACTATAAAGAAAATATAGAGAAGAAGTCAAGAACACTTCCATTCCAATGATAGAAGTTCATGCTGCTGAAGCACTTGTCAAGTTCCACAATCATGCAAAAGAAACAGATGTAGAAACCATTGTGCTAAATGTAATAAAAATGTTTGCTGAAAATGTGTTTCAAAAACAGATTTTATATGTAAAAAATGTTTTCCATGAATTTTTTCATAATAAACATTTCATTTAAATTCATTTGGAATTATTTTCTTTGCAAAAAACTTCCATTTTCTTGTATGAGTCAAATTTGCTCACTTCAGTAAAAATAGGTATATGATCAACATCCGTAAATCTAGTGTTAAGGCAACTGTTTGGCTGGTTAGATTTTCTTTTAAAACATCAGATGCGACATAAGATTTAATAACAGGTATACAAATATCTAATAGGCATGCATATTTTACCCTTTTTTTAGTTAAATGTAAACTAAAATGTATGAACACCCCTGTAAAATAAAAATGTATTAATAATATATAAGTTCTAAAATATGTAAAACAGTAGTATAGCTTCTATACTCTAAAGATCTTCTCAAGGAACCAGATATAATATTAAAAGAAGAAAAATGTTAAAAATCATTAGTATTAATCTTCCCCAAAGCGGAAATCATAGAAATACATCTTTGAGTTGTAGAAAATATAGACAATTCTAAACCAGGAATGAAATTTCACCGATTGAACTCCTATTTTGTCATAATCTATATGTTCCTTCAATCGGAGAAATTTCTTCTTTCTGACTAATAAAAAAAAGGCCGCACTTGCAAGTAATTCGATTAAGATACCCCAGCTATTTAGTTGATCATTTAGGTGCTTGAGATTCGAGAATGGAATTTCATTAACTTATTACAAAACGTTACTGAAATGTTTTTTAAGAATGCCAGTTATTTTCTGACAGATTTCGCTGCCGAAAGGACGGTAACACCACAGAACTTTTACAAATTCATGTTGGTATTTTCTTTATCTCAAACAAAAATAAAATAGAATACATGTACTAAGGGAACTAATAACAAATGAAATATTATGGAAAAATTGCTCGTAACACAAAACGGTCTTCAGTATAAACATAGAAAAGACGAACATCGTTAACAAACATCAGAAAGGAATATTAAGCTTTGAAACAGTTCAAAATAATACATATACAAGTTAATAAGTGCTACACTTTAATGAATTTTGCATATAGATTCAATTCTGGTGACAATACAATATTCAGTCTTAAAAAAATTAGATTGGAGGGAAATATTAAAATTGGTTTGGTAAATGCATTAAAAGGTGTACTTGAAATTCTAAATACAGACATTTTAAAGCATTATAGCCATCTATTTCAAAAGGGCATAACTAAAAGCTCAACAAAATATTTATTTTTTAGTACATTTTTTATCAATTTTCTTATTAAATAAAAGCGATTTTTTAAATGTTTTTTGTATTTATTACTAATTTTTCTTTAAAAAGTGATCGACATGGTCCTTCTGTATATGATTTGACCTCAGAATACCATTTGAAAGAAATATAAAGTCATTTGTGGAAGCATGTGTGGAAAAAGTTTATAATGTTCGTTAGGCACAAGATCGGTTTTAGAAAATACCAAGATTACAGTCCTTCATTTTCCTTTACAGAATGAACCTGAAAACCAATAGTTACTTTTCAGCCAACTTATATAAAATTCTATGGCAATAAATATGTTAAGCAACAGTCTAACAACAACAAAATAGAGCTAAGATACAAGTCTAATTAGCCATCTTTACTCGCCGTAGCTGTCTATAACAAATTAAACTTTTTCTCCCATCCAAACATATTGAACACATATACAACCAAGCACATTCTAAGAATCCATCAGTATTCTTTGAAATCAGAATCAAAAATATTTAGAATATCACATTACAAGGTTATGATTTTTATTTACTATTATTAGATTATTACTATGATTAGATTATAATTTACTATTCCGTCTTCCGGTTCTTAGATTTCACTAATCCATTTTATTTGTTTCTTTGTTTGTTTTTAATTATATTTTATGATTTAAGTTAAACCTAAATAGTATAAATATAAAAAAATTTTAATTATAAATATTTAATGTAAGAAAGTCTGGCCTGACCTGTAAGCAGTACATTGGGGTAACAGGTATAATATTTATGCTTCCAAATGCTATGCATTAGCTAACCTATAGCTCAGTGGGATAAAATGAATTTAAAACTGAACTTTCCTTTATGATTTATTTCAAGCACAGCAAGGAACAGTGGTGATTATTTACAAACCTGTTCAGAATTCAAGCCTTTTTTACATTCAGTTTTGGACTGATAAAAACAAACCAGTATGGTTTTCTTATGCAGTATTTAGCAAGGCACTTAATTATTATGTTAAAGCACTTATATTAAGCACAATTATTATTTCTTAATAACGATATTTTTGTAGCATCAAGAGAAAATAAGCCGAACGATGGTCGAATGATTAGGGTGCTGGCCTTCGGAACCGGAGTTCGTGGGTTCGAATCCCACTTAGCATGGATGTTCGTAGCAGTTCGGAATTGGCTTTAAGCAGTAGGTCCCGGTATCAGTAGCTCTCGTGTTGCAAAAAGTAGACCGTAGCACTCAAAAACCAAAAAATCAAGAGAAAATAAATTCTGTATATTTTTATTTTAAAAATTATAAAAATATTCATATGATCCTCATTTTAGTGATCATATTTTGTTCTAAAATTTAATTAGTATTCAGAATCAAAATATTTTGAATCAGATATTGCAGATTCAAGATTTTTTTAAAAAATAAATTTAATTTTATATTTGTATCATATATTAAACTTGGTACTTTAGTTAGGAAGCATATTTATATTTACTTATGTCTAATAAAGGGTCTAAACAATAGTGTAAAATGGCTGAAAAGTGGAAAATTATAATCAGTATGCATTTCCTATGCAATGCAATCTTATACTTCATTTTAGTCAGATTCTGATGTTTGGTACTTTACCTTTTGTCATAACTTAGTTTTTGCATATATATAGTGAACTTGTTTGTATAAAAGAATTACGCCTTCCAAGGCAGTATGGCATAGCTCACTAAAGGAAAATTAAGCCATTTATTTCGCCATTGGCGCCCTTTAATTGCACCAAGCAACCCTGTAAAGCCTCGTCAGAAAAGGCTAAAAAAAGTATTTTTTAACGCGACCGGCATCACTTTAACGTGGGGGGAAAAGCTTTAAAAAAACCGGAGCACGTTAGAAAAAACATGCAAAAAATTGTCAAGTAGGATGGGCAAGAACCAAATGAAAATTCTAGAAATAAATGGAGAAAAAATTACAAAGTGATGACGGTGGAAACGGAGAAAAAAAAACGCAATTGAAATGAAAATTTCGCCTTTTCCTCTCCGTGTTTGTCTTTTTTAATTTGGTTCCTTCCACAAACATAGTTTACAGCATAGTGTAACGGAGCCCACGAAAAAAAAATTTAACTCATTCGTGATCTCGCGGAATCAGAAATGCTTTGAAAAAATTACATTTTGGGCTGCTTTTTAAATGACTTTAGGTGATCTTTGTGCTTCAAAAAAAAATTTTTTTTCGGAAAAAAAAAGATTTCTTTGTGAAAGACGGCTTTAAAAATGTTTCTTTGATGTTAGAATACTTTGAGTCAAAAACTTCCGATTAAGTAAATAATAATCAGCTATTGTAAATATAGAGATTACGTTCAAACAGGGGAAATGAGATGTTTTAGCAAAAAAGAAGCCCTAAACGCTGGGGCATCAAGTCGTTAAATTTATGTTTTTCTGGGGTTTTTTATTGGAGTCCCTGAGTAAGGTATAAAAATTCATTTTATTTCTGTTGGTATATCTTTCGTTCATATCATAAAAACGATTATTATTTTCTGAGTACATAGTAAAATAACAAAATAGATAAACAAGACACAAAAAATGGGCTATTATCAAATATAAGAGTTTTTAATATATGTGTTTAAATGAATCTGTTTTGCACTCCATCATTTTTTAAGCAACATATATTTATTAAGGCACATTAAATCCATACGCTACAAATACACAAATATACAGAAAATGTTGAGAAATAAGAGTGCAATAAGCTAAGGTTTATTTACTAATAATAATACAATTCAGAATAATGCTGATTACCTATAAGGTGCTCCCATAATAAAATGACCGACAAATATATGGCGGATTGTTAGTGGTGAATGCTATAACAGCAATTACCCCCTCCCCAATGGACGTAATAAGGATTCAATTAAAAATCAAGATGTTAGTTCATGTCTAATCATCTTTCATTTTACAAAGTATTTATAGTAGTACTTCAAACATCCCCAAATTAAAAAATATGTAAAGCTGGTCCAACAATGTCTGAATAGCTAAATACAAGTCTTCCCACCGAGAGTCTATAAGCAATAGTTCTTTTGTTTGCAAGAACATTTGTAGCCGTTTTAGAGTCAACTTTTAAAAATAGGTACTTGACTGACTATATTAGCACAAGCCTGTCAGCAGCAAATAAACCAACCAAGGAATGGGAAGGAGTCGAAAACATTTGTTATCGTAGAGGAATTAAATTGAATAAATTTCTTAAATAGGTAGAATTATTTTACAATGACTTTCTACATTAAGAAATAGAAATTCACTAATGGTGTAAAAATTTTGTCGATTTCATTTATTCAAGATGTTTATAGTTCATCACTTTTACGAATGTAAATACAAATAATCTGAACCTGAAGTAATTATTTTATTTACTTACAGAACTAAAATATCCTTCAAGCAAAGACAATAGAAAGTAAGACTAAAGACATCAATCTCCGTTTTTGAGACAAAAGGCCTTGAGGTACGAAGCTTATACGCCAGTCAGAAGTTCAGCCTTACAAGCCACCTCCCTCCAGTATTTAGTTCCCAAGCATGCTTAATTCTCAATTTGGCTACCCACTGAAAAGATGAAAGGTGAATCAACCTTGTCTAGTCCGAGGATCAAACCTCGGACCTATGCCTTGGAGCACGAAACACTAACCCAACGCCACTGGATCTTAGGCAATAAAAGTTTGATAACAAGTAAATGAAGGCAAATTTAAAAATTACATTGTTATAAGGGGTAAAAATCAAATTTCTAGTTTTCAATCAAATGTCACAGTATCTAACAGACTTTCAAATTATTTGCTGGGAATCAATAGATAGAATTCATTTTACCTTGACATTGTAGCAAGTGGATTTTTTAATTTTTTTTTAACACGCCATTGTGAAATTTTAAATTTCAAATGGACGGAGTTATTTCAGAAGTTAGATATAAAATAACTGCACTCTCTTTTACGATATTAATGTTTTTTATCAAACTGACGTTGTAGCAAGTGGATTTAAAAATTTTTTAACACGCCATTGTGGAATTTTAAATTTCAAATGGGCGGGGTTATTTCAGAAGAGTCATATAATATAACTACATTCCCTTTTATGGTATTGATGTTCTTTATCAAATTTTATGATTTACCTAAACAATTTTATATTTAATACCTAAAACTTACGTCTTTGTATATATATTTAAAAAAGAAATAATTGTTAGATGAAGTTTTTGGTTATATTGCTTTGGTTTTGGAACGCTAAGGTCTACTTTTTGAAACACGAGGGCTAATGAGACCGATACCTACTGCTTAAATCAGATTCCGAACGGCTACGAACAGTCATGCCGTAGTGGGATTCGAACCCACGAACTCCGATTCCGAAGGCCAGCACCCTAACCATTCGGCCATCGTTCGGCTTTAGTTATATTTACCTCAACTTTCTTCCTATAAAATTAAACAGAACCAGATCAATTTTACATTCAAATTTGTCAACTAAATTCTGAAGTACAAATTAAAAATTTCAAATAGATCGATTTTTTTTCAAAGATGCTTCTGAAGCAAATTATATTCGGGGGGTCATAAAATTGTAAGTAGTTGTAAAGTTGAAATTTTAAATTAAAAATCAAATCAACAGTCTTGTAATTGTAGACTGTTTTTTCTTAGTTATTCTTCTCTCAATCAAGTTAATATCTTATAACTGGATTTATAATCATTTTTTAATTTAATGTTTTAAATAATTGTAAACTAACCTGTTTTCTGTAGAGTTTTTTTAATAGTAATAGGATAAATGTACTCGGAAGTATAAATATATAAAGAATAAGTATTTGTAAGCCAGTTTAAATTGTAAAAATTAAAAATTTTCTTTCAGGAAAAATAAAGTCATTTTTCAGTATATCGCTAAAGGAACCTCCATTCTATACACCGATAAAAGAAAGCGTAAGATTGGAAATGCAACTTAGTTAAAACATAATGATTAATAATTTAAGCATTACAGCCGAAATTTGTATGATTTCTACTATTTAAATTTTATGTGACTTCTAACATTATTTTTCAGTAAAAATTTTTGTAGTCATCGCATGTGGAATCTTCTACTTAAAAATTTTATCCATTAAAAATTTCACGCTTCATAGTGACATAAGTTCCCAGAAATTATTAAAGTTATCCTTATTGTTATAAAAAAGACTTTTGAGTATGAATTATGTGACCTCCCTCTTTATTTTCTGCTATTTTAAAACAGAAAAAATACACATTATTCGAGAGAGTGACGGTGGGCTACCAGCTAGTTACTTACTCAAAGGATATGTGTAATTCAAATGTTCTAGTAGCCAGAGTTTTAAGCATCTAGTAGCCAGTGATATTAATTCTAGTAAATTAAAGTTCCATTTTTTAAATACAAAAATAAAATAAATTCAGAATATACAAGGGATTTTTGTTTGGACTTACATTCTTGCAATATTCTAGGTAGCATTAAAGTAAAATTTGATATTTAATACTGCTTTAAATATACATTAAGAAACTGGATTTAAAAATACGCCGTTCATATTTTTAATTTAAGTCACTTTATTTTATGTTGTTTTAATTTACAATATACAATTTTAGTTCACATTATTGTAAGTATCATTAATAATGAGAAAGTAATTTGTTAAAAACTAAAAGAAATCCAAGCGCTATAACTGCCAGTGAATAAAAGCATTTCAAATAAAAGAATTCCACTTTTTGAATACAAAAATATAATAAATTCAGAATATACAAAAGAGCTTTGTTTATAATAACATTTTTGCATCATTTTAGATAGCATTAAAGTAAAATTTAATGTTTGTTATCACTTTAAATATGCATAGAGAAATGGATTAAAAAAAATTTCTTATTTTTAATTTACGTTACTTTGTTTTCAATTATTGTAATTCATAATGTACAATTTTAGTTCACATTATTGTATGTATCATTAATAATAATGAAATTATTTACTCAAAAGGAGGTATGAAACTCACTTGTTCTAGTAGATGGTGAATAAAAATAATTCAAGTAAAGATAGAAATTAACTTTGTATATAAAAAAATACAATGGATGCAGAATATAAAAGATAATTCTGTTTAGAGTAACATTCATTATTCTTGATAGCATTAAAGTTAAATTTGATGTTCATTAAGACTTCAAAAACATATATAGTAATCAGGAAGAAAAGTCTACTTTCATTACTTAACTTACGTTATTTTGTTATCCTTTAAGTTTGAATTTATTTTCGAAAACAAAATTAGTACTTTTCTGCTTTAATAAATATTACTCTCCATTTAATGATAATTCACTCTGTAAAAGAAGAGTAACATTCATCATTCCAGATAGCATTAAAGTACAATTTGATGTTCAGTAAGACTTCAAAAAATATATAGAGTAATCAGAAAGAAAAGTCTACTTTATTATTTGACTTACATTATTTTGTTATCCTTAAAGTTTGAATTTATTTTCGAAAAAAAAAAGTTAGTAATTTTTGGCTTACTCTGTAAAAGAAGAGTAACATTCATTTTTCTTATCCTTAAAATTTGAATTTATTTTCGAAAGAAATTAGTATTTTTTGCTTAAATAAATGTTACTCTCCATTTAATGATAATTCCCTCTGTAAAAGAAGAAAAACATTAATCATTCTATATAGCATTAAAGTACAATTTGATATTCAGTAAGACTTCAAAAAATATATAGAGTAATCAGAAAGAAAAGTCTACGTTCATTACTTAACTTACGTTATTTTGTTATCCTTAAAGTTTGAATTATTTAAAAAAAATTACTACATTTTTGCTTTAATAAATGTTATTCTCCACTTAATGATAACTTACTCTGTAAAAGAAGAGTAACATTCATCATTCTAGATAGCATTAAAATACAATTTGATGTTCAGTAAGACTTAAAAAAATATATAGAGTAATCAGACAGAAAAGTTTTTACGTTCATTACTTACGTTACGTTATTTTGTTTCATTAAAGTTTGAATTTTTTTTCGAAAACAAAATTAGTACTTTTTTTACTTTAATAAATGTTACTCTCCATTTAATGATAATTCACTCTGTAAAAGAAGAGTAACATTCATCATTCTAGGTAGCATTAAAGTACAATTTGATGTTCAGCAAGACTTCAAAAAATATATAGATTAATCAGAAAGAAAAGTCTACTTTTATTATTTGACTTACATTATTTTCTTATCCTTAAAGTTTGAATTTATTTTCGAAAAAAAAAATTAGTACTTTTTTGCTTTAATAAATGTTACTCTCCATTTAATGATAATTTACTCTGTAAAAGAAGCGTAACGTTCATCATTCTGGATAGCATTAAAGTACAATTTGATGTTCAGTAAGACTTCAAAAAATATATAGAGTAATCAGAAAGAAAAGTCTACGTTCATTACTTAACTTACTTTATTGTGATTGTTATCCTTAAAGTTTGAATTTATTTTCGAAAAAAAATAGTACAATTTTGCTTTAATAAATTAATAAATTTACTCTCCATTTAATGATAATTTACTCTGTAAAAGAAGAGTAACATTCATTTTCCTTATTCTTAAAATTTGAATTTATTTTCGAAAGAAATTAGTATTTTTTGCTTAAATAAATGTTACTCTCCCTTTAATGATAAATCACTCTGTAAAAAAAGAGTAACATTAATCATTCTAGATAGCATTTAAAGTACAATTTGATGTTCAGTAAGACTTCAAAAAATATATAGAGTAATCAGAAAGAAAAGTCTAATTGCATTACTTAACTTACGTTGTTTCGTTATCCTTAAAGTTTGAATTTATTTTCGAAAACAAAATTAGTTTTTTTTTTGCTTTAATAAATGTTAGTCTCCATTTAATGATAATTTACTCTGTAAAAGTAATTAGAAGAACAGATAAAACATACTTTTTTTCCAAATATTTTCTATTGTAATTATAATAGGTACTGAAATAAGTTTTGAAAATTGTCTGAAAAGGATTCCTACCAAAGTTTAAAATAAAATGTCCAGTCATCACCACAAAGACAATTCTTCCTTGTGTATTCTTGAAACTGTTGTTTCAGAATGAATATATCTAAACTATTCTCAAAATGAAGACCGTTTAATGTTTCCTAACAATTGCAAAGTTTCAAGCCCTTTGTTCTTGGTTAGAATATTCGTTCAATAGACTGTTTGTTCTCCAGGAAGCGGCGTGTAGTGGACCTAATTAATTGCGATCTTCCGAGAGCACCAACTTTTGCCTGCTCTCCTCCATAAATATCTTATTCCATTTCCATTATTCAGAGGAACGAAGGTTTTCGAACTGGATGTAGGAATGAGATATTTTAATTGCGACCAAGTAAACAGAAGCTCTGGGCACTACTTGAAGTCGAAATCACAGTAGGCTTTATTCATTGCTTTTTCGCGTTTATTTTATATAGTTAAGAGCGTCGTCTCGCTAAATATTTTAAATGTTAGTTGAACTGAATTTTATATACGGGTATAATCAGACACCTAGAATGAACACAGAAAATAAGAAAAAATTAATATAAATTGTGTCATTTAAAAATCTTATATGTTACTCAAAGAGAGAGAATGTATTTTAAGTGCGAATTAAATTAGTAAGTACTTTTATTTTGTATTCACATATCTAGGAAAATTAAGAGATTGAATCGAAAAAAATAAATTGCATTTATTGGAAAATAAATATTATACAATATAACTTTAAAAATATATTTACTCTTTTTTGTCTACTTTATTAATTTATTTTTACCAAAAAAAATTTTGATCTTTTTTTGGTAAAAATAAATCAATAAAGTTAAATAATAATTTGATAAAAAAAATAAATTGCATTTATTGGAAAATAAATAATATACAATAAAACTTTAAAAATATATTTACTCTTTTTGTGTATTTTATCGATTTATTTTTACCAAAAAAAAAAGATCAAAAGGTCAATTTAGGCTGGTGTTATCATTGCCAGACTGAAATTACATTCTTCATAATTCAATTACAGTTTTTATGAAAATATGTAACAAAGAAATCATATAGAATTTTATACAAATGAATATTTTAAAGCTTATAAATACTTTTCTAAACAGTTAAAAATATTCGAGAAAAATTTTATATTATTCCATCTGTTAATATTAAAATTAAGTTAATCTTCAAAACAATTGTCTGTTTTGAATTTATTTTATTTTTGTAATTAGTTGATTTATTTTTACCAAAGAAAATATTAAAAGGTTAAAATTTAGTTTAGTGTTAACGTTGGTATAGACCAAAATTATATCCTACAAGTTTAGAATTTTATTGAAACTTTATAACAAAGAAATTATTTAGAATTCTATTCAGTTTTATATTTTGATGCTGAATATAGCTTTCCAAACAGCAAAAAATATTCGGTAAAACTATATAGAAGTGCATTTTATAGTATTAAAATGACAGATACGAAACAAATAACAGTTATTTTATTGCATTTATTTTGGGTACTTTGTTGATGCATTTTACCCCCCCCCAAAAAAAAAAAAAATAATAATTAAAAGATTAAAACAGCCAATTTAGTTTAGTATTATCATTGTCATAGCACAAAATTATATCCTAGCCGTTCACATTTATATTGATCCTTTATAGCAATAAAATCATATAGAAATATATCAGTTCACATGTTAATATTAATTTTATTTTCAAATCAATTGCCTTCTTTGTATTTATTTTAACTGTGTACTTAGATGATTAATTTTTACTAAAAAAAGATTAAAACCGTAAATTTAATTTAGTTTCATTATTAGCATGGACCAAAATTACAGCCAATAAGTTAACAGTTTTACGATAATTTATAGCAAAGAAATCATATGGAATTTTTATACAAGAGAATATTTTAATACTTATAAATACTTTTTTAAACAGTTAACACTATTCAGGTAAAACTTTATATTAGTCTATATGATCAGAGATATGAAACTGTATGATAACACTTGTCTGCTATGCATTTATTTTAGGTGCTTTTTTTTAAATTTATTTTTACCAAAAAAGAATAAAACAATCAATATAGTAGCAATCAATATAGTTTTATCTACGGTATTGACCAAAATTATATAAACTAACAGATTCAATAAAATTTTATAGTAAAGAAATGATATGGAATTTTATTCAATTGAACCTTTTAATGCTTGAAAATACTTTTCTTACACTATTCAGGGAAAACTTTACATTAGTCTATATGATTAGAGATATGAAATCGTACGATAACACTTGTCTGCTTTACATTTATTTTATTTGCTTTTTTAAATTTATTTTTACCAAAAAAGATTAAAACAATTAATATAGTAACAATCAATACAGTTTTATCTTCGGTATTGACCAAAATTATATAAACTAGCAGATTTATTAAAACTTCATAGTAAAGAAATCATATAGAATTTTATTCAATTGAACCTTTTAATGCTTGAAAATACTTTTCTTACACTATTCAGGGAAAACTTTATATTAGTCCATTTGATAATATTAAAATGACAGATACGAAACTGTATGATTTCGCTTCATTAAGTTTTCTGATACCGAAAGGAGAAAATCCATGTTACGAAGAGCAATTTGTAACCAAATGCTTTCGCTGCCATTCACTCCGCCGATCAAAGTGTTTGTGACGAAATCTCATGCATTTATTCTGTGTGACTTTTGATATGTGCAACACGTCCTGCTTTTGAACTGAATTTAACTGCAGATATGATTGCTTTGCCCCACTCACGTCTTCCTTTTAGGAATGGGGGAAATATATCTGGAGGAATTGGAAATTGGAGTGCTGACGTTTTCTGTTTCCTCAGGAGTGACCAGGTCTCTGATGTAACAAATTTTTGAACTTTGTATGCCTTTGTTCAACGTTCATCCGAATTAGTTTTTAATGAATATTTCTATTTGCTCTTTTAAACATATAATTTTCATTGTATATATTAATTTTAAAAATATTTCTAAAGTTGCAATTTAATTTTATTTTAAGCTACTTTTTTTCTGGTTTTAAAACCAAAGTACCTGTTGGAGTCATTTAAAACTCCAAGCCATGTGTACTGGTTTATAAAATCCAGTAAAACCTATCTGTAAATCTATATGTGTCTGTGTGTGTATCTATATTTAAATGTATATAAATATGCATACACACATATATATATGTATATATATATGTATGTATGTATGTATGTATGTCTGAACTTTAATATTTCCTTAAAAACCTTCTCTCTCCCATTCTAGTTCCTTAAAATCTTTTTCCCAGCCTCTAAATGTCTTAATCAAAGGAGCGTTCTCGAATTTTGATCCATTTCTCAAAGCTTTTTATCCTATAGATGTAAATTTTCTGTCTATTCAACACGTTTCCCAGCTTTCGCCTTCAAATGGCTCCACGTTTTTCCTGATCTTACACTTAAATTCTCTGAATAAGTGGGAAAATTCTTTCTGTCTTCGCTCTTAGGTGCCCCTATGTTCGAGTAGAGTGATTTTTGTTTCTTTCTTTTGTATGTCGTTGACTAGTAAAGATGTCCATTTTATCCATTCTAAAATAAAGTTTTAATTAGACTTGTACCGTTCTCTTCAATGTGGCCAGATTGCATAGTTTGTTATTACTGCTAGCTGATTAGCTTTCTCCTTCTCCTATATATATATATATATATATATATATATATATATATATATATATATATACATGAGAGAGAGTGATAAAATTAAGTAAATCTATAATAAGAAACATAAATAGAGACCAAATTACAAGAAACAATGAAAAATGTCAAAGAGTGGATTCTATATTTGTTAATAGTGTTGGAGAATTTGGACACAAATTTGTGCTCAAAACACTTTTAGGTTTCATATAGCCCTCGCCCACTGTACAAAGATAGGAATAATAGATTAATTAAAGCAAATTTTGAAAACATGAATTCAAAGAATACTCCAGTAAGGAAATTAAACTTTAAAAAATCATGACAGCAGAAAGACAAAGCAACCGCCCAAATAGATGTTACGATACTTAAAAATGCTCAAAACTAAAAACATTCATCATCACCAAAAAAAAAAGCTTTAATTACTCTAATTTTCATTACTGTAATGTGCAGATCCGTAATAAAACTTCAAATATTCTTATATTCAAATATATATATATATATATCTATATATATATATATATATATATATATATATATATATATATATATATCTATATATATATATATATATATATATATATATATATATATATATATATATAGAGAGAGAGAGAGAGAGAGATAGATATATATAGATATATATATATATATATATATATATATATATATATATATATATATATATATATATATATATATATACTAAAATGGACGGATATATATTTTAGTAAATTATATGTTGATATTTCATTAAATTCTAATAACCTGCATGCAAAACTACAAAAAAGAAATGCATAATACACACACACACACACACACACACACACACACACACATACATATATATATATATATATATATATATATATATATATAGGGGGGCCCGTGTCTATGTGTGTGTGTTTGTAGTTAATATAATAATTTCGACTCTAGACAATGTTAAAGTAAAGAAGTTAAATTATAGACAATCTGCTTGTGTAATTAATATATATATATATATATATATATATATATATATATATATATATATATATATTATATATATATATTGTCTAAAGAGAAGGCTTTTACTATTGGTTAAAGAAGTACAGATAGAGGCTGAATTAAGTCTATAGCGTGTCTGGAGGGAAAAATCAGAATTACAGCATAAACCCCAAACTTAACTTATGAATTTAAGTTATTAAATTAATATTAAAATATGTAAATAAGGGATTTTAATATTACATATATACATATATATACGTACACATGTGTGTATGCATGTATTATTCGTCAATGTAGATATATGTACATTTTCATGTGTATGTATGTATGTATATATATATATATATATATATATATATATATATATATATATATATATATATATATATATATATATATATATATATATATTTATATATATATATGTATGTATATATATATATATATATATATATATATATATATATATATATATATATATATATATATATATATATATATATATATATATATATATATATATATACTTATACACCGATCGATATTCTAGGAAGAGGAAATAGCAAGACTCTGGGTGTTGAAATACCGAACGATGGCAAGATGAATATTGTGCTGCTTTTCGGTAGGAGTTTATTGGATTCGAAACCCTCTGATGGTAAGAATGTTTGTAGCCATTTGGACTGAGCTTTAATCAGTACGGTCCGGTCTCGTTAGTAATCGTGTTGCAAAACAGTAAACCAATCCAGTGCTCTAAACCAATCTAAACCAAACCAAACAGGGTGTTCTAGTGTTAATCATATAGATGGTTCTCTCTTAAAGTTTATTTAAAAGATGATGTTAAAAAGGGATATACTTCTGTTACTGTATATTAGATGTAAATTTCTTTTCATTTTGTGCATTACTATTTTACTTCAAAAAAGTGTTTTAAATTTATTGGATTTTAACTGTGAGTTTAGGGATTTTAGTTCAAAATCATTATATGCATTATTAAGTAGAGTCTAACTAGTCTTTGAGACTTTATTTCCTGTTTATAGAAACTGAAAATAATTTCTTGTTTTACATTTGTTTCAATACAAAATATGTTATTTTCATGATATTAATTTTAGCTATTCGATATTTTAACAGTAAAGTCTTAAGTTTTGAAAATACATTAAAGAAATGGTATCAAAAGTTTTTAATATAAAATTTAAAAATTGTGGATAGAGCTATAATACCTGTGATTTTGACAAATCAGTATCAAACTTTAAAAATAAAATTTTCCTTTGTTTAGTTTTACTTTATAATTACTAAAGAATGTGAATTTTTCCTCTTTACATGTCTGAAAAAAAGATTAAAAATGCAAAATTAATTCCGAACAAGTTCAGACTTGATTTGTCAATACCTTTTAGCAACACTATTTCCTTCAGAAATTTTTAATTCAATTTCGAGCGAGATTTTTAAAAATAATTATCTGAATTTACAAAAAAAATCATATATCATTAAATTAATTAATTTTCAAGAACTGCATTTAGTGGATATCGGAGATTCTATACACTTACTAAACTGTTATATGTTAAAAAACATTTATTAGTGACATTACGTTAATAGATTAAATAATTTTCTCCTTAGTTATGAGTTTATGTTAGTAATTTTAGATACATATAAGTAATATATGTAAATATCATAAAAAAATTGGAAATATTAATTCATAACCTTGTTTTTAAAAAGTACATGAATTTATACACTCACTCAGCACTCCGTTCTTCGACATGTGACAACTTCCAATAATCTGTATAGTATTTTATAATCTGTATAGAAAAAACTTTAGTCAACTATCACTAAAAAATAAAGACATCCATATAGAAATATTATTAAATATGCATTCATCCATTTGTAAATTTGTATTTCTTTTCCTTATCATTTTTTCATCAACATGAAACCAAATTTGTATTCAAATTTTGTATTTTACTGTCAAGTTTTGTGAGTCAGTGTATGGCATTAATTTACCTATTCCAGATCACTGCCGTAACACATTTTCAATGCAAAATTTTCCTAATATAGGTAATGTAAAAAGGAAAGTCTATCTGTATTTATACATATCTATTTATATTTATAAAATTCTTTATATATATGCATGTGGGTATATATGTTAGTATTTATATGTGTACTCATGTATATGAGGTATAGCTCGTCTACCAGAAATAAAATCGTCTTCAAAATTCTGAGTTTTCACATGCATTTCGAGTGAAGGAAAGGGTAAGTATACCATACCCACTTCTTTAACTAGTAAATAATATTTTTGTACAATTGTTTAAAGTATCTAAGTTTTCAAAGATATAGCTCGTTTACCATCACTGAACCGTCGACGAAATTCTGATATTTTACACATACCTCTAATGAAGGAAGGTGTATGTATACCACACCTATTTCACTGACTGGTAAAATATTTGTTGTTCAAAATATCTGTCTACAAAGATATAGTTCATTTACCATACATCAACTTTATTGAAACTAATTTAAATAGCTTTAGAATTATAAAAATATTTTGTTAAATTCTTTAATAAGTGAAATTAAGATTTTAATATTTTTAAATATTCGGTGCTTGGAATATCCAGATTAGCTATACGTATGTGTTTTTTTTAATATCAGGCATTATAATAAATTATTTCGAAGTATTTTATGTCTAAAATATAGAATTAACTAATACTTTTAATTCTAATTCATATATTTCGAATTTTATATTTAAAAATTTTTAATATTTCTAAAACATTATTTAATAAATGAATTCTAGTATAGCTAATTAATTTTAAGAAAATTTCTGAATATTCACAATACATCTGAAAGACGAACAGTAATTCTATTAATAAAACTCTATTTTTGTTCGATAAATTTGTTTGGGCAATGAATATTGTGTTTAACCTAAATATCTCTAAAAGCACAAATTTTCTTTAAAGTTCGCAAATTGTTTTCACACTTATTCGGAGAAATGCAGAAACCTCCTGTGTTAGTTGAATTTTGAAAAGGAAGAAAAGTAATTAATTTGAACTAATTTTTATTCCTGGGATGGAAGTAATCTTTTCATTTTGATTAATTTAGAGAATTTCAGCGAAGTGTTTTAAATTAAAGATTTCCCCTAACTTAGGTTTCTTTTAAGATAAGTTTATCCGAAGAAACCAACACCAAAGCTTAATATTATTAGAATTTTTTTACAGAAAAAGAGCACGTTAATTTTAATGTACGGTGCTTTCCTTTCTTTATATTTAATTAAGAAATTCGTGCGAAGGACTTGCTGTATTTTCATGATTACCCCACCGAAATTCGCGATACAGAAAATTACATTGGATATACTCTAAAACTACTTTCCGATATTTTCATCATTAACTTCATTTCCGTGATTGACAATGTTATATTAGCAAATTCACTTACTATTCCCGGGCATCGATTGAATTAGACTCCTCTCCAAATTAAAGTTTATAATTCTCTTGAACTTTTCAACATGTTATATAAGGAAATTTGAATAATTTCATATCCATTATTCGATTATTTTACATGTTAGTAATCTTATTCATTAGTCGAATACGAGAGCATGTATTTAATTTATGTTCCTCAGATATTGTACCACTTACCTGCAAACGTAATTTCGCTTGGTTTAGAAAGTTTTACAGCCGGGGTCTGTAATCATTTTCTAAATAATTTGAATAATGTATTATTAGAAAATCTGTAGTTTTTAATTAACAAAGTGCGCAATTTGACTATTGCTTTGACAGCAACTTTTTAATTAAATTAGCGTTTAAGAAAAGTAAAGAATGGTGTAATGATGCATTATAACTCTTATCACAAATTACTACTTTTTCAATTTAAATTTCAAAATTATTCAAAAACTATTTCGGTTTATTTTATATAGACATGCTTTTTAATTTTTTAGACATATAGGAAAAGAGTAAAATTATAAAAGAAAAAAAAAATTATTAACATTATTTTAACTCTAATTTCACTATTGCTTTGGAAGCAACTGTTTAATTAAATTCGTGTTTAAGAAAAGTAAAAAATGGTGTAATGATGCATTATAACTCTTATCACAAATTACTACTTTTTCAATTTAAATTTCAAAATTATTCAAAAACTATTTCGGTTTATTTTATATACACATGCTTTGTAATTTTTCATTCAGACATATAGAAAAATAGTAAAATTTTAAAGCAAAAAAAATTGATTAACAGGATTTTAACTCTAATGAATTAGAAGAAAGGTTATTGAATAGAATGTAACTAAAATATTTTGTAATTATAATCACAGTTATTAATGTATTTTATCAGTATTTTGTAGTTTTATATACAGTATTTTGAACTATATAACAGAGTTATGTTTAGTTTTATTATATAGAAGACTAGAATCTTTAATTTCAAACATGTTTAAAATTGAATTTTTAACTGAAAGTATACATTCCATAATTTTGAAATTTTCATTGAGAATTTCTAAAAGTTATCTGTGATCTAAACTGAAAACATAACTATAATTAATATTTAGTAAGGAATTAAATATTAGCTGACCAAAGATTAAAAGACTTAAAATTTAATAATTTGTTAAATTTATCTAAGAATGAGTAAACTGAATTATTTTTCAATATTCGACATCTTTTTAGGAATATAGTTTTTAACATAACATACTATAAAATGACTGATAACAATAATCAAAAGGTTTTTCGGAAGCATTTTTTCAGAGCAAATTTTACATTTTATGAATATTTGAAGCATACGAGTAATTTTAAAATATACTAATAATATTCTAGACTTAAGAAAAAATAGAAATAACTCCACAGTAAAGTTAACAATCATTAGTTAAACTAAATATTTAAAGTTCAGGTTCAAACATATACAGTCTTTGATATCCAGATAATTTTTTCTGAATGAATCTTCACTTATTTCCAGGTACTTTTAAAAAATGAATGCTGAAGACGCCTATTTGATACTATATTTCTATTAGAAATATGTTTTTCAGTTTTCATTGCAAAAATATTTTTAAAGCAGCTAAATTTCTCAAAATTCAACAATACAAACAATAGCACAGAAAAAATATTTCATGGGGACAAACATATGGGACAGCCAAAGGTTTAATAAAATCTTCTATGGAATAATCTGTCAACTGCTTTTTCTTTTAAGATACATTTAAGTGCAAATGTTTGAATTGCGTTGAGATCTAAGACCAGAGTTATGTAAAATAAAATTCATGAAACATATTTTGTAAAGTTTTAAAAATAATTAACAAAAATAAAATCTTAGATAAGTTTTTAACAAAATATTAAGGTTTTATTTTCACATTTAAAAAAAATATTTCTTTCTCAAGTGTAAAAAAAATATTCAGCAAAATATCTGCTTTCAAATTGAAGTGAACGTTTTAATTTAGCTGTGATAATATGTTTATTTATGGGCATACAAGAAGTACACATGATCTCAAGTATAAATAAATTATTTTTTGGGTGAGTGGAGGAAGCTTTGAACGATCTATTTCAACTGTAAATAATGTTCATAGCCCAAACTTTAAGAAGCAGAAAACAACAATTTCAAGATTCAAAATTTGACAACTGATATATAAAAATATTTTTTGACATTCTTCTCTCTTTGCTGATGCCTGTTTAAAGAAGAATGTGAAATATTTGTCAGGATAGAAGACATTTTTATTTTTCTTACATACTGCTGTAAATCTGCTTGTGTTATCGCTCTTTTATTGCATTTTAAAGGCAGTAATATCTACACATTATATCACTAATGGGAATTTTATGTTCTTTGCATGTGCTTATCTAGAAAATTATTTTATTACCATATAATCAGGGGATAAGCAAGCTAAAAGCTAAAATTTTGATGTTATTGATAAGCATCTTACTAAACATATTTTATCTCAGATTTATGCTCGTATAAAAATTACTTTTCATAATATTTCTTAAAATTGACAAACCTTTTTTAAAAATATTAAATATGCATCATTTTTAGAATTTACTACCTTGTATTTTTTTTAATTTTAAACTCTTAGTATGAACCAATTGTCCTTTTCAAATAGTTTTTTTTTCAGTTTTTAGTAAAAATATTTTAAATTAGTGTTTGATAAAATATTTCTTGGCAAGATTTTGATAGAGTAACAAAATTCCTTTATAAATTGGAAGATATTTAAATAATCTAAAATAAATTATTAAATGAGATGGTTAAAGGATTCACATCATAATGCTAGAAAAAAATTGTTATTTTTACCTATTTATTATATGATAAATTGGTAAATTTAATCGCCTGTTCTTAAAATGGGGCTTGATATAATGGTATTAAACACTCAAAAAGGGGGACGGGGGGATTTTGAACGTTTTGAAGATGACAGCATTTTTCGCTGTGACACGAAGCTTATTCATACCAATTTATTTTAGAATCGGATCTTATAGTTTAGGAAAAGATAGACGTTACTCGCTTTGAATTGTGTTAACCCTAACTCATCAAAAATCCTATATGGATGCTCTATCTATTCCAGGTTCAACCCCTTCATAAATCCGAGGATAGACGGTCATATAAATTAAGCTATTATTACATTACTAAAAGAAAGTTTAAGGATAGAAAACATGAAATGTTTATGTAACCAGGGAGATCCGTACAACAATACGTGAATTTAATAAAATAACAATCGTAAAAAGTTGAAAAAATAGTAAAAATTTATTTCAAAAATAGTAAAACAACTTTAGGAATAAGAATTTAAAAGAAAAAGTAGAAAATATTAAATTAATTAGACATTTAGAAAAAATTGGTTGCGTCGGGGACATAACCGTCAACCCGAAAAGTACGACGATCAAATGGGCCGACACTCTACCGTATGTGCCAAGCCTACACATGGTGAAGGAACTAATTAGAGTATATAAGGGTCAAGTACAAACACTCCAGAAATTAAAATATTAATCTCCACCCTCGCCATCCTATCAAGAATGAATTTAGTATAAAATAAGAGAGAGAATAAGGCTTGAAATAATAGCATTAAACGCTGAAAAAGGAGGGATGGGGTAGATTTCGAACTCGCTTTGAATTTTTCTAACCCTAACTCATAAAAAAAATCCAATATGGATGCCTGTATCCATTCCAGGTACAACCGCTTCTTAAATTCAAGGACAGACGGACAGATGGACAGACAACTTAGACTATTATTATATAGGGGATACTTAGCCAATTACAGGTAAGCGATCTGTTTTTATATTTTCTGTGTTTAGATCATTCATATATTAATGTATGAAATATTATAAAATATATTAATGTATGGTGTTTGTTCTCCATATCTCATATGTAAAGCGCACTCATTAAAAAGGTTCTATGTGTATCATAGGATTTCGTAGATAAAGGTTCATGTCGGTTACTAAATTATCAATGTTTATAACACGCATGGAAATCCCATCCAGCAAAATTAGTCTCCGAATTCTAATAGAATTTTAAAATAGAGAAAATACCAGAATATTCTCAATTTATTTCAGTTCTAGAATTATATTTCCAACAGCTGTTTGTTTATTTATAAACCATCCTTCGGGCATTTCGAATTTCAGTGCCACATCCATTCTGCATCGAATCTTTTACATTTTCCCCTATTTCCCTTTATAAATGATGTTAAAATTGTTTTCTGGATGAATGGGCCATGCATTCATCATAACACAAAAATATTTGTAAATATTTGAATCACTGGAGGTTCTTAAAAGTTTGTAAATGTTTACATGTTTTCAAAATTTTGAATTTAGGAATATAAACGTTTTTTATAAGCTAAAGTGGCACAGAATCTAACTTTTACTGCTAAATGAAATAAAATACCTATTAAGTTAAAAGTCTACATCATAACAACCTATTTTCTATCATTCATAAAATTAAGGGAATGCATCTCCTTTAAACCTTAAAAAATCACTTTTTATTTTTAAATTTTTAAAATTATATATCTTTATATATAGAATTCTTCTGCTCGTGTGTTTGTAATATAACTTCTCCTAAATGGCTCTATTGATTTTGATGAAACTTTGTGTATAAAATTAAGTTGATTTGACAATGGTTTAGATTCACAATTTGATCCGATAGAAAATGATTTTTATTAAAAATCCAAAATTATTATAATGCCGCTTGAAAGTCTACACTGCAGCCTTATTTTTGGCTCAATGGTCAACGCAACGGGTTGTAGCGAGAGAAGTCCGAGGATCGAATCCCCGTACAGGCGAAGTGGGAATTGTAATTCAATCTAATGTGAATGATATATGACGAAATATAAGAAAAATAAATTTTCATTTAAAGTTACTTATAGGTGATGTATACCCTATAGTTGTGCTTTATTTAGAATAAAATTTTTGACAAATCTTTAATACGTTCCAAATTTTTTTGTGCGTGTGTTTTATGAAGCAAAATATTTTTTTTAATTCTGATGTGGACAGTACATGACTTCCTTGAACCTTTATTATGTTATCTTTTTTTTATTTTGTATGATGCGTCATCAAAATTACGTTCTCACATTTTCAAGTAGATTTTCTTTCTTATGTATCCATGTTAACTGAGTAGACCCAAAGTAACTGTCATCTGGCAGTTGTAATGAGACTTCCTGTGGTATAGACATTTCATTTTAAACCGAAATTTTTCAAGATTGTACTACTTTCTTCTCTCTACCATATATTAATAAACAGTAAAAGTTCAAAATTATTCCCTGCTAATAATATATTCGTATATTGGTTATCTATAATTGACCTTCAAAAGTCCACTCTTTAAAACTGCGTATGAATAAGGCGATACCTTTGAGCTCCTTAGTTATAGATCAATAGCATCAATTGCATTTATATTGCGATTTTTCGTTATCTACAGAAATAATTGCAATCAAAATTGGAGGGATGCAATAGAAGAATTAAATAATATAATGAAAATAGTTCCATTTAATAAAAAAATGTTAGTTCTCGATAAACGTACAGACTTTTCAGCTAGTAAAAGTGCAGTATCTCAGATAGCAAATTTAGTTTGCAGCAAACTTGTAGAAGTCTTGCTTTTCAAGCCTGCAAACTTGCAGCACGTTCAGTATGACAAGTCTGCAAGTTTGAAACAAGACTGCAGCAATTTGAAGAATTTTCGCTTGGTTTAAGGTTGTCATGACAAGGTTGCGAAAGTTTTGCAGCAAAATAGCGTTGCAACTGAGTGGTCGCTTTCTGTGAGTTTTGCTGCAAGTTTGTCGCGTCAAATTCGTTATGACAAGATATTATCCAGAAAAAATCAAACTTGCTGCAAGTATGCATGCTATCTGGGACATGTAAAACAGATTAACTATTTATATTTGTTCTGGACATTTTTCGAATTTTAATAATCTTCTACCATGAATTATAATTCTTAAACCTGTTATATATATGTACATCGGAAGTAAATTGTACTATGTATGGGTCCATTTTAAAAAAAAATTGAGATTTTTGTATATTAATGTATCATTAGTTCTCTTTTTCTCACATGATTAAATACATTACCTTAATTTCGAAATTTAATGAATTGTTATAGACACTATGAACCAAGATAATTTCGAGGTAAAGACTGTCATTTGGACATAAAATTTCTTATTTGTATTGTTTTCGAATATTTGCAGACACTGTCGTTGAGGACTGTTAGAAGACTCACAATATCTTTCCTATTATCCCAAAGAGCTGTTCAATGTCTTCCCCTATTACTTCAGAGAGCTGTACAGTGTCTTTCCTATTACTTCAAAGAGCTATTTTATGTCTCCCTATTACCTCAAAGATGTTTATACATTAACATCTTAAATGTAAATAGGCAAATTTGTGTTCAATATTACCTCAAAGATGTTTATGCTATGCCTTCCCTATTACCTCAAAGACATTTACGTCTTTGAGGATGCTTGGAAAACGCACTATGTTTTGTGTAATACTCCATAAACGTTATATTACGTCATCCCTATTACCTCAAAGACGTTTATAGACGTTTAAAAGTGTATTTATATTTCACTTATAAAACAGTTTTACTCAAATAGTTCTGTTTATTAAGCCCTCCTGTAAAATTTTAAAGTTGTCATAGGTCCTTTTTTTCAATGTACAGATATGCACAAAGTATTTGAATAATAGTGGGAAATACACTGTTTTCTGTGAAAAAGATTATATGTATTTGTAAACAAAGATTAGAGAGAGAAATTTTACTGATTTCATAATTAATCGTAACACAAAGAAGTTTAAGTAAAAATTTTGTTTTAGTTGCCAGAGAATGAGTTTTGTTTACTCCTAATTCACTTTATTGCCTATCATTTCAAACAGAAATAAGCTTCTTAAAACCTCGACTGGGATCAACGGAAAACATCAGTTTGGCGTACAAATGTGTGCAGTGTTTGGTATCGAGCAGAATTTCAAATCGGGGGAAATTCTCTAAATCCTCTTGGATCTGGATTTCCTATTCTGTTTGGTTTTTGCATTCGGGGCAGGCTTCATACTTACTCACCTCCCCTCTTCTAAATTTTGAGTTATGAAAGTGAGCGGAAATAGGGGGTCGGGTAGTAAAGTAATCTTATTTGTGGTTGAAAGCAGATCAAAAACAGTACGTGTTGTCCATACACGATATTTTTAACAGCAAAATGGGATGCGTGCTTTTACAGACTGCTCTGATTTGATATCGCTGGGTGGAGATCTACATGTTACCGATTTTTCACAAAAATCATTGCTATAAAACACCATTTAACCCACCATTTAATAATGAAAAACTGTGCATGAAATAACCATTTAATTTTTATTTAAAAAACTTATTTCATTTTACAATTCTTACATATTCTTAATTAAAATCCACTTTTTACATAGTGTTAAATAATATCAGAAACAGTAAAATTAAGAAAATATCAAAGCAAAACATTAATAAGGTATACAGATAATAGTCTTCAAGCTAGTGGTACTTTTCAAAACAAAGTGCAAAGGAATTCTTAATTGTTTACACCGTCAAGTAGTCTCACTTTTAATTTGATTCTTGTAACACACACGGCATTTCTTAGTAGGTTTTCTTTTATTCTGACTCATTAATTTGGCAATGACTTGTACCAAGAAATTCTAAGTAAACAATATGCAATAATGACATGTGATTTTCACAAGTGATAAAAGTGTTGCCAAATTCAGTACATTAGAAATTTTAAACTAAATTATCATATTTAGCAGTAACTTTAATCGCATGACGAGTGTAGCTCGTCATTATGTGGCATGGAATGAAAAACTAATGACGAGCTAGACTCGTCATTTTACCGGAAGGGGTTAATAGTGTAATTAGACTTTTGAGAAAATACTGTCCCATATAATACATACATTTTACCCATATTTTGATATATTTCCTTATCATATCTAATTATTTAGCTACAATAAATTGATTATAATACCGCAGAGAGAAATTTTGTTTACTCTCACACATAAAACTCAATAAAATTTGAGAAACGTAAACATACATGTTATATTTACATGTGATATAGTAATATATATATTATTGATATTATACATGTTAACAAAACATACCAGTGACATGTTAACAAAGCATATGAATAACAAACCAGTTTTTACAAAGAAATGATAGCTATAAATACAGTATTTAGAGATCTAATTAAACTTTTGAGAATAATACATACGAAATAACATATACATGTTACCCATATTTTGTCACATTTTACTATCTTACCTAATTATTAACCTGTAATAAATTGTTTATAATATCACAGAATAAAATTTTGTTTACTCGTAACTCTAATTGAGTAACCTGTACAATACATAAATAATACATACAAAATTGTACGTGTTACTAGTTTTTCGGTGGAATTATTGATATAAAGCAACATAAAATTATGTAGTTAGACTTTTGAGAGAGACTGGATTTTTGACTAGACCTTTTGGCTCATGTATGGAATAATCATACATGTTACCCATATTTTTGTCCCATTTCATTACCTTATCTAATTAGTAACCTACAATAAATTGTTTTTAGTACTAAAAAAATTGTTTACTCGTACAGTTGTGACTCAACAAAAATCGAAAAACCTATTAAATACATGCTATACATATTTTTGTCCCATTTCATTATCTATCTAATTAGTAACCTGAAATAAATTGTTTTTAGTACTAAAAAAATTGTTTACTCGTACAGTTGTGACTCAACAAAAATCGAAAAACCTATTAAATACATGCTATACATATTTTTGTCCCATTTCATTATCTATCTAATTAGTAACCTGAAATAAATTGTTTATAGTACTACAAAAAGAAATTTTGTTTACTCGTACAGTTGTGACTCAACAATAATTGGAAAATCCGATAAAATACATGCTGTACATATTGTGAAGTAATAATACATACATTATAGAAATTATACATGTTACCAGTTTTTTGCTAGAATTCTTGCTATAAATACGACATTTAATGATGTTTTACAATTTTGGGAAAGTACTGATGAATATATGAAATATTTTTTACTGATTTGTTCTTTTATGTGCTTTCAGTATGAATTTAACACTAGATTTACGATCCGAACCAATTTGACTAATTAAAATTTGATTACTATATATATATATATATATATATTAACTTTAATATCACTTTTCAAAAACATACGTTGGTTTTTAGTTAAGTAATAAAATATATGTAAACTTTCATTCCTCTTCCCCGCAGACCCTCTTCATTTCGCATTATCAAATGTGGTATACCTATTTTCACGGTTATGAGCCAATTTGACTCATAGAATGTATATGAAAATAAATATAGTAATAAATATAGTATAAAGTAAATAAAGTATAAAATAAATAAAGTATAGAATAAAGTAAATATAGAGAAGAAGTCGAGAACACTTCCATTCCAATGACAGAAATTCATGTTGCTGAAGCACTTGTCGAGTTCAACAATCATGCAAAAGAAACAGATGTAGAAACCATTTTGCTAAATGTAATAGAAATGTTTGTGGAAAATATGTTTCAAAAACAGATTTTATATGTAAAAAATGTTTTCCGTGAATTTTTTGATAATAAACATTTTATTTAAATTAATTTTGAACTATTTTCTTTGCAAAAAACTTCCATTTTCTTGTATGATTTGTATTTTCTTGTATGTCTTGTATTTTATTTAAATTAATTTTGAACTATTTTCTTTGCAAAAAACTTCAATTTTCTTGTATGAGTCAAGTTGGCTCATTTCAGTAAAAATAGGTATTTGATCAACATCTGTAAATCTAGTGTTAAAGGATTAATACTATACCAATAAACAGAAACTTCTCAATTTCATGAATTTTTATGAGTTCAGGCTCCAATGAACCTTTAATTTTTTATTCAATTTTACTTTTACAAAAGAAAAGCATTATAGATTTATTGGATAGATACTGAAAAGTCAATTTATGAGAGCGCTTGCCTTATACTTATGTAAAACATTATGATGTATACTGCATTTAGAAATTGATAACAATGATTTATTGATTTTTCTTATGGGTAATTATATACTAGGGATACATTTTTCTCCTGATAACTCAATATAGTTGATTGCATTACATATTTAGAACTCCACGTTATTGATATATTGTTGTTTTTCTTTTATATTGTAGTTATTCATTTATTAACACTTTGATATATACACACTAAATTATCCGCGTTTAATAATTATATACTGCTAACATACTCGTACTTCGGATGTTATATTCTTAACTTATTCATATTTGTTTATAGATAGATTATTTGTTTATAGGTATAGATTTGCTTATAGTTAGCTTATTTGTTTATTGACTATACTTATATACTTTTACTGTTAACTGATTTTTATTTTGATAATTAGAAGCTGTTAGTATATACTTATTTTGAAATCGCTGCACACTTGATACATTTGTTTTTCGACTGATTTACAATGTTAAAGTATTTGCATTTTAATAATCTTAGTGTTTCAAAAACAGCAAATTTATATTTTATCATTACTAATAAATCTTTATTTATATTGATTTCTATTTACCATCAGTTACTCACTGTTTCAAAATGTTTAATAGTTACGTAGATTGATACTGCACAATCAGTAAATCAATAAATGAGTAATTTTAAGTTACAAATACATTGTACTTACAGCAAACAAATACATAAATATCTTTATAGAGTTATATTTTCTTGATTAATACATTGTATGCGGGACACGTACTATTACGTTTTCTGACGATTGACACTTGAACGCGGGTCACGTACTAGTACGGATTAGTGTAACAACATGGTTTGTTTGTGGGTACAAAAATAACGGCATATACAGGAAAACGAAGCCGAATGTTCTTGTCTACTACATAGATTCTGGAAAAATTGAGACAAATAAAAACTAGTTTTTACATCAGTCTAAGCGGAACCACAGAACGGTAAAAAATTGAAACTATATACTACTATTTCTATTTGATTTTTCAAATTTACGATACTATTATAAATTAATCCACTAAAACATATATTTTTTGTTTACAAAAATCTTATGGTTGTTATTTATATATTTCTATTTATATATTTGTTTGTATATTTTAATATAAAACACGAAAAGTTTTTTAAAAAATTAAATCATTGAGATTTAATTGAATAACTAAATTGACGCTGAAAACACTTTCTCCCGGTACAATTCCTCTGCGGAATGTACCAGGATACAATGTGTTAAAAGATGTAATTTTGTCAAAACTGTTGTATTAGAAACATTATTCAGATGGCTTAGTGCTACATACATAGATAAGTCTAATAAAGACTGTGGTTTATTTAAAATGTTTCAGCTGTTATGGATATCTCAGATTTTTACTGAGCTATAAGTGTACCAGTAAATAAAATTTCTTCTTGTGGTATTATAAATAATTCATTAAAGGTTAATAAACTATGTATGATAACGGTATGTGTCAAATGTTGCAATACATCAAGAATTACTTTGCTGATATACAGACTCAAATGTTCTGAAAACAGCAATGTAGCATAAATTGTTTTGTTTTAGATTAGATTGAATTGATTTTGTTGAAAGATATTTATTTTCAGTCTCACTGAAATAAAATATAAGACGTATATCATAAATTATTTTTCTGTATGTCAATAAATATTTATTACGAGTTTCATATATAATAAATTTGCTAAAGAGATATCGTAAATTTTAAGTTGCTAGACACTTATTATCAATCTCAATGAAGCGAATAAGTAATAATATATCATGAATTATTTTTCTTTAAATCGGTAGATACTTAGTCTTTCTAATGTAAATTCCCTGAATAATTAGTAAGAATTCAAGGACTGTAGACAATGATCGCAGAAGCTAAATGAGATGTAAATTGTCATTTTCAGGAAATATAACGTGTCTGGCATAACTTAAACAGCTGCATGACTCATAAAAGAATTTTGAAATATTTTCTTTCAGTAATCCAACCCTCTGGGGCATTACCAAACAGTCTTTTTAACAATTTAACTGAATTGAGGAACTTATTGAGGAATCTTGGATATGAGAGATTTGTGTTGCTTGCCAATACAAATTTTATAATCTCTCATGCAAAAAGCGATCTGTGTAAAAAAAAATGCTGTAAAATTATTAAAAAATTTAAAATTAATTCAAATATAAATCACAACTTATTTCATTATTTATATTATTACATAAATATATTCAGTTCTGGTATTACTCAGCACCGTTCTTGAGATTTGTGATGGTTGCCAATATCAATTTTATGATCTCTCATACAAAGAGCGATCTGTATAAAAAGTAGCTGTAAAATTATTAAAAAATTAAAATCAGTTCAAATATAAATCGTAGTTTATTACACTATTATATTATTACATAAGTATATTCCCTTCTGGTATTACTCAGTACCGTTCTTGAGATTTGTGATGGTTGTCAATACAAATTTTATAATCTCTCATGCAAAAAGTGATCTGTATAAAAAGTAGCTGTATTTTTATTAAAAAATTAAAATTAATTCAAATACAAATCACAAATTATTACACTATTATATTATTACATAAGTATATTTCCTTCTGGTATTACTCTGCACCATTCTTGAGATTTGTGATGGTTGTCAATACAAAATTTATAATCTCTTATTTCAAAGAACGATCTGTATAAAAAGTAGCTGTAAAATTATTAAAAAATTAAAATTAATTCAGATATAAATCACAACTTATTATATTATTATATTATTACATTTCTTTCTGGTATTACTCAGCACCGTTCTTGAGATTTGTGATGGTTGCCAATAAAAATTTTATCTCTCATGCAAAGAACGATCTGTATAAAAAGTAGCTGTAAAATTATTAAAAAATTAAAATTAATTCAAATATAAATCACAACTTAATACACTTAGATTATTATATTCCCTTCTGGTATTACTCAGCACAATTCTTGAGATTTGTGATGGCTGCCAATATAAATTTTATAGTCCCTTATCCAAAGAGCGATCTGTATAAAAAGTAGCTGTAAAATTATTAAAAGATTAAAATTAACTCAAATATAAATCACAACTTATTACACTATTATATTATTACATAAGTATATTTCCACCTGGTATTACTCAGCACTGTTCTTCATTGCATTTAATCCTTTAATGCTTGGCTTCTCTTTTTAGATATTGCTAAAAAATAGCTGAAGAATTTTTATGTTTTCTTAGAAAGAGTTTTTCTTTTGAGAGTAGATAGATGGCAGTCATATCTATAATTTTAAACTAATATCTATTATTTATAAATTTTCTATTTGGAAAGACAATTTATAATTTTTCGAACATCGTTCATATATTTACTTTTTTGGCAGGCACAAAGACTGCAATCATGAGACTTTGCTTTATCTGTTATTATAAAACTCTCTTTTACAGTACTTATTTTACATGTAATAAGAAATAACTCCTTTTTTTTCATGAAATTTTACCTTTTTCATAAATGGCATCCTATGATGTTTGAAACGATAGCTGACCACTAATAAAATGAACTGTAGTATTCAAAGTTGTTTAAACTTCATATTTATTTTATTCTGTGATATCCATAATAACTTAGATTTAAGATATGCATCTATATGAAATAACTTGGGCATTAAAGGGTTAAAGGTGCTTTGTATCCATAAGTCATATTTATTCAAGGGTTCTGTTGCTAAGAACGTTGTTACAAAAATATCAGTTGTATAAACATTTGAGAATTACTGTCCTAGGCAAAAGGTTACAATGTGTAGAATGGTTGTGGATTTTGATGCCGTATACGTATTACAAATTCAGGTTCGATTTAAGTTCAAGTTAAAGAAGAAAAACTGCCATTAACATAACTATTTATACCTACTATATGTATTAAAACTAAATGACATATCTTACATACCTGTTCGTGAGATACTCATAAATGAAAAATTCATTTATAAGACTTGACAAATCCAGCTTTATCGGATAAATTATTTTTAATTGTTTAAACTTCATACCTTTTATGAAATTCATAGTAACTTAGATTTCAGATATGCATCGATATGTAATCAGCAGAAATGTCTCAGGCATCAACATTAAACATACCGTTATAATGGTCATTGATCGTTATAATGGCCGGTAATGTATATGTAAAAAAAGAGATGGGTAATGAATTAAAGTGAAAATAAAAGAAATAGGCATGTTTTCAGTGAATAAAATAAAGAAAGAAAAGAAAAGAAATAGGTATGTATTAAGTGAATAAAATAAATAAATTAAATTAAATAAATAAGTATGTATTAACACTTCGCATGTAGGCGACGTATCTTTACGTTTTTAGCAGTCTGTCACTGGAGCGCAGGGCGCGTAAAAATGTGTATTTTGTAGATTTGTGATGGATACCAGCTAACCACCACAAATCTACTAAATACATATACTTATATGTATGTGTGACATTATATGCGTGTTGTTTGCGTTGCTATGCAACGCTTTGCATTTTTTCTTCCCACAAGTTACGATTGTCGAGTGACTCGGTCTTTTGTTCCGTTATTTCGTCTTCAATCGAATTCCTAGCTCCAGAACGTACAGGTCGAGTTTTGTCAATTTGATGATTGTTTTTTTATTGTTGAATACAAAATTGATAAAATAAGCCGTTGTGACAAAGATAGGGATGACGAAATGTGCGCTGACAAATTATCGGTCTTTAATTTTAAAAATAGTTTATTTTTGTGATTTCGGAAAAATATTGTTTTTGTTAAATAATCATACAGTATATATTAAAGTGTAAAATAAAAAAAGTTTCGTTCATAAAAGCAAAGTAGTTTTCGATTGACTGCGATTTTTCTGAATAACTAAACTTTCGCGTGATTCACGATAAAACGCCCGCTGCACGCGTAAGTTAGCTATGAAGTATACCCGCATGCAAAGTGTTAAGTGCTGGTATGTTTAATGTTAAAAGGTTTAATGTTAAAAGGCAGTCTTATTGACAATTAAAACGGTTTTCGAGAAATCTTATTTTTTATGTTAGAAATTTGTGTTCCTTATACTAATTTTATATAATATCATGTCATGCAGAGAGCGATATACATAAAAACGCTATTTAATTATAAAAAAATTAAAAGTAAATTAAAAAATAAATCTCATTTAATTTATTATATAAGAATATTCCCTTCTGGTATTACTCACTACTGACCTTGATTGCAGTTAAACCTATCCCGAATTTGCTCCAGAACTAATACATTCATTGAAAATTAGGCCTGTAAATCTATAAACATCATCATCTCTTCGGTTTCTAATAATGGCTGAGTGTTCTTACACACAGTAATTTTCCCCAATTTTCTGCTACTTTGTAATTTATTGAGCATACTCGGAGCGGTAATTTGAATCGACCGGGTCGGTTATAATTTTAGATAGCAAACCACTGGGGTGGAATTAGGTGAAGCCTTTTGGCTATTGAATGCATTTGCCGTTGAGATATTATTAGAAAAAAAAAGCCTTATTTTCTCTCCGCTTTGAAATTAACAGAACATGCGTGTCACTTAAAATACCGGCTGGATATAACATGATTGATGAAAGTCAGATTTAGATGTCTAAGGTGGTGGTACGGTGTAGAAAGGCAACACACACCTGGAATAAAACTCATTTTGTTTTATTTATGTAATTGGATTTTTTAATCAAGTTTAAGATGCTTGTGTTTGTTTCATTTTATGCTCACTGCACTTTACATTAATCACTATTGTCTCTGAATAAAAGTATTAATGAAGATTGACTTTAAATAACATACTTCATATTAACTTTTATGCACGAATTTGTGAAGTTGTTAAGCTTCATATATAAGCAAAGGCTGATAAATATATAAACATTTTGCATACATAAATACATTGTTTATGTGTGCGAGCATTATACAGAACATTCTGGGGGAATGGACAGAAATAGAATAGATATCTAAGGTGGAATAGCGCTGTAAAAAACGCTGCACCTGGGATAAAACTCATTTAGGTTTAGTTATGCAATTGGGTAATTTTAATAAAGTTTAAGATGCTAGTGTCTGCTTCATTTTAAGCACTCTGCATTTCAAATTAATCATTAGTGGTTCTGGGCAAAAAGATTTATTGAGATGGATTCAAAAATAAGATACTTCATAATAATATTTGTACTTAAATTGGTGAAGTTGTTAAACTTCTTATATTAGAAAAGACTGGTAAATGTGTAAACATTTTTATGTAATGTGTAACATAACCTGAAGGGTGGTATCGGCCCACGGGGGGGGGGCGTTTCTGGTGGTGTGTAAACTTGTTTCGGGCGGTAGGGCGGAGATGTGAGAAGGTTTTCAAATTTAATTTTTGTAATTTACTACATTAATTACATTAAACGAATTTATTACATTAATTACCTCATTTACACTATTTTAGCAGTAATAAAATAAATTTACGCGGTGATGCCAGAACCAATTATTTCCATTCCCTATGTTCTGACGGAAATTGGGCCGACATTCAGAAGAATATATTTAATCAACAGGCATCGTTTGGTTTGGTTTGGAACGCTACGGTGTACTCTTTTGCAACACGAGGGCTATTGAGACCGGGGCTTTCAAAAGCCTATTACGAACGACTACGAACATCTATTCCCTAGTGTAAATCGAATCCACAAACTCCAGAATCGAAGGTCAGCTCCCTAACCATTAGTTTGTGAGTTGCTACAGCGTGCCTCAGTAACAAAGATTTGATTTGGAGCTATATTGAAAAAAATTACCAAAACATTTTGCCTCTTATAATTGAGTACTAAAGAGGCAAACTGTTAAAGTAATTTAGAGTTTAAACTATGGGATTTTACAAAAGAGGGGGATATTAAAAAGGTTTAAAATTACTGATTTAGATGAAGGGTTGTACTTGACAATTACTTGTTTTAGAGAAGAATTTATGTCGGCGTATTCATTGATGGCGGCTTGGAACGTAAAATAGTTTCGTGATCGCAATGTCCTTCTAGTTTAAAAATTATATCATTGAAGGTAGGAAGCCAACCTGGGGGTCTTCTGCTTATATTCCCTGCTTCGAATTAAGAGAAATGAATTCGAATTTTGAGCAGAAAGTCATTCTTTCACCCTTGCTCTTTAAACCAAAGGGCACATGCTTAAACTTAAATCAAGTAGCCTCCGACTCACGTACTGGGCTGGTACAAATGTCTGTAGATTGGTTTAAAGCTCTACAGTCTACTTTTTTACAAAAAGAAGTCTAATGATACCGGGATCTACTGCTTAATGCCATTTCCGAATGGCTAGGAACATCCATGCCACAGAGACACCAAGTAGCTTTAGAAAAAAAATACGCAAAATAATAGTTACTGTGATGTTGAATTTAGAACTAGAATCTGTTAATTTGATTTCTGCTGTAAGAAGGGGTGTTTCTCTTCGTTGTTTGGTTTAAGCAGTATCTCACCTTTTAATAAGCCTTTGGGTTTAAAAAAAATATTGACTGTAGTTCTCCCAGCCCACTAAGTTTCAACCTGAAAGGGGAGAATTTAATCTTTTATAGATTATATTTTTCCCATTTAGTGAAGTATCAGATAATTCGTCTCAGTTCCTTAACAAAGGGATGGAACTAAAAATTATATCCACACTTGTAAGAGATTTAGTTTATTGGTTTGCTTGAAGTGCTAAGGTCTAGCTTTTGCTACACAACGTCTAACTTACCTACATGGCCTACTACTTAAAACAGATTCAGAACGGCTACGAGCACTCATGCCAGCAGTGGAATTTGAACCCCCGAACTTTGGTACTAAAAAGCATGAACCTACAATTTTGGCCATCATTTGTCTCACATGGCTTTAAAATTATTATGCAAATTATTCATTATTAATAAAAATATGTAAAAGCCAATTGAAGCAAGACGTTAGGACAAATCATTTCAGAATCTCGTGTGAATCAATTATCACCAGATAAATTACTTTAATCCGTTTATATTAAATTTCAAAAATTAGATTTAATTGTTTCTAAAAGAGTATGAAAAGGAAACAATGACCACTCACATGCAAAGTAAACCTACCAGTTCAAAGACATCATTGAAAAAAATTAATAGTTGAGTAACGGAATAAATGCCAGTTTGCCCGTTATATATAAAAAAATCCTTTTGACTTTTACTGAAGTTGCTAAAACTTCTCTTTGACAGCTAAAATCTAGAATAAACCATTTCCGACAATTCATCATCGAAAAACTTTCATTGTTGCTCTAATAAAAAAGTTGGAGGGGGAGGGAGCAAAAAAACATAACAGATAGAAAGTTGAAGAGAAAAACCCATCGAAGGTGTTGCAATTGTACGGGGGTGGTTTGGCTTCTCCCCCCTTTTATCCGAGGGTACGGGGCATGTGGGCGTGGCCTTGGCAGGATGTTTTCGCGCAGGGCTATCGCAAGCATCCACGCGGCACATCGGGCATGGGCCTTTTTTTTTTCCTCATTTTTCGTCGCTTTCAAAAACCAATTCAAATCAGAAGTAGAAGAGAGAGACGGAAAAATGAGAAAAAAAAATTGCAGTCACGCAGCCAAGATATCACCCGCTCACAGAAATTCTTTTCTTATTCTCCCGACGTCTGTAAAACCTTCTCCCTCCTCCCCCAACTCTGTCAACTGCGCTTCTTGTTTTGTTGGCTCGCATTTTTCCTACACGCGCATTATAGATCGTCTGCCAAAGATGCTTCCAGCCCCCCCTGTCTTCTGCTCCCCCCTTTTTTATTCTATTTTTTATATATTTCCTTCTATCCTGGAAGACGCATTTCTCATCTCGAATTCTAAAACGGCGTTATTCTTCACACTCTTCGCCGCATCATCCTGAGCCCGAATGTCACCGTTAGGGGGAATCTACGGGATCGATCCAAGGTCATTTTTACACTGACAGAATAGCGGAGGTAACTTTTCAACATCCAGTTGCTTATATAAAGAGCTTGTATTTGCTAGCAGGTTTCGAAACGTGGAGAACACATAATTAAGACGCCAGCATGCTAAACGTCCGTTTACTTACACCTGAGTGTATTAAATACTGTGAGGGGGTGTCTTACATTTAGAACAATGACGTAGCCAGAATTTTTTTTTTCAAAGAGGCTCTTTAGTGTTAATGCATAGGACAGTGAGCTTTCAGTCTCATTAAGAAATTCTTTACATACGCATACATACGCCGTTACTTTCATCAGAATGTGTTAAACACTATGAGGGCTGTCTTACATTTAACACAATATATCAGTAACGCTGTACATATGTTGATAGTATCTTGAAAAGTATATTTGCAATCACATTGTGTATTCTAATTTACACTTTACCAGGTTTGAATTTGTGAGGCCAATACTGAAGTACCAGTTTATGCTCCAGTATTTACTAGACAAATTTAAACTAAAGCAGTTTTATAAGAATAACCAAAGAAAATTTTAAAAATATTGAGAAATGAATTAAAACATATCTTTTTAATTAAATTTATAAAATTACATAGCTTGCATGACAACAAAATTCAAAGTATTATAGCATAATCCATGATTTATAAACTGCTTTTTGTAGTAGCAAATTAATTTTTTATCGTGTTCCAACCTTCCTCCTCATTTACAATCACTTCTAATATGCACCGAAAATGATGTAAAATTTATCAACCTTCTGTGACCTTACCAACCTTATTGCGAAGAAATATTTCTACATTTTTCATGTTTGAAAATTATTTCTCAGCGCTTGCAGTGGAAATTAGTAATATACGCAAATTTTAATAAGTTCAAAGACTTTTCTAATATACACATTGAAAAAATTTTGGTAAGTGTCCAGCTCCCCACACATTTTTATTGTTTTATTTTGTATGGTGCTATCGAGTTTTTTTTTAACTCCTGTGTAATAGATAAAAAATTTTGAAATTCGGGATCCCTGTATCTTTTGAGAACATAGATTTCCAACTGGAGCGAAAATGGGGAGGAGGGATAGCAAATTAAAAAATATACCTGATATATATAAAAATGAGCTATAAATATATAATATATATCAATTATAAATAAAGAAAAATATTTTTTAAAAAGCGCCTATATTTCACAAGAAAAATGCACTAAAAAGTAAAAATGTTGTCTTAGTTTTTAGTTATGCCTCTTGCAAATAGATGGCAATACTAGTTTAAGACCTCTGCAATTAGACTTGTGATTATGCTGACTAGCTTTTAAAATTTACCAAGGTGATTTTATTTTTATTCTCCAATCTATTTTTTTATGATTGAATGTTCTATTGTTAAAGGAAATGAACCTATGTGCGAAATTTCAAATCTGTAGCTAGTCAGAAAGGCAGTTAAACATTGATTTCAAAATATCAACTGGCACTCAAGTAAAGTTAAACAAAAAGTGTTTACTAATCAGAAAATCAATGGAATCCTTTTGTATTTAAAACAATAAATACAATATTTTTTCCATTATACATTTGGTGAATTCCTCCAGGGGCCGCCGTCTGTTCACCCCTAAACTAGCGTACAAGGATTTTAACTGCATTTCCTTCATTGTATTTGGCTTTATGTGGACTTAGTGCTGCATGACTGCCTAAGAAAAAGATCATCACTAAATATACAAATTCTCAAATGATGGTTACAAAATTCAAACTCAGCATTAACAAACTGTTATAAATTCATCTGCCTTGACCATATCATTAATTTTTTTTATTATTGATTTTCATTTTATATCTTACATTTCAGTTTTTAATAAACAATTGTTGCTACATTTGATGACCAGTTTAATTAATTTTTACTTTGTGATTCTTAACCCCTTAACGTGCACGCTCGAGTTAACTCGAGCGCGCTATACTGGCCAAACTGTGCACACTCGAGATATTTCGAGCGGTGTTGTACTTTGTGTTGCTATAATTTTTCACACTCGAATGCAATCGAGATTTGAAAATAACAATGTAAAAAAAAGTCGATGTGGGTATAATATTACAATATTCGACTATTTTCTGAAATGTTATCAAAATCCAAAATTGCAATAAAAATGTTGATTATTTTTGTATTTTTGTAATTTTCTTGGCAAGACAACGTTCTAAATTGTGTTTTTTACATTAAAAATATTGATTTTTTAGCCGACCTTTTTTTTAAAAAAACTGTGCATTAAGGGTTTAATGAATGGATAAACAGATAAAATAGATATAGGTAATATGGCAGAATTGTTTTATTTTTTTGTATAATTAACAATTACAGAAGAAGAGCGTTCGAATATTTTTTCTTGTAAATGGAGCGGTGGTTGAGAAAAGGTTGGGAACCTTTGGTTTCAGAGTATTATATGCTTATGCAAATGAGGAGTAGTGTATGGTTCTATGTTTTGCAAAACCGACTCTTATACTATGTTCAATTCAGTATAATTAACTATAGTAAAACAAATATGTATATTTATCTCCCCCCCAAATGAATGCCTACACACAATGATTGATCATCAGCAGTAATTGTGACGCATATGTTTCTGTAAGGATCACTGACGTTTGCATTTCTAAGAAATCATGTGCTAGATCTTATCTTCATTTTCTCATCCTTGAAGGAAGCGGCAAATATTTCTGTAGAAAAGGCTTGGAGATATAACTTTTTCTCATGGCTAATTGCCCACACTGCGAGTTCAATGCATTTCTTCCTTTTCACCACAAAGTGGTAGGAAACTAATAAAAACAATGTTCTAAACTAGGGTTTCTTAAACTCTTTGTCGTGGGGATCCTATAATATTGACAAAAATTTTGTGGACGCTGGAGGCATTATGCAAATATTACACATGAGTGAAAATGTCAGTTTCGTTACTTGTACTGCAATATACTAATACAGTTTTAGGTCGTTAACTTTAATTTCTAGTTTTATGACATAGAACAATGTGAAAATTTTATATAAAAAACTTTAAAATATAATACAATAATAAAAACAAATTTAATTACATGAATAAATTCAAACTTTAACTACAGTCTGTCCATTAACACTAGATTTACGGACCGAGACAATTTGACTCATTAAAAATTTGATCACTATATATATATATATATATATAGATATATATATATATATATATATATATATATATATATATATATATAAAACTTTAATATCCCTTTTCAAAAACATACGTTGGTTTTTAGTTAAGTAATACAATATAAGTAAACTTTCATTGATCTTCCCCGCAGACCCCTTCATTTAGCATTATCAAATGTGGTATACCTATTTTCACAGTTCTGAGCCAATTTGACTCATAGAATGGTTTAACAGTTAATAGCATAACATGAAATTTATTGGTCCTATCACGCCTGGGCAACAGTCAAATCGCACGTGATTTCTTTCTCTTCCCTTTCACGCAGATGATCTCTATAAGTTTTCTACAACATTTTAAATTTAGCAGCTATTAATGCTTGGATTCTGTATAAAGAGACGACTCAAGTAAATATTTCAAGAAAAGATTTTATTTTCCAATTGGCTGGAGAGCTAAGAAGTAAATATAGAGAAGAAGTCCATTCCAATGACAGAAATTCATGCTACTGACGCATGGAAGAATTGTCAAGTTCAACAATCATGCAAAAGAAACAGATGTAGAAACCATTGTGGTAAATGTTATAGAAATGTTTGCGGGAAATGTGTTTCAAAAACAGATTTTATATGTCAAAAATGTTTTCCATGAATTTTTTGATAATAAACATTTTATTTAAATTAACTTGGAACTATTTTATTTGCGAAAAACTTCAATTTTCTTGTATGAGTCAAATTGGCTCACTTCAGTAAAAATAGGTATATGATCAACATCCGTAAATCTAGTATTAATCCGTAATCTAGTATTAGTCACTTGGAAGATCATTACTGAGAAAACCCCCAGTCAAAATACTCTGATTTTGTGTATACAGAATCTTTAACGAAATGACAGCCTCACGTGCAAAGCAAGTAAAATAAACACTTCTATTATCAAATTGCCATCAAAACGTTTTCGATTTTTCTTGACTGCATTGTCTTTATCTATTTTCAGATACATTTTATAAAAATATTTGGTAATTGTAAAATGATTATAATAAGTTAAAGAAATATCAAAATTGCTAATATTTTTTAATAAACCCCTGATGCAGATCCCGCCATCCCAATTGGGGTGACGACCTACAATTTCAGAAACTATGTTCTAAACAATAATTTTGGTTTTAAGTTACTCATTTTAATAAACCAAAAAGTCTCAACCTGTGGTCTGTGAGCACTAGTTCATCGTATTTTCCACTACATAATCCATGAAAATCTGTAATAATCTGTCATAATCCATGCAATTACTGTAAATTTCGTTTGGCCCAATCCATAGTAGATTTTTCTGAATAAAACCTTAAATCTAACCAAACACCCGAGTAATCGATATAAAATTTCCCAATTTAAAAAATCTTAAGAGACATTGGGAGAAAATTTAAAAAGTCATTGAAAGCTATTTAATTCTAATATCTAACATAGTAGTAAGAAGATATGAAGTAAGATCCAAATTGGAAAGGGCACAAAATTAAGTAAAAGCTAAAAACAAACAGGTGTTTCGTTAGCCACAATCGAATGACTACTAGCGGAAACAAGTAGAGCTTAGTGATCGAAGCAGAACTAAGCACGATAACCTGATGTCGCTAACACCTTTTTATCTCCTTCAGTATCCGGTTGCTAGTTTAGATTATGGCAGCCGTCAACTCGATAATTATTTGTAATGATGTGTTTATTTTCGTCGTCAAAAAAATACTTTTTATAAGGTCTGCAGTGCCTGGAGCTTTGTTAAACTTTGATTACTTTTGCCTCGTTCTTGCCTGCACAATTATTTTTGCCTTTTAAGCTCGGGGGAACAGCAAAAAAAATGCACTGTACTCCGAATTCTTTACTCGTAAGTTGATGCTGTATTATTTTCGTATCCAATGTTGTTATTAACTGGAGATATCAATAAAGTATCGTGTGTTTTTAAAATGAACGGTGCTTAATATTTCATCCGTCAACAAGACAAAAGGTCTAATCAGTAGTCTATATAAGCTACTTAGGTTTATATATATAGCCCATACTACTTAAAGAATATTAATAAGCTTCAATATTTAATGCAGTGAAACAGGAACATGAGCAAAATGAATTTGTAGCATAGAAAAAATTAAGACTGTAAACTGTTTCATCATATGTTGTTGTTCCAAATGCCACTTGGACGATTTAAGCCCGTTAACTGGAGGCTACATGAATTAAGCTGAAGGATTGTGCCTCTCGTTTGAAGAGCACTGTTAGTGTTGAAGAATGACTGTTGTTCAAGGTAGGTCCTCCTAATTTAGAATCAGGTACCAAGCTTTAGACCTCCAGGCTTTGCCTGCCACCTCCAAAAGTATCGTTTAAACTTGGAGGTCACTGCGACCATAAATTCATTTTACGTACCTCAGCCGTCATTAATGAACACGGAGGATCTTTGGTCAGCTTGAGTTCAAAACCCATAAACCGGTTATGAGCTCGAATCTTTTGTTATTGATCTACCATGGCTCATGTTTCATCATATATGTATACGATTTATTTGCTTTATAATATAAAACATCGAAGTTTACAGTAAGTAATATAACTTTGCTTTTTCTAGTATAAAACCAGAATTGTAACTTGTTGCTTTAAAAGTTTCTAAAAAGTTCATGATTTTCTTCCTAACAATCTAACTCTCATCCTTTACTCCCTTTTCATAGCTATTCGCAGTCTATTTTAAGCAGTAAGTTATGATCTGATTATTCCTAGTGCTGTACAAAACTGACTGCAGTGCTCCAATCCAAAAAGCGCACCTCTTGGCCTTAATACGAATGGCTTCTAGCTCGCGTACTTAACTCGCCCAAGTGGTATTAGCAACATCTACAATAGAAAAATGTCTTCCTCTTGGTATCATTATCTTCTCCATTCCAAAAAGTGTGAAGACATCGTTATATGATTAAAAGTAAAATTTAAAAGTAAAAACAACTACATAAAGCTTTAGTATAAATTTTGTAATATTCAACAGCTTTGTGAGAAAGATATGTATAACCTTAATTCTCACCCCAACTATCTGATTGAGAAATACAAAAAAAATCGTTTATAAATCAATGCGCTAATAAATAAACAGTTGCCATCTAATTCAGTTAAAAAGGGAGTCTATGACAGTTCTAATGAAAACGCCGGATTTTGAACCACAAAAGCATTGAAACTTAAGCCCTGTTACTCACGCTATATCATGAACCATTCTTGTTAGAACTTTAGACCGATCATTTTTAAATTCATTTACTAATAAGTAAACAGTTGTCATCTAATTCGGTTAAGAAAGGGGAAGATATCTACGACAATTCTAATAAAAACTATATATTTTGAACAGCAAAAGCGCAGAAACCTAAGCTCTGTTACTCACGCTATATCATGAACCATTCGTGTTAGAACTTCACATCGATTCACAGAAATTTTTTTTTAATTCACTTACTAATAAGTAAACAATTGTCATCTAATTTGGTGTAAAAAGGGGGCGAAGTCTACGACAATACTAATAAAAACGACGAATTTGGAACAACAAAAGCGCCGAAACCTAAGCCCTGTTACTCACGCTATTTCATAAACAATCCGTTTAAGAGCTTACTATTCTCTACACGATTTGTGATTACAGTCAACGACTGTTATTACAGAACTCGGGTGAATCACTTACACGCGTAACTACCTGAACTCTGACCAAAAACTTGCTCTTTAATTGGTTGAGTGCTAAACTAAAAAGAGATGTAAAAGAGATAAGCTGGCATGACGTGAGAACTAAGCCGTGTGCTCGCGCGCCTTCTTTAGCTGAAGAAGATCAATCATTAGCGGAAATGCGAGTTGTGCTTTGGCATACAAATTTTCCAGAAAAGAGTGGGAAATGATGGATTTCGTCCCAAATAATAATTTGTTGGAAAAGAAAAGCAATGACATTTAAAATATTCCAGAGAGTATATGGATTTTTCCAAGACGGGAATTGTAGGCAATGAAATAATTTCCCAAAAATGGCTTTAGGAAAACTGTTATATGTAAGTACGTGTTATGAATATTTTCTAGATAGGATCTAATCAGTCTTTGAATATTTTAAAGAAACAGTTCATTTGAAGAAAGTAGGATTTATAGCAGTATGTATTGCATTTATTCTCAGATATAATTAGAAAGGATTTATTGAATACTTAGTATTTACAAAGCTTTCTGATGGTAAACTTCATGTTAACTGAAAGTTCAAATGAATGAAACAATTTAATACATTAGGAATTTCTTACTTCCTTGTTAAACTAAGGTTTAAGTTATTTGTAAAGCTGAGTTTTGCTTTATGTAAAATTTTTCTAATGTAGGATAGATTTAAAAGAGCAATAGTAGATGACATAATTCTCTCTCTGTATATATATATATATATATATATATATATATATATATATATATATATATATATATATATATATATATATATATATACAATTAATTTCCTTTTTAATAAGATAAGTGTTTTTAAGTATAGAGATAGCTTGAGAGAGCTTATTACTTACTTCAAACTTAGCTTGTTTGACATTTGTATTGCAGTTTAGAAGTGAAATTGTAATGCCATTAATCGTAAGTTATTGAAGTTTGGACTACGAATCGTTTTGGGTTTTTTGTTCTTTTTAGATTCTTTCCTTGTCACTCTGTGCCGAACGATGGCCGATAGGTTAGGGTGCTGATTTCGGTACCGGAGTTTGTGGGTTCGAATCCCACAGTGGCATGGATGTTCGTAGCCGTTCGGAATACGCTTTAAGCTGTAGGTCCCGGTCTCATTATTGCTCGTGTTGCAAAAAGTAGATCGTAGCACTCCAAATCAATCCAAACCTTGTCACTCTGTGGAAAATTTTGAAAATGGCTAATAGTTATTTTTGATATTGGATTTTACTGATTCATGGTGATCTAAGAAGTAAAGAGTTTCGCTCTCCACTGACTGTGCGCATATCTCAGCTTTTTCATCATGACTTAAATTTTGTGCCAATTACGTGTATATGGGTGTATATCTGTGTTTCTTTTATGACTTCCTTCGTTGTGGAATAAAGTGCGAACTTATCAAATATTAATAAGAAATACAGGGCAGCAAAAGATAAATTTCCCTTTCGGAATGCTCTAGGATACTTTCTATTGATCCTATTGCAATAAAATTTCAGAATCGGCTTTAGGTCCCGGTCTCATTAGCCCTCGTGTGCAAAACAGTAGACCGCAGCGCTCCAAACCAAACACGGCAGATAATTAAATTAATGCATAGATTAAATTTAAAAAATTCACCTATAGGAAGTACTAAAACACAAATAAGATTTCTATCATAAATTGAAACACCATTTGTTGCAACGCATTCTTATTGACATTGTATTTTCTATAAAAAGAGGCAGATTCTCTATGAATATTATTACTTTTCTGCAGATCATGCCTACGCTGCAAGAAAAAACACTACTGGCAAAATTGTTTTACCAAAATAAACAAAACTATTGTAGCTTTAAAAATTCCGTCGTATGAAGCGAATATGAAGCGGTTTAATATCTACATGTGTCAAAAATACAGTTTTATCACTGGACCATATTTTTTAACCACTTGCCATGTTCAGGTACATTGGATCTACCCGAATCCAGTTTGGGTAGATCAAATGTACTAAATTTGTGATGCCCGAACCAACTTCGGGCAGGAATAAATTGTTTCTATTTCATGGGAGCCAGTGTTAATTTTTCTTTTGAGTTGACGTTTAATACGAAATCACTATTTTAACATTACATGGTGGTACTGATTCCTTCTTGTATATATTAAGCGAAAGTAAATATCATTATATTCTTCTAATAATATCTACACTTGCCAATGCAGACACGAACATCACAGAAAATAATAGGAATAGTAAATTTTGGTGTTTATGAGTATCTAGATATATTTGATAGGTAAGTCATTGACAAGCTCTCAGTTAGGTACAGTACATTATTTGATCATGGATGTTACAATTCTATACAGTTAGCTGATATAGTTGTACAACAATGTTCTAGTAACCTTCTAACTCTTTTAACTTCTGAGTATGTGAACTTAAAAGCTATTTGTCGTTTAATTTGAATTAAAAACAATAATAAAAGAGGTATTTGTACTTTCCAACAGGAGAAAGTTAATACCAAACAGGAATTTAGTATTAACTTGAAATGAAATTATTAAATAGTATAATTTCGCTCTGGTTTTAAAATCTGGTATTATACTATTCCGTTTAAAGATAGTTATTTCATTAATTTTGTATAAGTGAAAGTATTAAAGAAGGTACTTAATTAAAACTTTTTGTTTTATAGCATTTTTGTTGGCCTGTAACACATAATTAAGCAGAAAAAATTCTATTTTTGATTCCTTTTTTCTGGACTATACGTCACAATTCAAGGGATAAGATACGGCTGCAAACAGAATACTTCTGTCACAAAAAAACAGGACTATGATATGCTGAAGGATTTTCTAATCTGACAACTTCAACAGCATTCGTGCCTTCAGTACTTCATTTTGATGCAAGTTAAAGCATCTTTTTACACTGATCATCGTGTAAAGAGGTTGTTTTACCCAACTTTTAAATTTTGAATTAAAACTTCGAGAAAATTTTTTTTTCTTATCTCCTAATTAATTCAAAACACTGTTTAATAGATAGATATTAAGTTCTAGTAAAAAAAAGTAATACATTAAAAAATATATTAATTTTCTTCTAAAAATAATTGCATATAAACGTGTTCTAGACTTTAGCCTTTAAAGTAAAACTTTAAAGGGGAAAAAACCAAAATCTGCTTCCTTTTTTAATCTGATTAGTACAAAACTTTATTTAATCGATTGGTATTAAGTTCTACAGAAAATAAAGTAATCTATTTGTCAATACAAACGAAAAACTATCAGTTTTCTTGTAAAAACAATATGCATATAAGTTTATTCTAGAATTTGAGCTTAAAAGGGAAACTTTGAGAAAAAGAAAATTTAAATCTCGTTACTTTTTTTAATTTTTAATAACCCATAATGCTATTAATCGATTGATATTAAGATCTACTGAAAATAAAGTAATCAATACGACAGTACAAACGAAAAATTTATTTTCTTGTAAAAATAAGTTTATGCAAACGTGTTCTAGACTTCAGCCTTTAAAGTAAAACTTTAAAGGGAAAAAAAATCAAAATCTGGTTTCTTTTTTAATCTGATTAATCCAAAACATTCTCTAATCGATTGGCATTAAGTTTTACTGAAAATAAAGTAATCTATTTGTCATTGTAAACAAAAAACTATCAGTTTTCTTGTAAAATCAGTATAATCTTATATAGCTTATTCTAGAATTTGAGCTTAAAAGAGAAACTTTGCGAAAAAAAAATTTTAAATCTCGTTATTTATTTAATTTTTATTAACACTGGATTTATGGACCGAGCCAATTTGACTCATTAAAAATTTGATCAATATATATATATAAAACTTTAATATCATTTTTCAGAAAGATACGTTGGCTTCTAGTTAAGTAATAAAATATGTGTAAACTTTCATTCCTCTTCCCCGCAGACCCCTTTATTTCGCATTATCAAATGTGGTATACCTATTTTCACGGTTATGAGCCAATTTGACTCATAGAATGTATATGAAAATAAATAAATATAGTATAAAGTAAATATAAAATATAAAGTATATAAAGTATAGTATAAAATAAATATAGAGAAGAAGTCGAGAACACTTCCATTCCAATGACAGAAATTCATGCTTCTGACGCACGAAAGAATTGTGAATTTCAACAATCGTGCAAAAGAAACAGATGTAGAAACCATTGTGCTAAATCTAATAGAAATGTTTGAGGAAAATGTGTTTCAAAAACAGATTTTATATGTCAAAAATGTTTCCCATGATTTTTTTTTAATAAACATTTCATTTAAATTAATTTGGAACTATTTTTTTTTTTGCATGAAACTTCAATTTTCTTGTATGAGTCAAATGGGCTCATTTCAATAAAATATAGGTATATGATCAACATCCGTAAATCTAGTGTTAATCCATAACACAATTAATCGATTGATGTTAAGATCTACTGAAAATAAAGTAATCAATTCGACAGCACAAACGAAAAATTATTAATTTTCTTGTAAAAACAACATGCATATAAGCTTATTCAATAATTTAAGCTTTAAAAAAAACTTTAAAGAGAAAAAAAATTCAAAATCTGCTTCTCTTTTTTAACCTCTGATTAATCCAAAACACTATTTAATCGACAGCGAAACTCTGTATAATAGAACGATAAGACAGTGATTTTTGGTAAATTCGGTTTCCTCCCCACAACAACCATTAAACGTTTACCACAACCACCGATAGATGGCACGGCATGTCTTTGGGAGCGGGATGAATTTTTAATAGCTCGCTCTCTCACATAAGGAGTATTTTAAAATCGGGAGAGAAAATCGTTAGATGTATGTTGGAGTTTTATGCATTGAATAGAAAGAGGGTATTAGATTTCCAGCCTCGTAGGAGAGAAGGGGAGAGCTTGAATGTCTGGACACCCTGAGACTACAAAAATATCCAGTTTCTTTTCTCCAAAATGTCTATTCTTTTTTTATTCATGTATGTCATTTAAAGTTGAAAGATTTCAAGCGACATGCATCTTTTTTACATTTTTCTTCCAAAATGCTTCTACCTCTATTGCTGTGACACCACAAATTTCTTAAAAGCCAAGGATCGGGGAATGTTTTTTCCCGAGACTCGAAATTTCCTTAAAGCTTAAAATGTTACTTTTTTAAAGTTTATGAAAAGTCTGTACATATGTAGTACTCTTGTATCCTTCTCTTCCGATTTTTTTCTTCTATTAGAACTTTAGCAAACTGTTTTGAGTGAAAAAAAAACTGTAAATTCCAATTGATCGCTGTGGAAAACTAGTTACAATTTACGTTTTAATGTATCTTTACTTTTATTTAACACTAGATTTATGGACCGATCCAATTTGACTCATTAAAAATTTGATCACTATATATATATATATATATATATATATATATTTATTTATATATATATATTTATATATATATATTTATATATATATATTTATATAATATGTATATATATATATATATATATATATATGCCGAACGATGGCCGATTGGTTAGGGTGCTGGCCTTCGGAACCGGAATTCGTGGGTTCGAATCCCACTGAGGCATGGATGTTCGTAGCCGTTCGGAATCGGCGTTAAACTGTAGGTCCCGGTCTCATTAGCCCTCGTGTTGCAAAAAGTAGACCGTAGCACTCCAAACCAAACCAAACCATATATATATATATATATATATATATATATATATATATATATATATATATATATATAAAACAAAGTGGGTTTCAATAATATTTGTTTTGTAAACTATACTTATTATGTATCAATCTCTACCTATTTAAATTTTTAAAAAACATCAGAAATAATACTCCAAAGTATTAAATTTTCAAAAAATCTAAAATAATGTTTAAAATTCCATTTCAAATACTCTAAATATTAACACTAGATTTACGGACCAAACCAATTTGACTCATTAAAAATTTGATCACTATATATAAATAAAATATATATATATAATTTTAATATCATTTTCAAAACATACGTTTGTTTTTAGTTCAGTAATAAAATATATGTAAACTTTCATTCCTTTTCTCCGCAGACCCCCTTCATTTCGCATTATCAAATGGGGTATACCTATTTTCACGGCTGTGAGCCAATTTGATTCATAGAATGATTATGAAAATATAGTATAAAGTAAGTATAAAGTATAGTATAAAGTAAATATAAAGTATAAAGTATAGTATAAAGTAAATATAAAGTATAAAGTATAGTATAAAGTAAATATAGAGAAGAAGTCGAGAACGCTTCCATTCCAATGACAGAAATTCATGCTACTTATGAGCGGAAGAATCGTCAAGTTCAACAATCATGTAAAAGAAACAGATGTAGAAACCATTGTGCTAAATGTAACAGAAATGTTTGCAGAAAATGGGTTACAAAAACAGATTTTATATGTAAAAAATATTTTCCATGAATTTTTTTTATAATAAACATTTCATTTAAATTAATTTGGAACTATTTTCTTTGCAAAAACTTCCATTTTCTTGTACGAGTCAAATTGGCTCACTTCAGTATAAATAGGTATATGATTAACATCCGTAAATCTAGTGTTAAATGAGGATTTGGAAGGGTTTTTAAGTCCTTGTACGAAATTAAAGAAGCATTGTAATTGCGAAAACTTTCGGTCTTCAAATTTCAATGAATGAATGGTTGCTTGGTGCTACATTCTACTGTTCTACTACTGGACAGCTAATGAGACTGAGACCTACTGCTTAAAGGTGATTTTTAAAAGGCTATGATCATTTAAACCAGCGATGGGGTTCAAATCAACCAACTGCGGTACCGAGAGCAGACAAATTTCAACAAAAATACCCGTTTTGACAACTCCTGAATCTATTTCGGCTACTTTTAGCTTTACGTCTGTACACGAGTACAAGGAAACTTTAACTTTGATATTTTAACTAGGGCCCGTCCAAGTCAAAGTTAATAGTCTTTCGTCCCCCCCCCTACTCTCCTTTCGAGGAAAAAAATTAGTTTATAAAAGAGGATACAAACGAATATTTTTGGAGGAAAGTTTATATTAATTTTTTTTTATGTTTACATACCTTTGTAGCACAGTCGAATGCCAAAAATCTGCATAACCTCAAGGATGCAAATTGTGACACTTGCAATTAAGTTTTTATACGAAAAATAAAATAAAATAGCATTGGTAAGATTAACAAATAATAGCTATTCGTAGATTTTAAGACAAAATTAATAAGAGATAAAAATAAAGAAATAATAAAATTCTTAAGCGAATAACAATTGTATCCAAGTTTCAGAAATATATTAAAAAGTGCTAATATTCCTTTATAACTGGCTGAAATTTTTAATTTATTACTAATTTGTATTATGTAATATATAAAATAAATGCTTTTTTCCTTTAATATTTTTAATGGGTCATATTATAAATGTTGAGTATAATAAACTGTTATTTTAGTATTTTCCTTTAATTACTGCAAACCATAGTAAATTTCTTTATGTATGCTATGAGCTATTTATATAAGTAATGAGTAAAAAAAGTGACTGGAGTGATGTAAATAAGTAAACTAGAGTGTGTTTTAGATAAAATTGTCAACATTTTAACTGTTTTTATTTAATTTCTGAATAAGGTTTCATGAAATACTACTTAAAGAATTAACAAGAAAAATTTTCAAATTTTATTAATTAAATTGTTTAAAATTTAATAGTTAAATACCAAATTTTAAGAGGCCCAGTCGGCCCGTGCTTTAATCAGGCCCTGATTTTAACTATCCGTTATGACCAAATCGGATTCCGTGCCCAGAGGTTTTTAATAAAAAAGCACTTGACCTTTTTAAGCTAGAGTCGTATGCTTGGTTCCAAGGCAATAAAAAATACAAGGGAAGTAAATAAAATAAAAGAATCCCCAGATATGGGAAGAGCCATTGACAATCTGCTCAAGAAAAGAACTTAACCTTTGTCACCCCTTTTTGATTGACTTCTGACGAGAAAAATTTTTGTAATTTTTATAACAGAAGACACAAAACTTACATAAAAATATACATAAAAAAATGCTTGTCAACATTTACATGCGTGATACTACTTTATCAATATTTACTATTGTGAGTCAGCTTATATTTTCAAGTTCAGAATCTTTAACAACATTGTTATATGTATACATTGTTATATATTACATGTTTTATATTGAAAAAGGCTCAGTGGTAGATTCTATATTTTCAATCTGAGAAATAAGTCCAATGTTTATTAATAGTAAATAATTTTCATTATTGATGTTTGAAGAATTATACTTTCAATACTTCATTAAATGCAATATTCTAAAGACCTCTAGTTTTGCTTTTTACCTATCTTTAACGTAGTATACCAGGAACATAGGTGTTCATTTAAGTTACATTTTCTAAAAAGATTTTGCATGTTTTAAATAACACATGGCTGTAAATTAAAGATTATAGTAGTTAAACAGGATTATCCTTTTTTCTATTTCACATATAAGTACCTCTCATGTTAAGTCCGGATTTGCATTTTTATTTCGCGTTATCTCTTCAAATTATTCTCTTTTTTTTTCTTTTTTTTTAAGTACTGGTTACAATGATGTAGGAAAATTTGGCTGGCGATCACTTTCCCGACATTAGATACCTGATCATTTTTCTGGCGAACCGATATGATGTATCGCTCAATTCCTTGTGTTCTTTTAATTATTTTATGCGTAAATATAAATGTAATTTGTACTTTATTCTAGTGATTTATTATAAATGTTACGTAGTTAACAATTGCCGTTGTTATTTTACCACATTTTGGGGGCTTGGACTTGCTTTTTCGTGCGTTAATCGCGCTCTACACAGATATTAAAGACTTTAAGACGACATAATACAATCAGATGAAAGAATTTACTTTATTTTTCATAATGGCAGGACAAGCGTTATTAGATTATTTTATGTATAAATATAAATGTAATTTGTATTTGTTCTAGTGATTTATAATAAATATTATATAGTTAACAGTGGCCGTTGTTTTTCCCATACTTTGGGGTTTGGCCTTACCTTTTTGTGCTCTAGACACTAGCTATTAAAGACGCTAAGTCGACATAGTACAGACAGATGAAATAATTTACTTTATTTTTCATAACGGTGGGACAAACGTTATTAGATTATTTTATGTATAAATATAAATGTAATTTGTATTTGTTCTAGTGATTTATACGAGTAATGAATATTATATAGTTAAAAATGGCCATTGTTTTTTCCCCATATTTTGGGGTTTGGCCTTACCTTTTCATGCTTTAATCACGCTCTAGACGCTTGCTATTAAAGACTCTAAGACGACATAGTACAGACAGATGAAAGAATTTAATTCATTCGTCATAACGGCGGGACAAACGTTATTTTTCAGGAAGGATAGATAAATGTTATTCTTCAAGATGAACATTCTCAGACAGCAAATTTAGTTTACAGCAAACTTACAGTAGTCTTGCTTTTCAAGCCTGCAAACTTGCAGCAAGTTCAGCGTGACACGTCTACAAGTTTGAAACAAGACTGCAGCAAGTCTAAGAATTTCCGCTGGCTTCACGGTTATCATGACAAGGTTGCCATAGTTTTGCAGCAAAATAGCACTGCAAAGGAGTGGTCGCTTTATGTTCCATTTAACTTGCAGGAGTTTTACTACAAGTTTGTTGCGTCAAGTTTGTTATGGCAACATATTACCCAGAAAAAAATCAAACTTGCTGCAAGTATGCCTGTTGTCTGGGTTACATTTCAATCCGATTGACGATATTTTGGGATTCCGTGATGATTCTGGTGATTCTTGTAGATAAACGTTAATTTCTTTCATTATTATTTTTCACATATGACTTTAAGACGACATAATACAATCAGATGAAAGAATTTACTTTATTTTTCATAATGGCAGGACAAGCGTTATTAGATTATTTTATGTATAAATATAAATGTAATTTGTATTTGTTCTAGTGATTTATAATAAATATTATATAGTTAACAGTGGCCGTTGTTTTTCCCATACTTTGGGGTTTGGCCTTACCTTTTTGTGCTCTAGACACGCTAGCTATTAAAGACGCTAAGTCGACATAGTACAGACAGATGAAATAATTTACTTTATTTTTCATAACGGTGGGACAAACGTTATTAGATTATTTTATGTATAAATATAAATGTAATTTGTATTTGTTCTAGTGATTTATACGAGTAATGAATATTATATAGTTAAAAATGGCCATTGTTTTTTCCCCATATTTTGGGGTTTGGCCTTACCTTTTCATGCTTTAATCACGCTCTAGACGCTTGCTATTAAAGACTCTAAGACGACATAGTACAGACAGATGAAAGAATTTAATTCATTCGTCATAACGGCGGGACAAACGTTATTTTTCAGGAAGGATAGATAAATGTTATTCTTCAAGATGAACATTCTCAGACAGCAAATTTAGTTTACAGCAAACTTACAGCAGTCTTGCTTTTCAAGCCTGCAAACTTGCAGCAAGTTCAGCGTGACACGTCTACAAGTTTGAAACAAGACTGCAGCAAGTCTAAGAATTTCCGCTGGCTTCACGGTTATCATGACAAGGTTGCCATAGTTTTGCAGCAAAATAGCACTGCAAAGGAGTGGTCGCTTTATGTTCCATTTAACTTGCAGGAGTTTTACTACAAGTTTGTTGCGTCAAGTTTGTTATGACAACATATTACCCAGAAAAAAATCAAACTTGCTGCAAGTATGCATGTTGTCTGGGTTACATTTCAATCCGATTGACGATATTTTGGGATTCCGTGATGATTCTGGTGATTCTTGTAGATAAACGTTAATTTCTTTCATTATTATTTTTCACATATGGATTATATGCAACTAAACTGTGTGTATGTGTGTGGGTGAGCGTACACACATACGGACACGTATACGCAAGTGCATGCCAAAGAACTGACTACATACTTATCTAAATGCACAAAGATTTTCCATGAAAATTTAGCCTGAAATTACGCCTCCGAAAACACGTACTGAATATTTTTTTTCTTAATATTGGCGAAGATCGGTTTTATGTGCTTCCCCACCAGGTACCATTTAACGGTAATCATTTCCAGTTAGTCTGGAATATTCGTTAAAAATGGATGCTCTCCTCTAATCTATTATTAAGGTTCGTGCACTTCTTAGATCCATCATCGGCCTTTTTCCACGTAACCACAACATACTTGCCATCTCATCAACCTCATTTCTCACCCCTCCCTAAGTACATTTTCAGTCGGATCGTACATTCCATCCCCTTATTGAAACTAACCCCTCAAAGAGCCCCCCACGTTCTCCAGCCGGAGGGGGAGATTTGTGATTGATCTATATTAAATTAGGAAGCTCGGTGTGCAGTAGGTGAGAAAATTGGGAACGCGGGACGAAAAAAAAAATTAATGGTGAGTGAGATTGAAGCGTAAAAGTTTAAACTCCGACGCTCTTTTTCTCTGTGTGCCGGACTGATAATTCGAATAAATATTCTTCTTTTGAGCTGAATTTTTTTTTTTTTACTAAAGGGAAGAAAAGTTAAAACTTTATATAGATTTATTCTTCTTTTTATCAAATCGTATGTCATTTATTTTCTTTGATGAAGTGGATAAAAAGAAATTTATAAAATCTAGTTATATATGCAATATATTGCATATTTGATATTCTGTATATCATACGTACATTATCTATGTAGATGTAATTTTGTATCTACCTGAGAGTGTGTATGCATATATATGTATATATAATAAGTATTCATGTACAACTTACAAACGCCAACTTGGGGTTATGTCAGATATGTACAGTGCATGTATTAACTTGTGTCCATGTAAAGGGTGGCCTAAAATTTATGCAAGATTTGAATTCGCCATCATTTGGGCAATAAAGTGGTGACAACCTTATTAAAAAACCAATTGACAGCTGATCGTTTAGGGTTAACAAAAATGAAACGTTACACATTAGAACAACAACCATACAGCCTGCAAAGCAATTCAATTATTACGAATTTAGTTAATAATTCCCTATTTATGTACCATTTGTGCAGTGAAGTGTTGATAACCCTATTAAAAATCCAATTGACAGCTAATCGTTTAGGATTAACAAAAATGAAGCGTTATACGATAGAACAACAGCCATACTGCAAAGCAATTCGATTACTGAATGAAACATTTCCTAGTTGTATAATCTTTCGTTTCGGTGATAAGAATCCACCCCCTGGATTTTGTGATTTGAAATTGAATTACTTTTTATGGGGTTGTTTGTAGTCAAATGTACAGGCCCGTAACTAGGGCTTGGCAAAGGTGGCATCTGCCATGGGTACATCAGCCATAGGGGCGCCGCCCCGTGAGGAAAATGGGGTTCGAAAGAGGACGATCCACCTCGAGTAAAAATAAGGAAAAGTTGAAAAGTAATTTTTTCATTACAAAATCCATTGTCTTTATAAATTATTTTTTTAAGAATTTTCTTATTTTTTAAAATGCTTCTATAGACTAAACTTGTTATAGATTCTTACAAAATGTTTACCAAACAATTTATAATATGCCTTAATATAAAAGCGTGTTTTCGTTTTAAATTTTAAATTTATTAATTTTATTAAAACTAAATTTTAGTTTAAAAATTCGCCAATTTTTTATGAAAATTCAAATAAAACGGCCGAATAAAACGTATTCCCCTCAATAAATTATTCAGTTTATTAGGAAAATAATACCTTCAGAGTGTTCAAAAATATTTTTAAGTATTAATACGGTAAAAATGGAAGAAAAAATTAAAAATGAATATGCAAGGAAGATTTTACGAATTAACAAAATATCATGAGTTCATTCTGCTAAGTTGTAAAACGCTAATCAGAAAGAAATAAAATGTATTTTCAGAGTTGGGTAAAAATTAACCCTGCCATAGCAAGATTGATAGTAAGAGGGATTGATAACGATGGCTCTATGGAGTTTCAGACTCCTGTCTCGAAATAGAATGGCCGGCTTGTTGACCGGAAGGGAAACCAGCTACTTTTACTTTTCCTGCTCAAGCAGGTGTGGCCGGCCAAACAGTGACTTGGAGACATGAAGTTTAGGTTTGTGACACTATAACATGAGTTCATTCTTAATATAGCCGAACGATGGCCGAATGGTTAGGGTGTTTTCCTTCGGAAGCGGAGTTCGTGGGTTCCAATCCCACTATGGCATGGATATTCGTAGCCGTTCGGAATCGGGTTTAAGCAGTAGGTCCCGGTCTCATTAGCCCTCGTGTTGAAAAAAGTAGACCGTAGCACTCCAAAACCAAACCAAATCATTCTGAATATGAGATGTAGAAAAAAAACATGTTTTTATATTTTCTCACTATATTTGGTGGTTGGGGCGCAGACCAATTTTATGCCACGGGAGCTAAAAGATATAGTTACGGTCCTGCAAAGGTCTGTACCAGGAAGCCCTCTATCACGCGTGTATTCAATGAGGAAATTCAACGCTGCATCAGCGAAATTCAGCCACATTTGGGAAAAATTGGGATGAAGTCCACACATAACCCTGTCTTGTGTTCTTTACAATTAAAAGAAACACCCAATTTAAAGAAATGGGTGCTTTTATTTAATCCAATTCTTAACTGTTGATACCTTTTATATGCATATGGGTTTATAAATGTGTAATTCTCATTTAATTACTCGCGATTAATTATGCTTATGAATGTAGTGTTTGTGAAACGCAATTTAAAAAATAAATTACTGCTCTTTTCTATGTGATCAGTTCTCTGTTGAAATTTTTAATTTTTTTTCTTTTCTGTAAGGTACTAAATAGAAATTTCCTTAAATTTGCAAAGTCCAATTCTCTTTTATACTTCTAGAGAATACAAGAGTGAATCATATATTTCACTGAATCGCACCCATTCTCTATTATTTTTTCATCATGAGTTATCGAACTTGCAGACTGCAGACACGCCTACATCCGGAGGCAGGTAGTCAGGGAAAAAAAAAAGAGCTAAAGCATAAATAGCAGCCTGTACAAAACGAACTTCTATTTTCTGTCACAATTTCCAGTCGTTATTTGTTTCGCATTTCAGATACGAATTCACTTCACATATATTTAAATGAACTGCATTGAAATGTCTCTACGCGTGTTTCCTTCTTTCTGAGCAAATTTGTAAGAGCGACGACGCATGTGTTTGTTTCAGACTTTTCCCCTAAGTGCAGGATGTTTGAGACAAGAAAAAGGATGCGTCTCCTGCATATTGACTGATTGTTCATCAACTTTTTTTACATCTCATCGACTCGCGGTTACTTAATTTTACCTGCAATATCAAACAAAAAAACAACCAAACGAATCGTGGCTGTATGCAATCCAACTGGTGACAAGTTCGATTGCTAACAGTTGCTCCGGCATAATGCATTTCTATTGATGACAGGCATCGAAAATCACTTTTATCCACTTGAATAAGTTCAAAATGGTGAATCAGAATTTAAAAAACGTAGAATCTAAAGTTGTCTTGACAAAATTAAGCGACATTTCTTTTTCAATATCTTCCATATTCCACCCGAAACGGCCGAAAGGTTGGGGGACTGACCTTCGGAACCGGGTTCGTGGGTTCGAGACCCACTATGGCATGGATGTTCGTAGCCGTTCGGAATCGGTTTTAAGCAGTAGGTCCCGGTCTCATTAGCCCTCGTGTTGCAAAAAGTAGACAGTAGCTCTCCAAAACCAAACCACGCCGAACGATGGCCGATTGGTTAGAGTGCTGGCCTTCGGTACCGGAGTTCGTGGGTTCAAATCCCACAGCGGCATGGATGTTCGTAGCCGTTCGGAATCGGCTTTAAGCTGTAGGTACCGGTCTCATTAGCCCTCATGTTGCAAAAAGTAGACCGTAGCACTCCAAACCAAACCAAACCAAACCTAACCAAAACCAAACCAAACCATCTGAAATGAAGGTACCTCTAAAAAGGTACCTAATAAACTATATAATTCAAATAAGATTGTTTTATTTTGTTGAAAATGTTTACAAGGGCTCTAAAATGAAAATATTTACTGCTGGGCAACAGCATTAACGTGTTACCTAACAACCATATTTAGACAGTTTCTCATAAAAGGTGTGTGATATAGTGAGAGTGAGACCTTACACAGTGTGCATTGTGTTAATGGGACACATGACCTTTACACCTTCAATTTTTTTTAATTTCTAGACATTTTTAAATCGTTTAAAACAAATTCCATTGAAATACTCCAATTAGAACCTGTGAAACTATACACTCTTTATATTAAATATTAATGAAACTATAAAAACCTTAAATGCAATTTACCGAAAATGGTACTTTTTCCAATTGCGTTCTCTGTAAATATAAATCTATTACACATATTGATTTCAAATTTTTACAATACATACATTACAAACCTGCGATGAAACCCTGAACACTATTTTCGTTGTTGATTATTTTATTTAGTATTTATTGTACTTGAAATGGAATCTTCAAACATCATTTTAACTTTTCTGGAAATTCAGTCCTCTGATGTAATATTTTTTTATGCTCTTTAAAAATTTAAATATGTAGATAATTACACCTAATAGTTAATTTTTACAATACAAAGAAGCCAAAATTATTAATGTAGCTTACTTTGTTTTGTTGTAAGTCTGCGTATAATGTGTTAGAAAATTTTTTAAATTGTTGGAACAAGCTCTTATTTTTCCATTTATATAAAAAGTTTTTTTTTTTTTAAACTAAGTCGATTCAGCTAAACTAAGTAAATAAAAATCTAGAAAAATGCTGAAAATTCCTTGCATTAATGATAATAATTATAAAAATATAATAAGGTGAAAAATAAGAGACCTTCCTTTTAAAGTTGATTAAGGGCCGGTCTCACCAAAATCGTGTAACCGCGATTAACCCATGGTGCCAACCAATGGTGGGACGCCATTCTCTGTTTAAACAGAGATTAATCAAGGTTAGCCTTTAAACGACGTTGATGAGACCAGCCTTAAAGTGATGTGTCCCCTTAATTAAAGTTATTGAGTATGCTGAGATAGGCTTTTATCATCTAGCATTTCTCTTCATTTAAAAGAAACTACCAGGTTATGTAAAGCGGACAGAGACAAAAAAAGTACCTTTAACAATATTTATTCAATATTATAGAATTTTATTTACAATTAACCTAAATTCACCAATCAAGTAAAACACTAAATGGTTGGTTGATGTCATGTCCATTTAGAAGACATATGACTCAAGGAAAGATTTTTGCCATTGCCCCGATAGGTTGGACTTCTACTAGTGGGTCCCCGTAATTTACAAGCAGTGACCAACCAAAAGACCTCCAGACTTGACATGTCACCTCCAGAGGTATCTTTTGGGGACTTGGAGGGCATTCCGTCCATGAACTGTTTTACGCACCCCAGCTACCATTAAGGAATCATATCTGTGGCTGAAGCCTAGATCCCTCTGCCCTTTGTTTATGAGATCACTGCCTTTGCCGATTGAACTACCGTGGCTTTAAAACACTACATAGAAAATACTTATTTTGATGAGGAATGGAAAGGGGCTATATTATTTGATCCTTTTAATTTAGTATTGAGCATAGTGTCTTGCTAGGGACTGAAACACTGCGAAAAAGTTTATGAGGGAAATACTGAAGCTTGAGTTTAGTTTGGTTTGGTTTGGAGTGTTACGGTCTACCCTTTTGCAACACAAGGGCTAATGAGACCGGAACCTAAAGCTTAAAGCCGATTCCGACTGCTAAGAACATCCCTGCCACAGTGGGATTGGAACTCACGAACTCTGGTAACGAAGGCCAGCACCCTAACCAATCGGCCACCGTTCGACTGAAACTTGAGATAATCGTACCCTACGACTCATCAAACTCGCTTCCTCGTTGCAACTCTTGATTTTATCCTGTTAGGACATATGGCTTTACCTTTCACTGTTTACCAGAGTGCCCCTGCCATGTTCCTTTCTTGGTACATAATTCTTCGAGGTGATGGGTGGGGTTTGTTCAGGAAAGTTCTGACCCGTCCACTTCAGTGATAGCTTAGTCTGTCCATGTGTCAGCCTTAACTCTAACCTCCAGAATACTGTTCTAAATTCTTTAAATATTACCTTTATTACCGTAGACATCCATAATAACTTAGAATTATATAGAAGCCCAATCAATGATTATAACATTCATCAATGTATTTTCAGCAGAATTGATAAAGACATTAACTACTATTAGCACTTTGCTTTAATATGCAGCTCTGAAATATTGCATGCAAATAAGCATTTATTACAAATAAGAACACATAATTAATAATATATTTTGACATTTAATTGAAATAAATTTTAATTATTTCAGTAACTATATTTTAAACTTCCATTTAATTTTCCAATAGATCGCAATTTCCTCTAGTTACTAAATAATTTTAAAAAACTAAGTATCTTGGGGAAAAAGAGGATCACAATTTTAAGTTGCTTCTTTGAGCAATCAATAGCTTTAATCTTAAGGACTGGAAAACCTCAAAGCCAAGTAATATATACAGAGAATAGTTCAATGGTGTCTATGAAATTAAGGTCCGCTGATATATAATATCCGCTGCAAATACCCGATTCTTTGAAAAAGACATCAAGTCATTCATGTTTTCTTTCATTCTCATTAGAGTTACATAACTGTACATGAATATGTAAGCTCGCATGTCTACGATTAATTATACTTCTGAATAAGTTTAGTTTCTAAATCTTAGTAAATTAGTTTCATGTTAATCATTAAATTCGTAACATCGTTAATCATTTTGTATCTTGGAAGAAAAATGAATAAAGCTTATATGTAGAAAAATATGGAAGCTTAGTTTATAATTGCCAAATATGGCCAGCCTTTAGATTTGAAAGAATTTGATAATCGATATGTTTATAAATATTTTCTGTACTTCAAGTATTATTTTTGATATCACTATATATCAAAACTTATTTATAAGAATAACTTAAAGAGATTGAGTTTGAGAATGTGTGTATATGTCTAGATAGATATAATACATACATAAATGTGTGCTTCTACAAACATATACAGTATCTAAACTTATAAAGCTTACTATATGTATGACTCTATATACAATTATATATTCTTTGTACCAATCTTCTTGTTTCTTAGTAATAACCAAATTTTAGATATTCATTCTTGGAAACTATAAAAAACTAGTGTTGTTATTAAAGTTTTTTTACCCTCCTATTTCGCTATTTACAGTGTAACGGATATTAACGTTGCTAGTTGACATAAATGTACATGAGTGTTCTTTTTGTATTTTGCCACGTGCTACTTCATAATTTAACAAACAATAATTTATCTGATGATATAATTGTCCTCAATGTGTTTTTCTTTTTTACAATTTATTTATAACTCATGCAAAAAATATTTTTTAAACATTGTACCGATGAAGATGTAGTGAACAATAAGCCGAAACAATTGCTTAAATGGCAGCTTACAATACATTCCGATTTCTTCAGAATTATCACCAAATTTTGATATCCTTTTTGGTTTTATATAAAGTATATGAATTAAATGTGACTATGCTATTTGGCTAAGACTTCGTTGCCAAAATATTATGAAAATCAAAAAATAGTTTTATCAAATATTAAACTATATAAAGTCGCTGCAATGAACCAAACGCACCCGTACTTGTATGTGCTTGTATATATATATATATATATATATATATATATATATATATATATATATATATATATATATATATATATATATATAAGGTTTAAAAATGGGGTTAAGAATTAAGAGAGTTATAATTAAAAATAGTAAGAACCCATTAAAGATAACGTAATGGAGGAAGACACATCCTCGAGCGGAACTATGCAGAGTGAAGAAGACGGCGCGGAAATACACATAGGAATTTTGCTTAGGTAGCAACGCCAAAAGAGTCGGTTCTGAGCGGGAACTCGGGCTGATAACATCCTCCATGCTGGTCGGGGTAAAGTGAGAACAAAGGATATTTAAATGGCATAACTATGGACAGAAGGATTATAATAAAGAAGTTTTTATATATGAAATGAATTGTGTCGTCCATGCTTTAACCACCCGTCCATGTCATATATATATATATATATATATATACATATTTATATATATATATATATATATATATATATATATATATATATATATGTATATATATATATATATATATATATATATATATGTGTGTATATGTGAGTGTGTGCGTGTGTGTATGTATGTATATATATGTTTATATGTATACATGTGTGTGTGTGTGATATATATATATATATGTATGTGTGTGTATATGTATATATATATACATATATATATATATATATATATATATATATATATATATATATATATATATATACATATTTATATATATGCATATACACACACATACGAATATCCTATGTGTACATAATGTATGTGTGCATATGAATGAATATATATACATATTTATAAAGTTACGTATTTTTATACACACAAAGACTCACACTTATCAGTCTTATATGAATGTATATACATAACGTTACTTATTTACAGACTACTCACACTCATATTTATCCTTTTATATGAATGTATGCAATTAGAAAGTTAACCTTTTCAGAGGGGCTGGGACAGCATATGTCCCGCAGATGAATTAATTCTTCAGAAAGTCCTTTTCAAAATGTTAAGTATTTACAGGCTGCAAAAACTCACACTTATCCTTATATGAATATATGTCCGTATTTATAAAGTTACGTATTTACAGACTGTTAGCATTTTTCTTTATATTATGTACGTATTTATAAAATTACACATTTACAGACTGATCACACTTAATCCTTCTAATCTGAATGTATGTAAGGATATATAAAGTTACAACAGATTGCAAAGAGTCACTTATTCTTCGTGTATTATTAGCTCAATACAGTGTTTTTGCTTCATTAACTTGCCCTTTAGAAGATAAATATTGCTTATCTCCCATGCTTATCTAATACATTAAGTTTAGCTAATAACGACTTGGTAATTCCATAAAAATACGCACAAATAAATGTAATTAGTCTCCGTAACAAAACAAACACAAGATACTCGTACATAACCTTTGACTGAAAGTGATCTCCCCTCTAATTTATGCGGGCATGCCACTCCGTTACAAGCCTCTAATATGTTGTCATGTTATGTAATCAAATGCCCTGCAATACAAGTTAATCAGGTGACTCAACATACCATACCGCCTCGCTGCTAGGCTACTTTATCACATCTCGTTGCCTCGTCCTCTAGAACTATATGTATAGATACACCTAGGTTAGAAGCGATCTGCTTTAAGACCTGTTACAGATTTTTTTTCCTCATTATTTTTTTCTTTATTTTAGAAGGATTTTTTTTCCTCTTTCACCCAATCTGGGATTAAATCTTATCTCTTTAAGTAATGTGTAGAATAAAACAGATATTTGAAAACTTGTTAATAATCTTATAAATCTGGTTTTACTCTCAGGGGAAGTTCATGAGAGCAGTTTAGAAAGCGTGTTTTGGAAATTACTTAGGATTTTCCAAAATAAATTTTCTCTTAAATGTAATAAATTTTATGAGACGTTTCTAGTGGTAATCGTGCAGGAATTTTCTCCCATATCAACTGAATAGATTATTGCGTAATAAGAGTAGCAACTTTTAGGTATGAAAAAGATAATTTTGAATTAGATGTATAGATCTGTTTACTAGATTCTGTTTTCTGTCGAGAACGTTTATACACGAGAAAACTACAGACGATTTTATCTAAATAAAATTTTGAGGAAATCAAATATTTATAATCATATAAAATTAGACAATGTTTATATATGTATATGTGTGTGTGTTCGAACAGAGGTTCGATTTGCGGCGGTTGGTTTTTTCGGAGAGAGTTTCAGCTTTTTGTGGGACTCAAGGAGATCCAGTTGTACCCCTATACAACGGTATCTGTCGGCACCTGTCCGCAGATTGTTTTTTAGGTTCGCCTTGAACCTGGGACTTTTAGGTCCTCACCAGCCCGCCTGAGCTCTGTGATTTCCATTTGGAAAATTTGTACATATTCCATTTTAATCAAGAATAAACGTTGTTATTGTTTCTAAGCTATACGTCGTGTCATAACCACTTCGGCACCCACACGCTACCCGAGGATCATGTGACGTTACCCTGTACTGGTTGTCTTGTATCGTCTCCCGAAGCACCTGTGCACTTTAGTCTAGGTACTAAATGCATTACAGCACTGACTTGCCCTGTATGACGGCTAATTAATGAACAGTAAATGAATTATCACCTTGGTGCATATTTCAAAAAAGCAAGTACTTTTGAGACTTTCATGTCTTGGTTGAAATAACAACCACCCGTCACCAAAATATTAAGGATTTGTAATTCAGATGGTTTTGACGCTGTCGACTTGACTTTCCTACCTCCTATAGACGTCCCTGTGTTAGCTATGTAGATACATAACAAATTATTCCCTATTGAAAAACATAATTGAGAATGCTCCGTAGTAATATCTTTAGACATTTATTTTTTAAAAAGTTTCAACTATTTACCTGGCAAATAGACTGAATGTGGCAGTGGTAGTAAATTTAAGCCAATTTAATTTCATTGGTGAGAAACTTATTTTCCAACTAAAAATTGATCATTGAAAGTTACATTTTTATATTCTCAGTATGATAGTGATTTTTTAACGTAAAAAAGCAAGATGGAGTTCCTTAAATCTTTTTCTTTGTTTCATATTCTCTCTTCTACTCACGCTGAGATATATTCATGCCTTTTAAAATTTAGATAACGTGTCTTTTTTTATCAAAAAGTCAAAGAGAGATGGATGGAACTACTTCTCTTTCATCAAAAAACACTTTTAAAAGAAGAGCATCTTTGTGAGTATTGTGCTTGACTCCTGTTTTGGATAACAAATGTGGATGTCAAACACATATTTTGATATCTGCAAAAGTAGACGCTGTTTGATACATATATTATTTTACAGCTAAAGGATATTCATAAGACATGTATGTATTTTAGTCCTTAGAAAAATATTTAAACTAAAATTATCTGTAAAACAGAGGATTTAGCGTAGTGGAATCGTAAAATATCGCAGTTTATAATTGCTGACAATTAAATTCTTTTAAACAAAAACTCATCGTTACGAATGCTTGTAAAAAATTCCAAAATAAGGTGAAAGCAGTATAATAGCTCTTGCATTATATATAACTAGGGTGACCATACATCCTCAAAATTTAGAGACAGTTCCCAAATTTAGATATCTTTTTCATGGTATATGTTTATATAAAAGTATGTATGTTTACACACACGTATATGTAATTATTTATATACTCTCAAGAGCCAAAACATTATGACTACCTGTCAATAACGAGATGGCCCACATTTGGAGCACAACACAGCTTCAACCCGCCTTGGCATGGATGCCACAAGTCCTTGGTAGATGGCCGGAGACATATTGCGTAATATGTCTCCGTAATATGCTCATATTGCGTAACATATTGTACCAGAAGTTTAAGCAACGGTTACGCAAATCTGAGATATTGCGAATTGGTGGTCTTTGAACTCTGAGCTGCCATTCCTTGCCATCTCAAATGTGTTCTATCGGATGGAGATCCGGTGAGTTAGGCGGCCAGGACATTAACTGGAATTCAGCATTATGTTCCTGGAACGACTCCAACACAGTTTTACCTTGTGACACAGGGCGTTGTCCTGTTGGAATATTCCATTTCCAACTGGAAAAACAGAGGCCATGTAAGGTTTTAGCTCTTGAGTGTATATGTATAAATGGGTATATTTATATATGAATGTATATATATATATATATATATATATATATATATATATATATATATATATATATATATCAGTTATAAATATCATTAACAAAGTATGAGTTGCTTTAGATATTTTCATTTATGTCTGTGTGCCTTAAAAATACTTTCCAATCTGTTCATACTTATCTTAATCATTAAATATATGTAGAAATAAATTGGTATGCAACATTTCCTCTTCCCCGTAAATAGTAATATATTTTGTTTATACCGAAGTCAGCTCATAAAATTGAAATTTCAACAAATATTCGTAATTTTAGAATATTAAAATAAGAAGCTGTTCCACCCCATTTTAAAGGTATATTCTATCAGTAATGCATTAATGCATGGGTTTACCATGTTACTATGTTATGTGTTCGAATATGTCTCCAAAACTATTATGCACTGTCTCTAAGCTTTCCTAGAATTCGGGAACACCATGCTGTTTGTCCCCAAATTAATCTTTAGAATTATGGTCGTCTTATATATAACACAAAATATTTTTGAATGATGTTTTTTCAATGACAAAATTCAACTTTTCAGTGCAATATATTTAATTTGTACTTAGACAAAAAGTTAAAAAAAGAAGCTTTGCATCTATGGTATTCTAAAATGAAAGAATATTGAATCGTGATTATTTATGAAGCAGATGGTTTAAAATGTATCTTAATTAATATGAAACTTTTAAAATTGTAACTGATTTAAACATTGGATTTTTTTAATCTGTCATTGAATGAAAGTCATTTAAATAATTGCTTAGCCCATTGCCTGTCCTGTACATCACATATGATATATACATCTAATAGTTTATACGCTTGTATATCACATGTGAAACGCATGAACTATATTTTATATACAAGCTTTTAAATGTTTTATATCGTGTATCACATGTGATATTCAAGCGTATAAAACATTAGATGTGCATTTATATATGATGTACAGGACAGGCAAAGGTGGTAAAAATATCTCCTCCACAGGTTAATGTGAATGGAAATTATTTTAATTATATAGATAGCTCTAGACTTAGCGACGTTCGGACACCCCCTATTTTTTTATATTGTTTAAGAGTTTTGAATCCTCTTCTAGCTGGAAAAATTGAGTTCCTTTATAGTTAATTGTCATCGTTTCTTAGAGCTGTTTCGATTGAGAAAACTCTATAGTAATTTTTTTATGTACTTATTTTTTTAAAAAAGTTTCAACTACTTACCTGGCAAATAAACTGAATTTGGCAGTGATGGAAAATTTAAGCCAGTTTAATTTCATTGGTGAAAAACTTATTTTTCAACTGAAAATTGATCTTTTGTTACAAATAAATTTTTTTATTATTATTCTCAGAACGATAGTGGTTTTTTAACGTACAAAAAACAAGGTGAACCTTGAACCTTTTTCTTTGTTTTATATTCTTTCTTCTGCTCGCGCTGAGATATATTAAATTGAATTGCATCTCCGGTTTGGACCTCTGACTTTTAATTTAATGTAGATATTTTTTTATGTGTGTGTGTGTGTGTTAAAATCAGCCTACTCGAATATGCGCAACTTATTTGAATTCGCACATGATAATACATGAATTTACTACGCTTATGCTCAGCCAGCTTAATGTAAAAGTTGTCTACGCTTGAAAAGAAGGATTACTTGGACATAATTGCATATAACACGGAAATATCCATTACGATGATATCTCTACTGATTGGTGGCAGCATAAATTTAACTTAATGACACCCCATTATTGCGGATGTATTTATTATTTTGTTCTAGAATTTACTAGAATAGTCTTGAGTATTAGTGATAAAGGACTCTGCGTTTTTTATATTCGAATTCTTTATACCTATCCCATGTTTTTATGACAATATAATAGTTTCTGTATATTTAAGAATTCTGACAATTAAATATTATCTCAAATAGTTAAAAAATAAATTACAGTCTCACTGAACCTTAACACACATTTCATTTCTTAAATTATGTAATCGTAATTTTAAAAAAAAGTCTTAGCTATTTCACTTTACATTTTTTTAAAGTTTGGGTGACTTAATTTGCTTATACTATATATATGTTAAATATGTGTACATTGTGTTATTATTGTATAAAATTCTGTTAACTCTCTGGCTGCTCATCCCGGTATTTTCACGGGCAACTCAAATGTAGCAAAATTTGCTTATTCCGCGAATTTCGCGGGCATTTGCTTTTCTTCCTTTTTTGAGGAGCGCATCCCACTTTTTCACCGTTTAAACAGTGAATTAAATTATATACGGTAATAGACATTTAATTATGTAATAAATACAATATATGAATAGAACTATAATTATATTAGATTATATAACATTATAATGTTATAAATTATAATAATATATTTATATAATTATAATAAAAGTATACTATATAATTATATATTATATATTATAATTATATTATGTAATAAATAGAAATTAACTGTAATTCAATTGAAATTTATTTAAAAAAAATTTTTCCTTGGATTTTTTTGACAATTTCTCACGGTAAATCTATATAAAAATATATATATATATATATATATATATATATATATATATCGTTTCTAGAAAGAAAAGGTGCATAAACCAATTCTTCCATATATAGAGATTTAAAATGTACAAAAAGAAATTGAACAATTTTGATTATATTATGTAATAAATAGAAATTAACTGTAATTCAATTGAAATTTATTTAAAAAAAACTTTTTTCTTGTGATAACAGCTGAATCTGGATTTTTTTTGACAGTTTAATTTCTCACGGTAAATCTATATATATATATATATATATATATATATATATATATATATATATATATATATATATATATATATATATATATATATATATATATATATATATAAAGATCGTTTCTAGAAAGGAAAGGTGCATAATCCAATTCTTCATTATATGTAGATATAAAATGTTAAAAAAAAAAAAAATTAAAAAAAAAAATGCACAATGTTTGAACCGATTTTTGTCAACAAATTGAGCAGTCAGAGTGTTAATGAAATATTTTTTTAAAATAAGTTTTAACCATTCTTAGTTAGTCTTTTCGTTTTATATACATATACTTTCACTAAATAAATTTAAATTTTGTACCATGACATTAAACACGGCGATATGTTAACCATAAATATTTAATATTTTTCTTAAATCAACAACCATTCATCTTCGTAAACTAATAAAAAGAAATCCACTTAGAGCATAATTTATTCACGTTTTTCTATTTTTAATTACTCCATTGAAAAAGAAATCCTGCCGTGTCTGAGTTTATCTGCCGCTGCTAATCTACATATATTTATCTTACCAACATCTGCCACTCCACCTCTAGTTTGTTTTACACTCTAACTCTTAAAACTCGGGCCAGTATTTGAAGGTCATATATGTAAGTCTTGATCTCGGATATCCTTTGCCTCAGTTAATGAGTCGACACATGCGGACATCTTGTGGGAGAAGGAAACAAAAAAAAAAAATGAAAACCTTCATCGCAAAGTATGTAGGTTTGCCTGTCTTCTTTTCTGGCTCCCACCAAGAGTGACATTCACTCTTCAAAACCACGTGGGACTGTCTGACTCCTTATTCGTGAGATTCCTCCAGTCCGTGCATTTGTTTCACGCATTTTCGGGTGATGTAAGGGTGAAATTTTTCCCTCCTCGCTGCTTGCCGTGTGACAGCAGAAACGTGTTTAAATCGAAGTTGAATTAAATGGAGGTACGGGTTATGCAATGCCACCAGGAAAGATTATGCTTTCTTCTTAAGGATTTATAGTTGTTTTGGAAAATAAAACCTAATCGGTTTTGGCCGTTGGATTTTTCAAAAATTTAAACAAGAACTGTTTTTTTACAGACTTGGATTTTAGATTTTATTCTGAAAAAAAAAATATTTGTGATGACTGATATTTTTATATTACGCCTTTTTTTCCCCTTACTATTCCATTACGCTGTGAGAATAATGTATTCACCAATTACTTGTGGCCATTGTGGTTCCTCCATTAACATTTTGAAAGGGTTTCTCTGAAGAACTAATTCATCTGCGGGATAGATGCTCTCCCAGCCCCTCTGAAAAGGTTAAAAAACTGTAAACTAATTTAAAAAGCTTTAAAATTCAAAAAATCAAAAATGGGAAACGAGAACTATTTACCAATTTCATTGTTAGATTTTATTTTCAAAATCAATTTTGCTTCTTAACCCTTAATTTGATAAGATGTTTTTCAAATATTTTTAAATTTTAATATGTGTTATTTTCCCATGTCTGTATAGACATTAGGATTTCTGTAAAATAAACAAAACAAAAATACCATTTCCCATTTTTGAGATAATGTCTGCTGTGGAGAACACTGACAATTATGTTATACAGTTGTTATAAATATACATGTCAGGTGTAGCGGACTTAGCCAAATTAAGGGTTAAAAAGGTATTTAAAAAAGTAAATGTTTTTAAATTCTGACTTTTTTTTTCATACAATTCTATTATTGCTTAGAAAGTGGTATATTTACCAATTCTTGAGGCATTTGCAATTCATCCAATTTTCGAACCTTTAAAAATTGTCATTGAATTTTTTTAAACTTTATTTTCAAAAAATAAACGAGTAGTTTTTAACAGACTTATATTTTAAGTTCAAAATCAGTTTTTATTACTAAAAGGATATTGAGAGTAGTATGTTTAGATTCTGCCTTTATTTCATACTCTTTATTGCTGTGAGAATGATGTATTTACCAATTCTTAGGGTCATTGTGGCTCATTTATAAAATATATAACCAATTCAAATGTCATTAGATTTTTATTTATTTTATAAAATTTATTGCTTCGTTCACATCCTCATAAAATATTTAAGATTTTTTAAGTGTCATTGGTTTCGACCCATACATTTAACTGTCGCCTTTTCATCGAGTTCATGGTTCTATTTTTGTCTGTTATTTTTATTTTTTTTTATCACTGACTATTCTACCTTTTCAACTTTTCATATTTTTACTTTATATCATGGGTTTTAAATTTTTTACAAATATATTTTTATCGAAGTTTAATTTTTATCAATTTAATTTTGGGGGATATCATATTGTAGTCGAGATATATCACAATTGACTTCTGCGTTATATAATGACGTCGCCAGAAATGGAATTGTGGTACCACAAATTTCCCTCTCTGGCTACTTCTGGATTTATGACGACTTCTGACGTCATTATGACGCAGAAGTTACCTGTGACATATATCGACCGATGTACGGTAACACCCTTTAACCCCTTCGTGACCAACGTCTTGTATACGCGACACTGCTATTTTACTCTTATCAGTCCAGCGTCGCCTTCACGCGATGATCTCCGGTTGATATTGAGAGACCAGTGTCGCGTACGCTTCATAGGAGATCTGAACGTTTTATTTTAATTTTTAAATTCTAGATTTAATTACTAGATGACGTAAACGGCAACGGTTTCCACAACAGTCGACTCGTATAGCATTTACGTGCTGGTCATCAAGCGGTTAAAGGCCACTCCACACTATGGTCCACTGCAAGCAATTACTACTGTGTGGAAGGGGTTTGGTTTATCGAGGTCGACGATAGCAGATGATAAAATGGCCTTGTCAGAGGATGGCTTCGGAAGCGGTTTTTCTCCAAAGATCAATTAGCCAGCATGCGCTAATAAAGTGCACAGTAGATAGAGGGCAAATCCATGCACTCGGCTCATTTAGTGGCGCATTAGAGTGTGGTGTTTGGAAGCAACTCATAAACCATCGTACTAAGGTTGCTTATCAGGGCAAGTACTGCAGTTTTGAAGAGTTAGCCATTGTGTGGAAGAGGCATAAGTGGTGCAGCCAGGATGCGCTAATAAAGTGCATAGTAGATAGAGGACAAATCCACGCGCCCGGCTCATTTAGTGACTCATTAGAGTGTAGTGTGTGGATGCAACTCATAAAACATCGTACTAAGGTTGCTATCAGGGCGAGTAATGCAGTGGTGAAGAGTTAGTCATAGTGTGGAGGAGGCATAAGTGGTGGATCTTTGTTGTTGACGTTTCTTGCTTAACCTAATGTTTGGCACATTTTGTCCCACATGGAATTGTTGTCAAAATTCCAACTAACCAACTAACTGCATCAAAATTGATGATATCTCTACACTCCAAAGGGAAATGGGTGCAACGACCAGATGTGAATATTACCAACCGACCGCTTTTTCCATCAACGTATGTTATGACCACTGTTATACAATTTTGTACTGCATTAATTGTAAATTACATGTATTAAATTGCTTACATCTAAGGAAATAAACAACAAGTAATAGTTATAAATGCTTACCCTATTTTTTTTAATATGTCTAGACTTTATTGACAACGTCGCAATATTGTCACAAGCGAAATATTCAATTTTCCAATCCTGTTGCTTTAGAATCAGCTTTATTCAGAATTCAGCCATATTTATAAATATTTATAAACCAAAGAATGGGTTTCCCATGTCCGATGTTCCCATGTTCGTATTGTCCGGCAAGTAAACCAATAAGTAATCGTCATTGTAGAACAGCCACATTGCCTTTTCCCTCTGAATAAAAAAAGTGCAATACTTGAAATAAAAACAAGTTTCAGTTAATTACTTCTGTAAAGCTTTTCAAACGTGGACTGTAATAAAAAAAAATTCAATAATGATTGTCAATTATTTTACTTGTATTATGCTTTTACATGAAACTGCTTTTCCCGTTACGTCTATTAGAATACCTATCTGAAAGAATGATTGGTCCAAAGAATCTTAGAAAAGTTTCGCTATATTTCATAACACCATAACTCTTATGCATACGAAAAGTATATGAATTTGTAAAATTTCTAGAATTTCGTACACAATCCGAACTTTGTACTACTTTAGCACAGTTTTAATTTTATAGTACTGCTATCTCGCTGCTTCAGTTGAATACAGTGGTTTTTTGTTTCATTCAAAACTTATTAATAAACGATTTTTTTCACCTAAATAATGTAAGAGTACCTTGACAATCGATATTATAACACATATAATTTCGTTTTTGACACAAAAAGTAAGTAATAAGCAGTTATGTTAACATCGTTTTTTCAAATTAATAAAATACTATTAAAAAAATTCGTATCTTTCTCGTTCCGAAATCTGAATCGAAACAGAATCAAAAGAAAGAAAAAAAAAATGTTTCCTTGGACTGAACCAGTATCATTCTCCTATTGTTACAAAAACAGACCCCCTTTTTGTTTTTGTCCCTCCCCCCTTCCGAACCTTATATTTATGTCCCGTTTACAACATAAATTTTCTCCCTTAAAAATTAAAATAAAAGTGTTCACCTGGCGCCAATAAGTTTTTAGATCCTTCCTTCCCCCCCCTCGCTCTCCCTCAACCCTCCCCTATATTCTTCCTACATATGTAATAATCGAGGAGAAAGTGACAGGCTTTGAGGTCCCAGTTCCGCCCAAAACAAGTCGACCCCCATGTCCGAGAGAATATGTATATGTAAAAAGAAAAAAAAAAAAGGAGGGAAAGAAAAACTTGAAAAATCAGCCCACCCCAGTTTTTCTCTAATGCTGTTATTTTTTCCCTTTTTCTCTTTTTGTCACTTGTCTAGGGCGTTTTGTTTCTGCGGGTACGAGGACTTCTCACATACAGCGTAATTAGTTGGCAGCACGTACGTGAACATTTTTACGCACCTCCCATATTATTTTTTTTTTTCCTTTTTACAACTCCCCCTTCACCCCCTCCCTTCTTCCCCCACCTCTCGCATACCCGACTTGGTGCGGCTTACAGCTTTGACAGGCACACGTCGAAACCACGTGGGACGGGAAAGAGAAGGGGGGGTAGAAGGGGATACAGAGAAAGGGCTTCTTACAAAAGGCGTCTAATGAACCAGGGTTACACCGATACGGGGCTGGGCCTGCCAGTACAGGGGCATGTCCCTCTTTTTTTTTTTTTTAATTTTTTTAATCCTTTATAGATGTATATACGTATTAATTATTAACAGTGTGGGACCTGAAAAGTTGTCTCTGAATTTGTAACCTGAGATTAGGCTTTGTTAAGGTGGCAGCGAGAAGCTTTCCTCCAACAGATGTAATTCAATATGAACAGAAACCGCATTACGAAGTAAATGAAACTGAAAGAAAAAAAAAGTGAAAGAAATAACTGAATTCTATAAAAAGGATGTATCGGCAGGGAATGGGTCACACAACACTGTTCTTAATTGCACATGACAGCTGCAGATTTTCGGAGAGTAAATATTTATGAAGCTTCGGTTTCTGATAAATAAATTTTCCGTCGGCGTTTATGCCTATATTTACTTATTTTTCTTGTATTTACATATCGACCTCTGTCGGTGACATTATTTGGCTATAACATCTTTGCTGCCCTAAATTATTAACGTTAAATAAATATTTTATTAGATTGCAATTGTTTAAGATGCCTTTTAAAAAATGTATATCTTAGAAACTAAATATTAGAATTGTTGGGATTGGGAAGCAAATAATAAACAATCACTGTAAACAAAAACAATATTGATATCATCTAATTCTGAATAAAGCTAATGTGATTTTGAATACGCTGTATAAATAATTTTTCTGTTGTTTATTTCGCTTTGAAGTACGTTTAAAGTACTTTCTCAAGTTCATCTCGTATAGAACAGAATTATAGTGTTATTATACAGTGAAGAATTATAATGTCACTTTAGAGTTTGTATCAATTCCTTACTCTTGTTAGTAGATTTATTTTCTAGGTCGAATTTAAACTGTCAACTCCATTCTTTAATCTTTAGCTTATTTAATCGTGTTTAACGAGTATGCTATTTAAATAAATAAAAGACGAAGAATTATACCTCATGTATAAATGCCACCTAAAATTTGCCATGTAAGTGACTATCCAGATTGTAAACTAATTACTACGCGAACCCAATCAATCAAGCTGAAACGCTTTTTCACTAGGCTATGGTTGAATGGCAGAGCATGGCTATCTTTAGTACTAGATTCCACATGTTCTATTCCCCTTGCTGACATGGACAGGACCGTAACTAGGGCGTGGCTAAGGTGGCATTTGCCACGGGCGCATCAGTCTTAGGAGCGCCGCACCTTGAAGAAAATTGGATCCGAAAGAGACCGATTCGCCCTAAGTAAAAATAAGGAAAAGTCGAAAAATATTTTTTTTAATTATAAAATCCAGCCGAACGATGGCCAATTGATTAGGGTCTGACCTTCGGTACTAGAGTTCGTAGGTTCAAATCCCACAGGGTCATGGATGTTCGTAGCCGTACGGGATCGGCTTTAAGCTGTAGGTCCCGGTGTCATTAGCCCTCTTGTTGCAAAAAGTAGACTGTAGGACTCCAAACAAACCCAGCCGGTCTCATTAGCCCTCGTGTTGCAAAAAGTAGACCGTAGCACTCCAAACCAAACCAACTATTCTAAAGATGATTCAGTTTAAATTTTTTTTAATGGATTTTTCTAATTTTTTAAAAATACTTCTAGGTGGAACATTTTTAGAATTGTTTTTACAAGATTTTACCAGGAGACACAACCGCAAATTCTGTAAGATGTTACCTTTTCCCTTTTTTGCATTTTTGTCTAATACTGAATTGTTAATTATTTTATTTGCGTTTGAGAAAAAGTATACGATAGTTTTTTAACCAATAATTCAAAACTAATATACCAGAGAATTTGCTGTTCTATCACGTGCTAAAACCCTCTTAAAATGCAATCGGTTAAAGGAAATTTTATTTGCCACTATACGATCACATTGTGAAAGAGGAACTCAGTATAGTAGGTAAAGGCTCACCTTAAGAGTGTTTTAAACGGAAGATTTTCATTGTCTTATTAATGGGATGAGATGGACCTACAGGGAATATTAAAGCCGACTGGCAATTTGAGAATTCTTTAACAAAGTTAAACCAATGATAGAATAGGAAATTCGCTATGATACTATAGAGAGAAATCCAAAATAGTAGGTACTAACCCACTATATGTCCTTCACACTTTTTATAGGTCTTCTATCATTGGGAGGATTTCGACTGCTGTAGAATGGCCATGGGTTTAAATTGAAGACGTCGTACATCAATGTGCACATCATACCCCCTCCCTTTTATGGAGTTTTTATACGGGCATTTTTTTTCTGCATTCCTCGTCATTCTGTAAGACGAGTGTTTTGTGACATCTTGCGAGAGGAGAAGATATATAGTTAAACTGCAGCATTTAACCCCTTAATGAACAGTTTTTTAAAAAAGGGCCTGCCCCCCAAAAAATCCATTTTTAATGTAAAAACGCAATTTAGAACATTGTCTAACCAAACAAATTACAAAAACACAAAAATAATCAAAATTTTTATTGCAATTTTGGATTTTGGTAACATTGCAGGAAATATTTGAATATTGTAATATTATACGCACATCGAATTTTTTTTATCTTTCTTTTCGAATTCCTATTTCAGAATAAGCATTATTATCAGTAAAAATACTTATTTATACTTTTAAAATGTAAATAATAACAAAACTAGTATTTATAAAATTAATCAAAATTTTCTTTTGTGTGATATATTTCGAAACAAGGTGCATCACATGGCCCAACACTGCAACTATTACACATGTAACGACACTCTTTTCTTTTCCTTTTTCCTTTGCTATCTATTTTAGCACAACACACAGCGTAATACTTACAAAATTTAACGCCGCTCGAATTATCTCGAGTGTGCACAGATTGGCCAGTTTAGGGCGCTCGAGTTAACTCGAGCGTCCAAGTTGACGGGTTAAGTAGCAAGCAATGCAATATGCGACAGAAAATGTTTTGCTTTCAATGTTATTAATTAGTGTTAATGAATTAATAAGACTGAACTGAAACTAATTTCATTTTCCATTGTGTAGGACTACATTAAAAGTCAGTTTTCATTTCCCCCTTTAATAACACCCGTACAGAGATGAAAAAGGAATGTATATTAAATTAAAATTTCGAATTAAAACATAATCCTCTTTGTTAAAACACGTGTAAAGCGTTACCCTGCAGGTAAAATATTTTGTTCAAGAAATTAAGTAATCCCATTGCACACCATCCCGAGTTCTTGAATCTTGATCTTCATTTATTTCGTTGCAGATCTACTTCTGTGCTCGCATAAAGAACTGTAAACATTCCTCAGCTTCACCACTGTTATCCCGAGGTACCCTCATAGCAACTTCAAAATAAATAAAAGTGGCGTAAGATAGGGGAAGACGTATCTCCTTTTCTATCCACATGTCCTTATTTCACCAAGAGCAGTGTTAAACTTGGGGCCCTGAAATATGAAGGGTGTGTGGAGAAGCAGGTGGTAGAATAGAAAGGGAAAAAAAAAGGTAGAAAAAAGTTCATCCCCTAATATATTGCTGCTATACACGTATGTTCCTGCATGTTTCAGGTCGGATTAGGAACTTTGGTTAGACCTTTGCACCTGATTCTTGATGATCCAGTTACTTACATCGGGGAAGACTAGACGTAGTTTTTTTTTCATTTTATTATTTAACATCTTTTGCTTTTGAGATGACAGAATTTCTCCATGCTTCCTCATTTAGATCTAGATTGACATTGTTCAAGAATGTAGTCAAGTTAAAGGAGCAATTTTAAGGTTTATTCCTTGTTGCTTTTAGAAATTTTGAGCTATTTTCTGAGGATAGATTACATCTCGAAGACGGAATCTCTTCTAACCATAATTTCTGTTGTGAATTAGAACAGTGTCATTGATTATTTAGACTGCTATTGAACAGCATATTTTTAAAATTTCTTTTTTCATTTTATTATTTAAACTCTTTTCCTTCTGAGGAAACAGATGCCTCAAAAGCTTCCTCATTGAAATCTGAATTGACATTGTTCAAGATGGTTTTGAGGTTTATCTTTTCTTGCTTAGCACAAATACTTAACAGTTTTCTGAGGAGTCTAGATAGTTTCTTGGAGACGGAATCTCCTAACCATAACTTCCAGAAAGCTGTTGTGAATTAGAGAGCAATGTCATGAATTATTTGGGTTGTTCAACACTGTAGCGTCTAGCTACTTGCTCTGCCAAGAATGTCGACCAGTATATATAGCTTGTATAACACGCACGCAGACACACACACACACACACACACACACACACACACATATATATATATATATATATATATTATGCATTTATTTTTTATATTAATTGTTATACTAGGATTATAACAGATTGTAAAATGTTAATATATATTTTGCTATAACCCATAGTTACTATCTGTTTGGTACTATATACATACATACATATATATATATACATATATAAATATATATATATATATATATATATATATATATATATATATATGAGAGAGAGAGAGAGAGAGAGAAAGGAGCGGAAAAATTGATATAAATAGAGCTATATATATATATATATATATATATATATATATATATATATATATATATATATATATGTAATATATATTGTTGATTTCTTAAAATAAAGTATTGATTGCTTGGAGTCGGACTCTAAGGGGTGTTCGAGAGTTCTTAATGAAAACTTTTTAATTTATTTCAATGCCCACTCATTTAGGTAAAATATCACTTTAGATCTATCAAAACATCTGTGCATTTTTTTAGTCTTGTAGTTAAAATAAGTGTCTGGGTTATTTTCTTAACATACTACAGATGATTACGTACCAATGATTTTTAGTTTGATTATGTCTAAAAAATTGAGTGGTCTGAATGAAATGTTTTTAGTCAGCTCAAACAGTCAGGTGTTCAATCATTATCTATGAGTAGTGCATCCAGAACGTCTGTATGGAACAAGCTATTATCCAAACTGTACTTTTAGTTGAGAACTTTTCAACTCCAAGATCACGTGATAGAAAGTTTATTGTATCCAAACCTAGAAAATAGAAACTAATACTTCCATTAGCTGCTGTGGGTTTCCAAGTTCCTCTCGGCAAAGGTTCTACGTTTTTAAAACATTTGCCAAATGGTTTGGGAATCTCGTCTAAAAAATCCCCTGATAAAGCAAGGACCCACTGCTGTGATATAAATGTAAACGCTATATTAATCTGTGATGTTTACTCAGATTCTTTTAAACTAAAATATAATAAGAGATCATTGACAATATAGCTAAAATTTTCATTAGTTCAAAGAATGGACCAACTAGCCGAGCTTTTTAGAGCTGGTATCTGGGTTTGAGTTGCATGGATATTAATCGCCTTTCCGAATTGGTATTAAGAATTGTCCCTGATCTAATTAAGTCTTCGTGTTGCAAAAAGCTGTCTTTGGTGCTCCGAACCGTAACTTGGAAGATGACAGACATTTTAAGCCCCCTTTTGTTTCCAGAGCACCAAGATGCGTCACCCAGGAAAAAAAAAATCTTTTCGGGAAGACATCGATGTGTCTTTTTGATCATTAAATATTTAGTAAACTCATTTAAGCAGTCGGCATCGTATCGCACGATTTAATCTATTATTTAAGAACACTTTTCAGTTCTCCAACAGAATTCGTTGATAATAAAATATCTCATTCGTCTGAAAGATTATACCGTAACGAAAATAGAAAAGATAGAAAGTGTACAGTACAAAGATTAAAAGAAAATTATCCGCCACATACTTTGACTCATGGTAAAGATCTTGTGTTAGAGGCATGTGTGAGATAAGCCAAGAGGTAGGCCCATGAAAAGGTAGATGGATGATGTCTTGATGTACCTAAAAGCTTAAATATCTCCACCTGGAAAATTAAAGTCAAGGACACAGTTGTATAGAAAAACATTGTGCGGCAGGCTAAGGCCCACCCTAAACTGTATAATGCCAATAAAAAAGACGACTTTGCCTTATGAATAGAAAATGCTTTAACTAAATGGGTTTGTAAACTTAATGAACTTAAATTCGGATTCTTCTGTCCTACATAATTTCAATGACTTTACCAAAAATTTAAAACGAAATGGCTTAAAATACCCTACCTCTTAACGAATTTCCCTTTCAAACATTTGTACATTGCCTATAATTAGAAATCGGGAATATCTGTTTCATAACTTTTACTGTATCAGTAAGCAATAATGTAAAGGACTTTCGTCACGTCAGTCTGTAGGTGTTTTTATTAAGGTGGCTTTAGGCACTGGAGAGGAAAATTTAAAAGCTATATATCGTTGTTTCATTATAGTATTTCAAAGATCTTAGACGAGAATAGCAAGATGATTGAAAATTAAATAATTAAATGTTTTATATTTTTATTATTTATTTTTCTTTACATTTTTTCTTAATCTTTATAAGATAATGACTCACCTGTTCCGAAATCTCTGGCAAACGGATGAATAATACCTTATTCCCATTTCTAAATTAATTACGTTTCTTGATCGCGATTGTCTGTTAGCTTCAGATTCAATAAAAATAGTCCAAAAAACTCTCTGAAAGAGAATATGAAGAGAATGTCCCAAGCTTCTTTTACCTTTCTACCTGAGTTTGTTCAAACTTCCAAAAACATCCGAAACGAAAGTATAAAATTTAGACAATGTTCCACCTAAAGCGGTTGAAGGTGGGATTGTTTACAAAATAATCTAAGTAACAGATGAATTCAAATGGAACATATCTTGTTCCGTCTTTTCACCAGAGTTTGTCTACAGCTCCAAAAGCATCCGAAACAAAAGTGTGAAATTTGTACAATGTCCCAAACGGGACATTGTACAAACGGGAAATGGGATTGCTTACATATTAACCTTATAAACAGAGATATTTAAACCCAAAGTTTCTTGTTTCGAACACCAGCATTTCAGCTCTTCTCCTTTTATCCAACCACTGTGACACTGATAATTCCCCTGTTTAAAACATTCTTAGTTGGCAGATTAGATCATCTTTAATTAACCACTGTTTAGTTTAGTTTTCAGATATCATTTAGAATGAGAACGAGATAGCCCCAAAGTATTTTTATATAATTTTCTAAAGCCGCCTTATTAAAATAAGACGGCTTTAGACACTACAGAGGAAAATTTAAAAGCTATCTGCTATTGTTTCATCATAGTATTTCGAATATCTCGGATGAGAATAGCAAGGTGATTGAAAATTAAATAATAAATCATTCTGTAATACTTTTATTTTTTCCCGTCAAATTAAAAGGAGTTCCAAAAATGCGAAAAAAGATTGTGGGAAGGAATAGGTAATGACCCACCTGTGTTCCAAAACGTCTGGCAAACAGACGAATAATAAAATGGAACAATCAAGTCTTCCCCCATTTTTAAATTAATTACGTCCCTTGATCGCAGTTGCCTACTATCCTCAGATTCAATCAAAATAGTCCAATAAAACTCTCTGAAAGAGAATTTGAAGCGAGCGCCCTCTTAAATAAAACATCTCTCGCTGTTCCCCCCCTTTTCCACCGGAGCAGCCAGCCGGTTGTCCAAAGTTCCAAAAGCATCCGTATCCGAAACAAAAATATGAAATTCGGGCAATGTCACGCCTAAAGTGGTGAAAAGGGGGGAGGTCGGGAGGAGGTGGAGAGGAACAATTAAAAAAACCTAAATTTTTGCACGGCCGATTAGTTTCGTGTTTAATGATCAGGGTGAGTTAAAAGCCGCGGCTGATAATTAGTGGTAAGAAGGCTCGTAAAGCGCTTTTTATCGAATTACTCTTAAATAAGCGCTTCCTCCTTAATGAAGGGTTAAATTAAGAAGAATGAAAAAATATAGTTGCGGAGGGGACAGGGGGGAGGTGGGCGGGCGAGAATGTTGACTCACGCTCTTGTTTTTGGGGCACCCCCGACAATATGACACCTTTCTGCGCAAATAACTCTTCGCTCATTACGCCCCGCTTAAAGCGGACCGCTATTTGCGCGGAGGGGAGGGAAACAAAAACGGAGAGAGTGGGGAGGGAAGGGAAAAGGAGAACCGGGAGGGGCGTGGCAGCTGAATACCACCGCTCCTTGATTGACGGCTGTCAGTTTTCGTGACGTCACTCGTGTCTCCGCCCCGCGCCGGGAGCGCCGCTCATTGGCCGCGGTGGGGTTCGTTGCGAGTCTCGGCGATACCACGTGGGTTGCGAGAGGTGCGCGGGAAAAGCTTTGTGGACAGTCATGTTTGTTGATAGGGGCGATCGCTGAGTGCGTTCCTGTTTTGTGCGTCCGCTCAGGCTGCTGCTGCGAACGACTACCGTGGACTAAAACGGCCATGTCGCCGCAGTCCGTTGGATTCTCGTGATGGCGACGCGGCGCTATTGATTTGGCGGTGAACCTTGGCGACCATGTATCCCAACAGACACCCGGTGAGTTAACCCTAAAACCTTCGGTTTTCTCCCTCCCCTAATAGAGCCTCTTAATTGTTCGCGCCCGCTTCTAATGAATTTCTCTCATTACCCGACGTCGCTTTTAAGTTCGCCGGCAATTGCTCCAACCGGACTTCTCTCGGACAGTTTTTTTTCCCACCCTGTTTGCACATGTGATTTCTTTATCTTCCCTGTCGATGATCTGGTATAACAGTTCTCTCTGCTTTGCTGGTACCGGATCAGAAGCTATTAAACGATTTTTTCCCTCTTACGCTACACTCAAAATTTACAATTTTCGCGTGATTTATCCACCTCTAAGCCTTATTATAACAATTAAAAATTCATCTGTAATTAAATTTTGCGTTCTGCTTCACTAACTACACTCTTTAGACATTAAGAATTTTTTTTTCTGAACTCCGTTACTATTTGGAGATAAAACAAAACAAATTATAAATAACATTCTGATCGTTCTCCTAATTTATTTCTTAAAATTGTTAGATTTTTAACAGCTCCAGTAGTTTTGTCGTTGTAAAATGTCAGATTGAAAAATATTTAATTCCATTATTTTCCCCTCTATATTTTACATCTAAAATAATTTTCTACAATTGTAAAGCTATTTTCCCTGCAATATATACACTTTTTTCTACTGTGAATAATTTTTAATCACATTGACAACAGAGACTTGTTGCTTGTGACGATCACAGCTATACAAGTTTAGAATTATATAAATGTCAAAAGCTTATATCACTACACAAAAGTTAAAACGTTTATGTATACATAAGTAAACTTAATACATTCGTAATATTTATTTATTATATCACTTAGAGAAATGTCATTTCATATCATTCAATATTTAATATCACTATTAATTTTCTATAAATCTTTAAATAAAAAGTAATGAAAAATTCAAGATACTTCTCCTAACTTACTCAAATTTTTTGTTTCTGAATTATTTTTAAAGATATAATTTTATATTTAAATGTTCATGATATTCTCGGTATCATAACTTCTAAAAAATAACGTATCCAATGACGTAAAATAGCATAGTTTAAATGTTTTAAAATTAATAAATAAATAAATATAATTTCGAGCTGAATTAAAAAAAATAAGTTAAAGTGCTGTTAACTGCTGTTTTTTGTTTATAGTACTTTGGGATAAAAATATGTAGTTTAAAAGTGACAGCATTTAGAGAAATGTCATTTTCTATCATTCAACGTTTAATATCAGTTTTGTTCTACCATAAATTTGTTCAGAAAGGATTCCAAAAATTCAAGATACTTCTCCGCATTCACTCAAATCTTTTGTTTCAAAATTATTTTTAGATATATAAATTTTATACTTATATGTTAAAAAATAAGTTAAAGTGCTTTTAACCGCTTCTTTTTAGTTATAGTAATTTGGGATAAAAATATCTATTTCAACACTGACAGCATTTAGAGAAATGTCATTTTCTATCACTCAACGTTTAACATCAGTTTTGTTCTTCCATAAATCTCTTTAGAAAGGATCCCAAAAATTCAATATACTTCTCCGCACTCACTCAAATCTTTTGTTTCAAGATTATTTTTAGATATATATATTTTATATTTAAATGTTCCTGACATTGTCAGTGTGGTGAATTCTAAAAAACAACGTATCCAATGACATAAAAACATGCATAGTTAGAAAGTTCCAAAGGAAATAAAGTTTCGAACTGCATTTAAAAACAATTAACTTTAAGTGCTACTGACGCTTCTTTTTGCAGTAAACTTGGATCAAAATATGTAGTTAAAATGTGACAGCATTTCGGTAAATGTCATTTTCTATCATTCAACATTTAATATCAGTTTTGTTCTTCCACAAATTTTTCAAAAAGTAATTTAAGATACTACTCGAATTCAATCAAATTCTTTGTTTCAGAATTATTATTAGAAATAAAACGTTATTTTTAAATGTTCATGATATTGTCAGTGTTGTGACTTCGGAAATACGAATCCAGTGACACATAGTTAAAAAGTTCCAAACAAAAATAAAATTTCGAACTGCATTTCAAATTTAGCTAAAGTGTTGTTGATGCTTCTTTCTGCAGTAATCTGTGATCAAAATATGTAGTTAAAATATGACAACATTTCAATAAATGTTATTTTCTAACAATCAACATTTAATATTAGTTTTATTCTTCCACAAATCTTTTAAAAAGTAATTTAAGATACTTCTCGGCACTCACTCAACTGACAGTGTCAGTGTGGTAACTTGGGAAATACAACGCATCCAGTGACATAAAAACGTGGATTATTAAAAAGTTCCAAACTAAATGAAATTTTGAACCAGATTTAAAAATAATTAAGCTAAATTGTTGTTAACGCTTCTTTTACAGCAGTTTTGGATCAAAATATGTAGTTAAAAATATGTGATTGGTTTTTTAAAATGTAAAATCGTTGTAGTGGAACTAAGCCATTTAATTCGCAAATGAAATACCTTTTTTAGTCTTTGAAACTAGCCGGGAAAGAAAAAATAAAATTTCAGCGATATACATATATTTGAGATACAGTAAAAGTATTTTTTTTTTTTTGGAATTTTTGATATAATCTTTTAATTCCCTTTATTGTCTTTTTAAAAACATTTGATATTTATGGTTGTCAATCCATTCCATCGTAGTATTTTACCCTCACAAGGAAAATCTATGGATTTACCTTTAAAGGCAGTCAAAATAACTCATAGATTAAAAATACATATCAAATAATGTAATGCCAACAGTGTTTTAGTCATTTTAAATTAAAATTAATTTATGGTATGTTTATTACTGTGATTAATTGCTGTCATTATATAGTAGAAAAAAATTCACTCTGAAAATGAAGAAAATTACTGGCTTTAGTACATTTTGTAAGGAAACGATTTATTTTTTTAAAAATGTCTTACTAAAATAATTAAAAGGAAAGTAATACACTTAGCGTTTTTCGAAAACAGTTAGTGGATCATATTCATGCATATATAAAACAGATACAAAAATATAGGCAAGGTGGTGGAAGACATTGTAAATCATTTTATAAAATAATAACTTAGAGTTATGGAGCTGGATACACATAAAATAGAGGTATGCTTATATAAACCACATTATTTTTTTTCTTAAAATCAGGTAATATTTTTGAAAAATTAAATTTTTGTTAGTTTTTAAATGTTAGTTATTATTTTTTCCCCATAGATTCATTCAAGATTTTTACTATTAAAAGACTTTTAATATACATTAAAACAAATCTATTTATCAGTTTTAAATTTTTACTTCATTTAGATTACTTAATTTAATAAATATAAAAATCTTAATTTTTGACGTAAATTCAACTTACAAACATAAAAATACTTCTTATTATATTCTTATATATTATCTATACAATTTATTGATTAAATAATACTTCAAAATAATTCAAAAGCTATTTTGAAATAATGTTGTGAATATAAACGTATAAAATAAAAATTAATGCACAGAGAATATTTAAAAAAATTAAAAAATGCTTAAAAAACTGAATTTTCTAAAAGAAGAGTTATCGACCTTCAAAACCTTTTAAATGGTATTAACTTATTTATACTTGAATGCATATCTATAAAACATTCACAACTATTAGTTAATAGTTTCTTATAAAACACCGTGCAATGCCTGCTGTCACTTTTTCGGTGAAGTTAGGATATCAGTTTTTAATTTGTTTGGCGTAGGCGGAATTTATTTATCCATTTCCTTAAACTTAAACATGTTGTTAGGAATACTTTTAAAGCTTAATTAAAAAAAAATCCGTTTTTCTCATGGGATACTTACAGAACGTCATTTTAATAAAGATATAATAGTTTAAAAACGAGCAATTTTAATAAGCATTCACAAAGGTTACTAAATTCTTTTACAGTTGTTGAAGTTTCCTCAGTGAGATGATTTATTGTATAAGAATTAAAGCAGTTCTCAAAGAGCTTAATTTTGCTATTGAAATTTTTATTTGAGAAAATTCATTAATAAGAAAGGTTTATAACTATATAAAAAATTGCACATTAATCCTTTTTTAATATAATAATGAAATACAATTATTTTGTATTAAAAGCCTAATGCATAGTTAATATAATCAATTTTAGAATATAAATAGGTTGGTTCAATTAATTCACGGTTAATTAAATGCTTTTTCATCAATGTACTTCAAAAATAATTTCCAAAATTGACAATTCAATTTTGTAAATGACAATTTCTCTTTTTTTTGGCGGATTTAATCCTAATTAATTTTTTTGACAGAAAGATGTTCTTATATTTTTTAAAACCACTCTTTCAGAATCGTTTTGAGTATGCAGAATATTTACAATACCGGGAAGAAAAATCTAATAAAAGGCAAACCCCGCATACTTCTGTGTTATTTAAACGAAATTCACCGAATAAACGTGCAATTAATAATATTTACCCTGTGTAAATTCTCACTTAAACATAATATAACATTTTTAAAGCCATAAAACTACACAATTTCAATCTGAGAAAAAGGAAAAAGAAATTCACAGAACGAAATGAATTACTTTTTTTTTTATAAATTGATAGGAAAAAGTTGTTTACATTTGAAGTTAATATTTAAAATTTTAAATAATGCATATTTTAAGAAACTTTTTTAATGTAAAACGATAACCAAAGCAATGTTATAGTTTTTATTAAAATTTAGGTGCGACGAATTTAATCTTTTGGATGTAAATTGATATAATTTTAATTCCGTTTTAAATATTTATACAAATTGTAAGAATATTCATAGCGATGGTAATTCCGTTGTTTCTTTTAAGTTAATAAAATAACCTTTTCATTTCTCTCATGGAATTTGTTTTTATGTATGCGATAAGTTGTCAGTTTCTTCTTTATCAGTAAATATATTTCAGTTTTAATCTAATTATCGTACGGTTTTAAATTCAGGCAGGTTTTTCAAAAGAAAGAATTATGTTTTTAATAATGATTTGACGTCATTAATCTCCATTAAAATACTATAATTCGGTATGAAATTAAATATAATTTCACTTAATAAATATAACAATGTTTTTTTGAAAATGTCATAATAATTTATCTTTATCGTTATTTTACGTCGTTATAGTTTAAGATTAAAAGTTAAATATTTCATAAATTCATTAATTTAGTTAATAAGAAATGAAAATATGTATTTATTTTTGCGACGTAATTCTGTGTAAATATTTTATTATTATAAATATTATAAGAAATTTGTAACAAAAATTTTTAACCTGAGGATTTGGTCTTAAAATTTTATATTTGAATTATTCATCACGTAAAATAAGTAAAGTGAGTCATTTAATCTGTTAAATTCATTGTTTTGTCAGATTATACTTTAACGTCTTATACATTTATATGTACTAGATCCAAACTTTTTTCGTTTACAAATAATTTAGTATATTTTAATATTACAAATATCGAATTTAAAATACTCTCAGTAATTAAAAAAATAGTTGTATTCTTTAACACCCGTACTGCATCTTAAAATGTATACACCTAATTTTAAAATAGCTAGTTTTAAAGAACATATTTTGTCTTACAACTCATCTTCGAGTTTTTGAACACTTACAACTAATTGAAGTGAATCATTTATACTCATAAGTTTTGCGTTTTTTCAGGTAATACATTAATGTCAATGAATATGGCTGACATTTATGTGTATTTCACTTGAATTTTTTCATTTACAGTTGATTTATCATAATTTAAAACTACAGAATCTAATTTTAAAATAATTAAATAAAATTATATAACGCCCGTACTACATCTTGAAATCTATATACTTCAAATTAAACAGATAATTCTTGAAGAATTTCCTGTAGGTTTTCTTTAAAAATCATTCCCTGTTTATCTGAATTTCTTTATTTAACCTTTTTTTCAGTACTTCCCCTCTGAAAACCATTTAAACTCCTACTGAAATTTTGACCTTCTCTAAACAATGACAAAGCTTCAGTTTCATAGAGTAGCATGCTTTTGTTGTTGAATCCACGTATCAGTAATTCACATTTATTGTTCATGGTTGACTGAACCGTTTAAGTTAATGTGATGTGCATTGGATATGTCTTTGAACTTTAGGTAATAAATACAATAACGGTTATATGTATTAAATGTTTATATTAAAAAATTCATTTACTATATTACGAAAAAACTATTAAATGATTCCATTAATTTATTCGTCCTCTATTACCATGATTATTTTATTTTCAAAGCCATAAAAATCCTTGTTAAAATTTTTCATAGTAGATTTCATATATTTTTTTAAATTTGTGAAAACTTTTATTTATTGAAAAGATATGAAAGATTTTATACAATAACGATAATATTTATTAAACGTTTATATTAAAAATCATTTACTATATTACGAAAAAACTATTAATTTATTCGTCTATTACCATGATTATTTTATTCTTAAAACCATAAAAATCCTTGTTAAAACTTTTCATAGTAGATTTTATATACATTTTTTAAATTTGTGAAAAATTTATTTATTGAAAAGATATAAAAGATTTTATACAATAACGGTTATATTTATTAAACATTTATATTAAAAAAATCATTTACTATATTACGGAAAACCTATTAAATGATTCCATTAATTTATTCGTCTATTACCATGATTATTTTATTCTTAAAACCATTAAAATCCTTGTTAAAACTTTCCATAGTAAATTGTATATATATTTTTTAAATTTGTGAAAAATTTTATTTATTTAAAAGATAATAAAAGATTTTATAAAATAACGGTTATATTTATTAAACGTTTGTATTAAAAAATCATTTATTGTATTACGAAAAAACTATTAAATGATTAAATTAATTTATTCGTCTGTAACCATGATTATTTTATTTTTAAATCCACAAAAAATCCTTGTTAAAACTTTTCATAGTAGATTTTATGTTTTTTTTTTAACTTGTGAAAAATTTTATTTATTGAAAAGATATAAAAGGTTTTATACAATAACGGTTATATTTATTAAACGTTTATATTAAAATCATTTACTATATTACGAAAAAACTGTTAAATAATTCCATTAATTTATTCGTCTATTACCATGATTATTTTATTTTTAAAGCCATAAAAATCCTTGTTAAAACTTTTCATAGTAGATTTTATATATTTTTTTTTAAATTTGTGAAAAATTTTGTTTATTGAAAAGATATAAAAGATTTTATAGAATAACGGTTATATTTATTAAACGTTTATATTAAAAATCATTTACTATATTACGAAAAAACTATTAAATGATTCCATTAGTTTATTTGTCCTCTATTATCATGATTATTTTATCTTTTAAACCATAAAAATTCCTTGTTAAAACTTTTCATAGTAGATTTTATATATATATTTTTTAATTTGTGAAAAATTTTATTTATTGAAAAGATATAAAAGATTTTGTTATATAAGGATATTTTTATTTATCTTTCATGTTTATAAAAAAAAAAAAATATCAAAACAGCGTATGTAACAGAGATATATTACTTTAATCTCTTCAAGTTAAGCATTTCAAATTATAACGTAAATATTTCATAAACATGAACATTAAAATAATTCTTTATCTTCTGACTAATATTATTTAAATTTTTGAAAGCCTTTTTATTTCAAAATGGATTTATAATTGTTCACATTCTAATTACATTAAAAGTAGTTCCATTGCTCGAAATGCCATTTCAGAAATATTCATTATGAATATTTCTAGTAATTTTGACATTTCGGAACAAAAATAGAATTTCCCAAAATATAAATTCCGGTAACTTAATATTAAATACACAAAAGCAAAACTGCAAAATCCCTTCTCATTATGTTCAACTTATTTTAGATTCACATTAACAAGAACCCTAAATGGCTGTTTGTAGTTAATTGTACAAATGGTTAAAGATAACGTTTCCCATTTTGAGTGAAATTAGTTTTGATTCTCAATTTAACTGTTATAAATGTGGAATAAAATTCTTTTATTTTTATTCTTCATATCGTTTTAACTTAATTCAGTTTCACTTTAACAAGAAAACTGAATTCGTGATAAGTAATATCCTAATTATAAACAACGAAGTTTTTTAATAATGAAAAAAATATGAAAGGGTAGTTGTAAGTCCTCTTAAATTGAAACTAATGGCCAAAAAAATAAAATGAAATATGTATAAAGGAAGAATTATTTCATCCGATTTTGTTTTGATAAATTTCGCATCTAATTTATTTTGACAGATAAAGAAAAGTAATTTTTCTTCAATTAATAAACTGAATGTCAAGAGTAGTTTTTATTATCGTTATAGGAATTGTCATATTCAGTTGCCTTTTTTTCATATTCATATGTCCATAACTGCACAGAAATATTCATATGCTTTTTTTTCTAAATTCTTATTACATAAGAAGGGGAAAAATTCAAACCCTTATAAATTTCTTTGTCACTGATACACGTTATCTCTATTCCTTTTATTATCAATATATTTGCATTGATAACAGTACTTTATATATATATATATATATATATATATATATATATATATATATATATATATATATATTATACATACTATATATATATATATATATATATATATATATATATATATATATATATATATATATATATATATATATATATACACACACACACATATATATATATATATATTCTGTGTGTGTATGTATATATATATACATATATATATATATATATATATATATATATATATATATATATATATATATATATATATATATATATATATATATATATATATATATATATATATATATATATATATATATATATATATATATATATAAACGTCACAAAAATGCGGAAAAACTAAAAACAAAATCTAAAATTTTAAGAAAAGAAAAATGAACTTGATGTCACATAACAATAAAAAAGTATTTAAATACAAACTATGCTTATTTATACCTTTAGAAAAAGGAATATATATATAAGTGTGTGTATATATATATATATATATATATATATATATATATATATATATATATATACACACACACACAATAAAAATTGCAGATAAACTTTTCATTGTCCCCTTTTTTAAGTGAAGGAATATTATAAATAATTACAGATCAAACTAACTTTTAGCGCCCGGTAAGCATTTATTAAAGAATCCTGCAGTTTAAAAAGAAAATACCTTTATATATATATATATATATATATATATATATATATATATATATACAAACTTAAGCTTTTAACATCAGAAAGCTCAAATTTCCTATGTATAAAGGGATATCAGAGTAGCTTATTTACCTCAAGGCATACTGCGGAAGCTGATGTTAAATCATCATTTTTATTAGAAATCTAAACTTTAAAGAAAGAAATGAATGTTATATCAGTTCATAAAGGGCTTGATCTAATACCATGATTCCTTACACCATCGGAAAATTGTGTGTGTGTGTATATATATATATATATATATATATATATATATATATATATATATATATGTAATAAAAATTGCAAATAAACTTTGCCCTGCTCTTTTTTTCAGTGCATTTATTTTATAAAGAATTAGAGATCAAACTAACTTTTAATGTTGTCGATAAGCATTTATTAAATTTAAAAATATTTAAAAATATTTTGTGAACATATTTGTATTTTATTTGCTGATTTATTGAATAGTTAATGTATAGAAAATATCTTTATGATTGTAACTGAAATTTTCAAAGAAAAAAAAATCGGATTTTTCTAAATTACTCTTGCTATTACAGCAAATATAGTAAAAATAAATGAAATTGAAATGACAGGCATCAGTAACATAGCAAAATTTTGCAAGAGTTTGAATCTGTTTTGTTTTGATGCAGTAAGAATAAAAAAAAGCAATAAATGCATGTATGCAGTTATATGCATAAGAAAAAAATGCAGCTGACTATTAAAATTTTTATAACTATATTAATAATTGAATTTTAAATTTTCTTTTCATTTACTTTATTAGTTCATAAACTAATTTTTTTTTATCTGTCAAAATAAGTTAGATGTGAAATTTATCAAAACAAAATTGGATAAAATATTTCTTCATTTATATATATTTCCGGTTATTTACTTGGCCATTAGTTTCAATTTAAGAAGAATTGGAACTGGGCTTTCATATTTTGATGTTCTTAAAAAACTGAAACTTCATTTAGAATAGTAAAAGAGATTTCTACATTAATTATATCTTTAATATACATGTGTACAAAGTTTCACAACTTCCAGCTAATGTTTTTTTTTTGAAAAATTTCAATTTTATAACATTGAAAATTTTGTAACTTTAAAATGTCCTGTACCACTATAGTTTACAAAATAAAGCTGATATTTTAATTCAATTTGATATAAAAAATTAGTTTCTAATATATATATATTTCATAAGCAATTTTGAGGGTTAGTAAATTTAATTAGTTTTTTCCTTTTGGTGTATAAATGTTATTTTTAAAAAGTATATCACTTGAAGTCTCAAAACGAAATATTTTTCAAAGTCAGAGACATATTAAAAAAAATTATGTAAAATTATTTCTAAAAGTGGCAGAACTTTTTGTTTTGTGAAGAATAGGAAAAAGCTGTGCTTTAAAAAATATACCACTTGAAATAGCAAAACTAACCATTTTTTTCAAAGCTAGATAAATGTTAAAAAACTTGTGTGAAATTCATTCTAAAAGAGCAGAGCTCTAACAATAGATTTACGGACATTGATCCTATACCTACTTTTACTGAAGTGAGCCAATTTGACTCATACAAGAAAATTGAAGTTTTTTGCAAAGAAAATAGTTCCAAATTAATTTAAATAAAATGTTTATTATCAAAAAATTCATGGAAAACATTTTTTACATATAAAGTCTGTTTTTGAAACACATTTTCCACAAACATTTCTATTACATTTAACACAATGGTTTCTACATCTGTTTCTTTTGCATGATTGTTGAACTTGACAATTCTTCCGTGCGTCAGTAGCATGGATTTCTGTCATTGGAATGGAAGTGTTCTCGACTTCTCTATATTTACTTTTTAGCTCTTCAGCCAATTGGAAAATATCACAGGCCTGGTAGGACCAATAAATTTCATGTTATGCGATTAACTGTTAAACCATTCTACGAGTCAAATTGGTTCACAACCGTGAAAATAGGTATACCCCATTTGATAATGAGAAATGAAGGGGTCTGCGGGGAAGAGGAATGAAAGTTTACATATATTTTTTTACTTAACTAAAAACCAACATATGTTTTTGAAAAGTGATATTAAAGTTTTATATATATATATATATATATAGATTATATATATATATATATATATATATATTATATATATATATATATATATATATGTATATATAATATATATATTATTATATATATATAATTATGTATATATATTATATATATTATATATATATTATATATATTATATATATATATATTATATTATATTATATATAGATAGATAGATAGATAGATAGATAGATAGATAGATAGATAGATAGATAGATAGTGATAAAATTTTTAATGAGTAAAAAAATTGGTTCGGTCCTTAAATCTAGTGTTAATTTATCATGAATCGAAAATGTTTTAAATTCTGTAAGATTTTATGTTCCAATAAAGAAGATATAAATGATGAGAAATGTGTTGCAAGATGTGCCACTGCATATTATATTATATAATATACCTATTTTAGAATGTAAACTCTTTCTTTCGAAAAGCTGGCAAATGTGGGCAGCGTTTATTGACCGATAAGTGCTGACGAAGTCCACTGCTATTTCATCCCCACCCTCTCTCGTGCATTATAGTCCCGGGATAAAAATCTCCTTCTGACAAACACGCAAGGAGATTGATAAGTCGATTACACTGGATATTAACTGTGCGCGCGATATTTTTTTGTTCTGGATTTCGTTGCTTATGAAAATAAATGACTCTACTAGTTATATATGTTTGATATATGTTTACCGATCGTGTAAATACTATCATAAAATTTAGCATTTAATTTGGCAAACACGCAATGAGATTGATACGTCGATTACACTGGATATTAGTTGTGTACGCGATTTTTTATTTCTGAATTTCATTTCTTATGAAAAAATGGCTCTATTAGTTGTATTACGATGGATCTACTATGGTTTTACTCTATTATGGTTCTCTACTAGCTTATGACATATGTTTACCGAACATGTAAATACGATCGTAAAATTTAGCAATTAACTCTAAAAAAAGAGATTAACAAGTCAATTACAATAGGTATTAACTCTGTACGTGATATTTTTTCCCACTTTTGTTAGATTTTGAGGGAAAGGGCTTTACTAGTTATATATGTTTATTATATATGTTTACCGATAGCGGAAATAGGATCATAAAATCAAGCAATAAGTAAAAAATCAACAAAATTGAAATTTCTTTCAAATCAACACTGAAAAGGTAATTTATTGCGAAGAGATTTTTTTTCGAAAGAACTTGAACCAATTATCGAAAAAAATTATATACATTTGCATTGTGTTATGTACATAAGTTGCACATTTCTGCTTTTTAAACTGTTTATCACATCTCTCAGTGCATATTGTAAAATACTTATGCAATTAAAAAGTAAAATTCCCCACAGTTTAAATTGCTTTTTAAATCTATTTTTTACCACTTCGGGATTTTGTGATAAGAGTTCATCTTTGTAATGAAGAGCATTGCTAACTTCGATCAGTTCTACAACACGCTTAAATGATTGCATTTAAATTGCCCCTTCGAAAATAAAACAATAATATGTTCATTACTTTTATTTTATATAGGACACTTTTTACCTAGTTTAGAATTTAAAAACATGAAACGTATAGTGTGGTCATGCGTAAAAAAGGAATTTTCTTATTGAGTGTGCAATAATCATTTTCTGGCAGTCGCTTGATGGGATAATGAACTTTCAAAACTAATTAATTTTATTTTTAATCAATTCAAATATATGTCCAAACATTGAATAAAGTACTAGGATAGATCATGCTTATGTTTCTCAAACAATAATAATAAATTCAAACTAAGCCTTATTTTATTTTTATCGATTTTTTTTTTTAAATATCAGACTTAATTTTTATAACATTTCTCAGAGAAATTCTTGTATAGTGGGCCTACAATTACCTGTAGAATTCTTAGTTTAAAAAGTATAAGAACCAATCGTCTATTTTAGACGGTTAAATAATGGCAGAGATTAAAACAAATTCGAAGTATATACAAAATGAATAGTATCGTAAAATTACGGAATTTTTATTCATAGATATATTGTAATATTATATGGCATCTGACTTCTGTAGGATGTTCAAAATGTATAATTTTGACAATAGAATTGTGATAACTGGTAAAAATCTTTTCGGATAAATAATTTGATATCACTCATTGCTATACTTAGGGATATATTAATTTAAATTAAAATCAATTTTCCCCTCTACGTGAACATAAAATATTTAGCATAAACGTTGAACGACGTAACTTTCCATAAGAAGTTTCACTTCTAAAAGAATCAGAAGACGTTCAAATAACTCGTTTCATAATTCGAATAATTCATTTTGTAAAATAAGGGTATGAAAGTTAGGTAGACTTGAGTTTATTTAATTCCTATTTCTAGAATGAACAGGATATATATGCTGTACAGTATATGTATGAATAGTATATGTACGAACGGTATATATATATATATATATATATATATATATGCTGTTCATTTTATATAATATTATAATACTATACATACATATTCATTTTATATAATACTATGCATATATGTCATAGTAAATAACAATATATGCACAAAAAGGAATAGTAACCTATTTGCTATGGTAGTTTTATTTATACGCAAGTTTGATGTTCAAAATATTTAATTTTAACTATAATATTCGGATAACTAGTAATAAATCTTTTTCGATAAATAATTACATATCATGCATTGCTATATTTGGAGATATATAAATTCCAATAAAAACCAATTTTCCCCTCCACGTGAGTGTTAAACATTTAACACAAACGTTAAACGATATAACTTTCCATAAGTTTCACTTCAAAAATAATCAAAAGATGTACAAGTTTTCATAACTCAAATAGTTCACTTGCTAGAATAAGGGTCTGAAAGTTAGATAGACTTGAGTTCATTTAATTCCTATTTCTAGAATAAACGGATGTATACTAACGGTTGTTTACTAACGGATGTATGAACAGTATATATATGGTATTCATTTTATATAATAGTATACATACATTTGCATACATACTATACATATATATTCATTTTATATAATAGTATGCATATATATCATAGTAAATAACAATATACACGCAAAAAGGAATAGTAACTTATGGTTATGATAGTTTTATTCATACCATATTGTTTTATTACATGACATCTGGCTTCAGTTTGATGTTCAAAATATTTAATTTTAACAATGAGATTGGGATAACTAGTAATAAATCTTTTTCGATAAATAATTACATATCTATATTTGGAGATATATAAATTCCAATAAAAACCAATTTTCCCCTTCATGTCAGTGTTAAACATTTAACACAAACGTTAAACGATATAACTTTCCATAACTTTCACTTCAGAAATAATCAAAAGTTATACAAGTTTTCATAACACAAAAAGTTCACTTGCTAGAATAAGGGTCTGAAAGTTAGATAGACTTGAGTTCATTTAATTCCTATTTCTAGAATAAACGGATGTATACTAACTGTTGTTTACTGACGGATGTATGAACAGTATATATATAGTATTCATTTTATATAATAGTATACATACATTTGCATACATACTATACATATATATTCATTTTATATAATAGTATTCATATATGTCATAGTAAATAACAGTATACACACAAAAAGGAATAGCAACCTGTGGCTACGAAAGTTTGATCTATACCCATATTGTATTACATGATATCAAGCTTCAGTATTATGTTCAAAATATTTAATTTTAACAGTGAGACTGGGATAACTAGTGATGAATCTTTTTCGATAAATAATTACATATCATGCAATGCTATATTTAGAGATATATAAATTCCAATAAAAACCAATTTTCCCCTCCATGTGAGTGTTAAGCATTTAACACAAACGTTAAACGATATAACTTTCCATAAGTTTCACTTCAAAAATAATCGAAAGATGTTCAAGTTTTCATAACTCAAATAGTTCACTTGTTAGAATAAGGGTATGAAAGTTAAGCAGACTTGAGTTCATTAAATTCCTCTTTCAAGAATGAACAGATGTTTACTAACGGTTGTACAGTAACGGATGTATGAACAGTATATATATATATATATATATATATATATATATATATATATATATATATATATATATATATATATATATGGTATTCATTTTATATAATAGTATACATACATTTGCATACATAGTATACATACATATTCATTATATATAATAGTATGCATATATGTCATAGCAAATAACAGTATACACACAAAAAGGAATAGTAACTTTTGGTTATGGTAGTTTTATTCATATCCATATTGTTTTATTACATGTCATCTGGCTTCAGTTTGATGTTCAAAATATTTAATTTTAACAATAAGATTCGGATAACTATTAATAAATCTTTTTCGATAAATAATTACATATCATGTATTGCTATATTTGGAGATATATAAATTCCAATATAAACCTATCTACCCCTCCACGTGAGTGTTAAACATTTAACACAAACGTTAAACAGTATAACTTTCCATAAGTTTCACTTCAAAATTAATCTAAGTTATACAAGTTTTCATAACTCAAATAGTTCACTTGTTAGAATAAGGGTATGAAAGTTAGGTAGACTTGAGTTCATTTAATTCCTTTTTCTAGAATAAACGGATGTATACTAACTGTTGTTTACTAATGGATGTATGAACAGTATGTATATATGGTATTCATTTTATATAATAGTATACATACATTTGCATACTTACTATACATACATATTCATTTCATATAATAGTATATATATATCATAGTAAATAACAATATACACACAAAAAAGGAATAGTAACCTAAGGCTATGGTAGTTTTATTTATATCCATATTGTTGTATTACATGATATCAAGCTTCAGTATTATGTTCAAAATATTTAATTTTAACAGTGAGATTGGAATAACTAGTAATTAATATTTTCCGATATACAATTATATATCATGCATTTCTATATTCATGGTTTCCGCGCACCTGGAAAGTCATGGAAAATCATGGATTTAGACAATGGATTAATTTTGTCATGGAAAGTCATGATTTTTCAAGTAAAATGAGTAAAAGTCATGGAAAGTCATGGATCCGCTAAACTACCGATTAAAAAAATGCATTGAATTGTTTAATTCTATTTTTACTTGTCATTTGGCTGAAGTTTCTGAGTTTGGTATTTATGTATTATCCTATTGACCATATTGCCAATTAAAATGTGTTCACCAAGGGAACTCAAAGCAAGAAAGCTTAATGGGTGGGTAAATGTATATTATTTTGGTCTTTTCTTAAAATGTAGATTAAAATTTTATTAATATAACGTTCATTATTTTTTAATAAAAATTAGTTAAGATTTTTGCACAAAATATAAGTTTATCTCTAGGGATATTATATATAAACATTATAGGGTTATATTTGGTTATTATTCATGGTAACCCGGATAATACCAAAGTGCCCTGAATTCAAACTGCAAACATTTTGATTGAAAAATTGCTATATGATTGAACTTGTGTATGTAGATACAACAATTTATTTTTATGTATGTGAGTTTATTAACACTTATAAAGTAAGTTTATAGTTTTTATGATAAAATTCCTGTAATTTCTCTAAAAGCATATATTTTTATTTGTATGTACATCAAAAGTTTTATTCATATATACTTTAACGAAAGCTTTTTAAAGTCATGGAAAATGATCTGCTAAATCAGGGAAAGTCATGGATTTGAAAAATTTTATTTTGGCAGATACCCTGTTTGGAGATATATAAATTTCAATGAAAACACCAATTTTCCCGTCCACGTGAGTGTTAAACATTTAACACAAACGTTAAACGATATCCATAACCATAACGATTCCATAACTTTCATTTCAAAAATAATATACAATAATATAAAAAGTTTTCACAACTCAAATAGTTCAGTTGTTACAATAAGGGTCTGGAAGTTAGGTAGACTTCAGTTCATTTAATTCCTATTTCTAGAGGTTTGTATCCAGATGTGTATAAGAGTACCTCATCTGAAAACATATCCTGCTGGAGTACTATCATTTGCCCCTCAAAAGATAGGGAACATATCCTTTGAGATGTCTTTTAATAAGAAGCACCGACGGGATAATTCAATTGGTAGAACATTGGGCTCAAGGTTTGAGAAAAGAGTCACCTCCCCTATCGGTTCCTATTACAATGTTTTGATATATTCGTTTTTCCCCGCTTCCTGTTGCTATGAAATTATTTTTACGCCGTATAATAATTGTGGGGGGGTGATATTTAATGAATTTTCATGACAACACTCCAATGTCATGTATTATGTTTGTCTCTGTTAAAACTTTGTTGCTGTAGATGTTTTACATTTACGTTGCTCTTTCAGGTGTAAAAATCTTAAAGGTGTAAAAAAAAACTATTTAAAGGGATCTCACATCTGTGACCTTAATCCTTATTATGTCCGCGTATTCAATTCTTGTTATTATCTGAATCGAATTGCATTCTAAAACGTTTTAGATTCAAAATACAAATGGAGGTATGAATTTACACATGCGATGTGATGTTTTATTAAATAAAATATTTATCCAAAATCCGATTCATTGATCTGTTTATGTGTATCTGCATATGTACTATGTGCTCATACACATAGAGTCTAATTAATTAGATTTTTGATAAGCATTTTGTTGGACATCCTATTTCCTGTAAAAGGGAAAAAAATCTATGTCTTCCATAATATATTAATGAGAGGACCACATACAGAATATATTAATTAAAATAATTTTTTTAGGATTATGGAATCTAAGTTCCAAGCATTGTCAGGTGCTATAAATTTTAAAATTTTGGTACTAGTTGGTTTATTGAATCCAAATATGCCTTTACTAATCTGGCAGAATACAGCACTCACTTATTTGGGCACTTATAACCAAAAAATTTGAATATTCTTATATGATGTCAAATCTACACTTGTTGCAAACGATTTAAGTGTATATGATTTAGATCAGTCTGTGGAAGTTAATTTTTTGTTTGTGTATTAAGAGCTCAAAAGTTTCCAGTTGCAATTAGCACCGTGTTATCTTGCATTCATTTAAGTCTTTATATTCAATTAATCCCTTCATTAAAACGTCCATTTTCTAGACTTAAACTAGTTGGTTTATTGAATCCAAATATGTCTTTACTAATCTGGCAGAATACAGCACTCACTTATTTGGGCACTTAAATAAAATAACCAAAGAAATTTGAATGTTCTTATGTAATGTTAAATCTACACGTGTTGCAAACGATTTAAGTGTATTTGATTTAGATCAGTCTGTGGAAGTTATTTTTTTTTTGTTTGTGTATTAAAAGCTCAAAAGTTTCCAGTTGCAATTAACACCGTGTTATCTTGCATTCATTTAAGTCTCTATATTCAATTAATCCCTTCATTAAAACGTCCATTTTCTAGACTTAAACTAGTTGGTTTATTGAATCCAAACATGTCTTTACTAATCTGGCAGAATACAACACTCACTTATTTGGGCACTTAAATAAAATAACCAAAGAAATTTGAATGTTTTTATATAATGTCAAATCTACACGTGTTGCAAAGATTTAAGAGTATTTGATTTAGATCAGTCTGTGGAAGTTAATTTTTTGTTTGTGTATTAAGAGCTCAAAAGTTTCCAGTTGCAATTAGCACCGTGTTATCTTGCATTCATTTAAGTCTCTATATTCAATTAATCCTTTCATTAAAACGTCCATTTTCGTAAAGTAAAGTAACTCATGGTGTATTGGTCTTTAATTAGTTTTCAGTTCAGACAACGATCCTCAATTACGTAAAGTCAACAATTTCAAAATTTTTACGCGTTTCTTTCATCGTGTCTGAAGAGATCTCACTGATTTCAAACAAATGGTGACAAATTTTGCGCTGAAATTAAATTTAGATGTTTAAAACAAGTACCAAGGTAGAGGGAATTGCTGTTGTTTAAATAACATTTGATTGAATTATTTTAAATTTCTGTGAATGCGATTGCTTTAAATAGCGTTTACCCGTGAGGATTAATGCATGGACTGATATTTTGGTCGCACTATAAGTTAATATATAGTTTCTTCGATGAAGCATTTATTTTCAAACGGTGCAAGGTAGCACATTGTGTTGTAATCCTCAGAAATTTTGTCATATTCTTTGTTTCATAGTGTGTTTGATGTAAAGAGTCTAAGACCAAAAGAGTGAAAAATGTCACAGTGAAAGAATTAACTTCATTGTTAAAAACAAAAAACAAAAACACATCTTAATATAAACGATTGAATTTTTTTCTGATTTAACGAGTTCATCCCTTTGAACAGTGTATATAAAATGATTTATTCTTTTGACTGTTTCACTTGTCGAAAGAAGTATTTTTCATTCATAATGAATTGTTTAGCAACTTAATCTTCATTTATAGCTTTTTTTTTCACTCTTCCTTATTATTCATCTGCCGTCTTGACCCTTTTTTAGTTTAGATGTTACTTCTCGATTTCCATTTACAAAATCAGTGTTTTGATGTAGTGTATTTTTAAATTTTGCTGTAATTATTGCAATCATTTTGCTGTAAATTAATAATTAATAATTCTTTTCACGATTGATGACTATCACTCAAATGTTATTACGATGGAAAGTATCTTTGGATTTATATAAAAGATTTATTATTGACTTTGTCATTTAAATTGTTCACAATTAAGATATAAACAGATAATTCACTTTTGTTTTCAACAGAACAGAAAAGAAGTAATTATAGCCAAGTTTATTTTAAGATTTATCTTTTTACAGTACATCTGTTGCCCAGTTGCATCTGTTCTCTAAAAAATTATGTTAATGACTGTAGTGCACATAGTTTTTTCTTTTGTCTATTCTTATATACTAGCTGTATATTCTTATACTGCTGTATATTCGTATATACTAGCTCTTGCTCATACGGTTATTCTGTGTACGTATTTGAAATAACGCTCTTTTTTTGCATGCAGAAAACATCACATAATTTCTATAACTATATAACACAACACACATAACCTTTAACGATATTTATAAATATTACTAATACACGTATATGTATGTATGCCCAAAGCAGAATGTGTCAAATTGTGCGACGCATGTCGCAGAACAATAGGCTTTGTTACAGAACATTCGAGACTTGCAGAATGTAACTGAAAAAACATTAATCTACATTTTTTAACACATAGAAAGAAGGAATGATTGAGCCAGTGTTTATTGAAATCATATCTTTATTAGTGCAAGTTATAAATGCATTAACAATTTATACACCTACATTTATCAATTTTTTAATAGACGTTTTATCCATTTACATACCAAAAACCATTTTTGAATTATGAGGATTAGCAAGAGTTAAAAACTAAGTATAATTGGCCCTTTTTGAACTAGGCATAATATAAATGATGGTGATGAAACCAATGTCAGAACAGCTGATAAAAGAATGTTTATATTTTGCACCACCAGGACACAGATAAGTCCAAAAAGTATTAAAATTTCCCCTTTCTTTTAATGTTTGGGCCAAAATGACTATTCCTATTTCATCATCGTGGTGATGTTTCTAAAATATTTCACATACAAAGTAATTAACAAGACTGTAAATCCTATGTCAGCCTCCGATTTACAGTCTCCGAGGTTACTCCGAGAGTCTAAAACATTTTCTTAAATTCTTAACATTGTTTTATTAAATACTAGCAAGTTTGCCCGTGCTTCGCTACGGTGAACTTAATATATTACTTTTAAACAAAGATTTATTTTTCGTGAATAACTCTCTAAATTTGTCACAGTTCAGTTCGAGTCATTGGCATGTTTATATATTTCTATTATAAGCGTATTATAACATTATTCAGTTTTTATAATCGAATTTGTCTTATATTAAATTTGCTCAAACTTCTTTTATTGTAAAATATAAGCTTAACCCTAAATTGCATTACTGTATTACTACTGTACGTTGATTAGCAAAGTTAACAGATCTTGCCATATTACGTGATAGAATAGGAAGCACAGGTTTTGACAGCAACAGTGCTAATTTTGTTGGTAGTAATAAATGTTTTCCAAAATTAAGGAAATTTATGACAAACCACATAGTTTTGTATGAAACAGAAACACACATTCATATCGACAACCATATGAATATGAAGATAACTATATAAAATGATACGTTTTTATTTACCCGTGAGAGTCACTGAAATTTGTACTTTTTGTACTTAGAATATTGTTGATATGCATTTCATTGTAACATAAAAATGAACCAAGAATTAAATTTTAAATTAGTTCTCATATAAAAATGCTACAATTTGCGTCACATAGAAATGAAAGTGAATCACTTTATATCTCAAATTTCAGTTCAAATCGAATAGATACTAAGCAGACGATTTTAAATAATATAAAATAAGAAATGAATAAATGAAATATTTAAATGAATGACGTCATAATGATAGAAAAATATCATTTTCGCCTATTTATTATGTGATGAATTGAACATTTTAATCTCCTGCTTTTAACCATGGAAAACTGCGTTTAAAACAATTACTTGGGATGACGTCACATTGCTAGAAATATTGCTTCTTTCCCTTAGATATGATGCGATAAATTAAAAACTTAATCGTTTGCGTTTAACCGGGGAAAATAATGCTTGGAATAATGACATGAAATGCTCGAAAAAAGGGGAAGGAATGAATTTCGAACGTTGAAAATTTACAAAAACCTTCCCAGGGATATACCTAAACATTTCCCAAATTTTCACGGCGATTGGATGCATAGTTTTTGAGTCTATTGAGTACAGACAGACAGACAGACACACACAAATTCATTTTTATATATATATAGATTTTGACTTTATATTGTTTAAGATAAAAATATATTTGTATACTTTTTTTTTACTTGTTTATGTGTACCACAATGGCAGTAATATTATGAAAAGACTGATATAATAAACGTATTTGCGATAGAATATTTTTGATTATCTGAAAGCTTGTTGCAGAATATTGAAAAGCCTTCTCCTGTAGGGTATGTATGTATATATATAATATAGACAGAATTGTTTATAAACACACCCATATGAATTTATGATTAAGGAATGAAATGGCAAGTTTTTATCTTGGTACACGGAGTTAAACATTTTTGTGCTGGTTACAATCATTAACTTGACTTGACAGCTTGTAACTACAAGTGTACGCTAGATATTTCTCACAGAGTTAAAATTAAATTGACTATAAATCATTCAATTTATTTTATTGTTAATTCTTTTCTACAGTTATGACACCTGCTTAACCGGCTTAAAAGCTAGATTGTAAGAAAAGAACAAAATGTAGCTAAAGTAAAATTTCATATAAAATGTGAAAATAATAGTGCAAATCACACAACGAGCATGCTGAATATGAATCTGATTTATTGCGGGAAATAATGAAGCTAATGTTTTGCTCTCAAGCTCACTAAATCCTTTCGAAAAAGAAAATCATAATTTTGACATTTTCGCGAGGAAAAAAGAAAGATCTGGCCCATAAATGGGTAGAAAAATCATCTTGGATAACAATAATTTTTTTTGTGTGATGAAACTTTCAACGGAAGAAAAAATATTTTATTTAATCATTCTTTAATCAAAGTTAATCTGTCTGTGAATGGAAACAGTTCTCATTTTTCATCATTTTCCAGCCTTCAGCTGTCTGAGAATGATGTGGGTATTTTCACCTGCGGATTAATATAGACCGAATAAAGTTCTCATGCCGTAATAATCTATCGTCCATTTTAAAAATAATTACTGCCAAAAAGTCAGATTCCGAAGTCTTAAACTTCTGGGTTATTTTTATTCCTGCTGCCATCAAAAACACATTTCAGGCATAAATGATTTTTTCTTCTCAGCGAACTGCGATTTCTATCCACGGTTATAATGAGTTTCCGGGGTTTGGCGCTGACGTTTACGCTCGCCTTTTTCGATTACGATTCAGAGATGCTGAGAATCGTTTCGCGCTACTGATAAAAAAGCATTTTTTAAATTTTTTTTTTCGTAATACTGCCCAAGAGGAAAGTTGAGAACATGGAATTTTTATTTTTATTATTATTTTTTTTTACGCTCGTACGTGCGTTTTGGTTTTTTTTTTTTCGCTGAGAATTGATCGTCTGCGAAGAACTGAACGATTTTCGTGGAATTTAAAAATTGAAATATAATCAATAGGGTTTTTATTGAGTAATTTAGCTCTCTGAGACAAGTTTCTTTTAAATATAAAAATCTTGATGAGTTTTGTTCAGGGATTTTGATTGAAATCTTCTCTCTTATTCTTTTAATGTGTTCTACTTTTGTAACAGCTTTGAACAATGTCACAATTGTTTAATTTATCTTTTTTTTAAACCCGATATTCAAATCTTTATATAGATATTAATTACCTTAAACACCCTAAAATATTTTAAGGTTACACTAATTACTAAAATTTAATTTGAGATGGTGTTATGAAAATGTATATAATTCTCTGTTTAAGAAAGCTTTTTTACTTGTCAAACCGCTGAGGAACACACTTCATATTACTTTATTTGCTATTTACTTTAAGATGATACATCACTTTTGAGCAACTTTAAAAGCAAGATTTTTCCTTATTTTTCTCCTTATCATACCTTTTACATATATTATCTCTAATACATGAGATTTTCAAAATTTATTCTCTATTCTTATTTAATTAGTTTTGCTGAATTTGCTTTGTTTCTAAAAATCAAGAACTTTTTACATAAAGTAAAAAGTGATAGCTTGTTTAAAAAATCAAAAAAGTTTTTCTTTCACACTGTTGCGCAGATTTACAAGAACACAAAAGGAATGTCATTAATAATTTTTTCTTTTACTGTAAGCATTAATTATTAGGTATAACTTTCCACCTATTTAAATTTTTTTTAAAGTATTAGAAAATTACACCTGGGGTTTAAATTTCCGTAAAAGCTAAAATAATGTTTAAAAATTCCATTTCAAATGCTATAAATAATAAATAAAATAAACAACAATGAAAAAGGTAGATAAAGTTTCATCGTAAGTCTATAATTATAATGCATTTACTGTGAAAATTTAAAATGTGCAGTAGCTTTTTATTTACAATGCACGCAATTTTAAAAAATACCATCTTTGGTAAATTTTATTTAAAGCGATGGTAGACTTTCAAATTGGATAAAATCGACCGAAAATTCGAATTTTCGATTTTAGTGAATAGTGAAAAAATATATCATTAGGAATACGCAGCAAAAAGAATTTTTTCATTCACATCATTTTATTTTTACTTATGGCTATAATAAGCTTATCATTACTTATGGGTATAGCAATAATAACTTCAAATTCTGTTTACTCAGAAGTAAAATTTTCATGTATTACAGATGTGTAAAGTACTCCAGGCGCATTGAAAATAGATCATTGTCTCTGAAATTCCAGTATTATTTACGTTAGAGTTTATAAAATAAAGTCTAGTTGAAATGGGTATATTTTGAAGCGTATAATATGTTAGTTTTGCATTTTAATTAACCGTTATAGCTGTTAATTATACAAAATATGGGTATCATCATCATAATTATTTTTTTCTCTTTATATTTTCTATGAATGTTTATGGAAACAACTACATTTTTTTGTAAAGTCTATAAGGTATACTTAAAACTTTTTTATAATATTTTATGCAAAATTGATGCCCCTGCAGCATTTTCAATTAAGCTAATTATGAAACAATTAATAATTAATAACTCCAAAACTAATTAATATTTTTCCTTCAATTTTTTTAAATATTTATATATCAATAGTACTAATAATAACATAGTCAATCTTCAAGGAAATTCATTTAAAAGAAAAAAAGTCCACTGTCGCTTTAAAGTTTTTATAGCTTCCTTAAACCCTATGATATTAAATGCAAAAATTGTATACTTTTACAGGTTCTAATTCGAATTTTTGAAAGAGATTTTTTTTTAACAATTGAAAAATGTCCAGAGATTTTAAAAAGGTAAAAAAAATCGAATTTTCAAATGTTTAAATGTGATGTGCCCCATTAAAAAGTCCTCATGAACAATCCTATCAATAGTATATTCTACATTGATTTACGTATCTGAAGAGGTTTCTTTCATTGTTTAAAAGCATTGAAGGGACCTTTTTCTTTGTTTTTTCACCTTTTACGTTTCGCGGAATTCTTAAGCTTGTTAAATACTTTCAAAGATGTCTGTGGTTGTCAAGGTAAACGGATGTGTCCTTGGCTTGCAGCCACTCAAATTAATTAAAGTGTTTAAAGATAAGAGTATATCTTACTGTCCCAGTTTCCCTTCATGTATAAAGAATTAATCATTGTATATTTCTTACTTTACTTTGAAATGCAATTTAAACTGGTTAATGCTGAATAAGAGTATTCTTCATCGGGAATGAGTCATATATCTCATAAGATATTTTAAATATATAGGCAACAGTCTTCCTTTAGGCAGGTAACGGATTTACTGGATAAACCTCCGCATCCCTGCCTTTTTTCTCCGTTTTACAGGATTTTTTGGTCAATTTAACTTATTTTTTATGAATTTTTTTTCGTACTTTTTCCATCTTTTAATTAAAATTTATTGTGCTTTTAGCTTTTACCTTCTAATGTTTCATCATTTTACCTTTTACGTACCTATCCTGTGTACTTGAGTATATAGACTGCAGACATTTCTATAATTTTTTTTAAAATTGGTACGGTTTTTACCTTTGCTCTTTTTAGCTTGTTCTGTTTTTGGATTAGGGCACTTTTATGTGTTATATCTTGTTTTTATGAAAAAACACCTTATGCTTGGAGCTTATGTCCTAAATAGGACCTTCCGCCGTAAAACTCCAACCAACCAACCAACCAACCTTTAGGCAGGACTGTCTTCATTTTGAAAGTTCAGTCCTCCCTCAAAAAGTATGCCGAAGGATGGTCGATTGGTTAGGGTGCTGGTCTTCGGTACCGGAGTTCGTGGGTTCGAATCCCACTGGGGCATGGATGTTCTTAGCCGTTCGGAATCGGCTTAAGCTGTAGGTCCCGGTCTCATTATCCCTCGTGTTGCAAAACAGTAGACCGTAGCACTCCAAACCAAACCAAACCAAACCCTCAAAAAGTATTCTTTTAGATGTCCTGTTCGTTTCGTAATACTAGATATCTTCGTTCGTAATACTAGATATGCTTTTCTATATGCAGGTTCTGATTTATAAATATCTACATATTTAATAACAAATATTTATCAAATATATAAACCTCTTATTTTATGTTGGACTGCAACCAGGAGGATAAAATAACTCTTCATAAAAACACACAATAATTGCTGTTTTCGATTTTTATCGATAGTGTATTATTTGATAAAAATAAACTAATATTTTCTGATGTTGAATTAGTTGCCTTATTGATTTCTTACTCAGCTGAAGCATGACAGTAATTATTTAATTATGTCCTCCATTATTAATTTTATATCCTCCTTTTCAATAAAAAAATGTTGGTCACCTTAAAAAAACGTAATCAAGTAAACATTTAAGTTTACGGATTATTACTTAGAAAATGTTAAACCAACAAATTAGGATAATTGTCGTGGACTATTTCGCTTATCATTATTACTTATCACAGTTATATTGCTCTTTCACTAGTTTATTATTAGAATAAGAGGTTTAAGTTATGAAACGCGTTTCGTATACCCATTTTTTATTGCTTCCTAAACCGCAGGAAATCTGTTTCGCTTTAAGTTTTGTAATTTCTATTAAAAAAAAAAAACTTTTTGGAGCTAACATGTGTTATAACTTTTTTTTTTGGCAAATATGCGTTAATACCGTATTTCGTTCACTGTAATATACACTGATAACATACACTGTAAGCAATTACTTTATGAACAGATAATTTTTCGTTCATGAGAATAGACTGATTAACAATTAAGAAAGCGTAGAAGAAACTTAATTCACAATCTTAATATCATTTAGTACTTATTTAGTTTTCTTAATTTTGAATTAAACATTTTCTCGAAAATACATGCTGTATATTGATTTTTACTATATTGAAAACTTCCAATTCTATGGAAACTATGCATTAGAAAATATTTTTATGCTTAATATCTTAACTAATTCGCTATTAATGTTGACATAAATATAATGAATCTCATAGCAAAATCTAGAATTATAAATATGTAATTAAAGTACATTAATTCGTAATTTTACAGTATCTAAAGTTCAAACTACAGTTGTCACTTCATATAATTGAATGTTTCATATAAGTGATACTACTTAAGAGTTAATATTTGAGACTGTTTAGTTAAAAACACTTAAAATTTGTATGACTATTAGAGAGGAAAGCCTCATAATGTGAAAAAGGAAATTTCTATTCATTTTTTGACTTATCTTTTGTCACTTCGGATAACTGAATGTCTCGCATACGGGAGATCACTTAAGTGTTAATATTTGTGAGTGAATGGTTAAATATACGCCAGAGTTTTCTTTTTTGATTATTAGAGAGGAAAGTCCTCACAATATGAAACTAAAATTAATGAATTTCTTTTAATATTTTGATCCATCACTTGTCACTTCGTATACCTGAATGTTTCGTATAAGTGATATCACTTAAGTTTTAATATGTGAGATTTGAGACTGAATGGTTAAAATTACTCAATAACTTCTCTTATGACCATTAGAGAGGAAAATCCTATAATGTAAATAAAAAAAGTGAATTTCTGTTTATGTTATGGCTTATCATCGTATAACTGAATATTTCGTATGTGAAACCACTTAATTTTTAACATTTAAGATTTGAATGGTTAAAAGTACACAAGAACAGTTTATGACCGTTAGAGAGGAAAGTCTCACAATAATCTTAATCATCACTCCCTCTTCAAATTAATATATAATGTACTGCCAAATGATATCACCTGTTTATCACGCTTTTGGAGTCAGTCATCTAAATTATGTAGGTTACATCTTTCTAATGACAACACCCGTGTATTAATGCTAAATAATTTCCTCGAGGGATATTTCCATTTTTCTGCATCCGAGAAAACCGCAGTTAATCATTTAATAGCGTGTTCTGAAAATTATTGTGATTTTTGTTGATGCTCTAAACTGCGATACATTCTGGGAGTGATGAAATAGATTAGTGACATCAGTTTATTCTACTATTCATCTAATGTTTAATATTTCCAGAAGTAACTGCGTCGCATAATAAATTGTCTGGAAAAGTGTTGATATAAACTATTTGAAGTAAGGTTGTAGCTAAAAATTTCTTATGTGGAGGGTTTTGCAAGTTTTTGTTTGGGGGAAAAGTAGTTTAGTAAAACTATAAACGCTGCCTTTTACATATATTATACATATATTATTCTACAAATGAGTTTATGTGAGGAGTTTACAATCAGAATCTATTATGGACAGTTTAGAGAAATCGCGTTTTCAACTATCTGGATGGTAATTAACTCCCGAAAATTTAAATTTCATTTTCGATAACACTTAATGATTAGAATATTTTCTAATGTATACACATAAGCATGCATATGTAATAACCAGTTATGCCTGTAAAATTTAAATTAATTTTAGGTAATATTTAATAGAGTATTTTCTAACTTGTGTACATACGCATGCATATGTAATAACTAGTTATGCCACTCGGCTGTTTTAGTTTACTTCACCCACCCTAGGCTATGGTAGCTAAAAACCCTCTGTATTGGTTGCGGTTCTTAGCGATTATTAATCCTAAATTTATATAGATAGGAATATGCAGTAATTTTGACTTATTAAATATTCTAATGAGAATCTTTATATGTAAATGAGATGTGATTGTAAAGTCTATAGGAAAAACCAGGGTTGGCATGATTTAAATCAGTTGATTAAAATCATAATTTAAATCAATTGACTTTTATAAAAAATCATTGATTTAAATAATTTTTTTTCACTTCTTTTAAAACCTATATTCCAAAGCCAGGAGAATTGGGAATCAGTCAGCACAGGAATACCAATAAGTAAATAAGTGTAAATAGATAGCATGTGTTTTCCAAGAATTGAGGGGTTGTTATCAGAAAGTATGTAGTAGGGGTAGGTACACTGACTAGTTATGACTAGTGGAATTCATTGTATGTAATGGGAGGTAAAGAGAGTATACAGAACTTGAAATCCAGTTTTTCTACCAAATAACAACATCCGTGGCTTCTTCTACTAGAATAGAAAGACAGTTTTCTTTTTTTGGTATTGTTTATTCTAACCTCCATAACAAATTAGGAGTGAATAAAGCATAGAAACTAGTGTTTTATTGAAACTGTTAAATCCATAATTCGGTGCTTAAAAGAATATTGAAATAATTGTGATTTTTGAATTTTTTAAAATAGTTTGCTTTAAATGAATATTTAATTTGTTCCTTAAATTTACATCTTATTTAGTTTGCACTATCCAATTACAAAATAATAGAATGTATTTAGATTAAAACTTATGTATTTAATTTTAAATAATCAGTGTGTAGAATCTACTAGATAGATAAGACGTTACTCATAACAAACTATTCCATGTATATTGCAAAAAATATAAAAACACAACAATTATTAAAATTAGAATTCAGAAAAAAATCAAATAAATCTGATTTTTTGATTTAAAAAAAATCATGATTTTTTTCCAACCCTGAGAAAAACATATGCAAAGATTCTTTCTATATATAAAATTGCCATTATAAAACTAGTATACTTCTTATAAATTATATTTATATTTTAATATTTAGTCCTACATTAACATATTAATTGTAATAGTTGTATACAGATTGTGCTTTTTTTTTCTCGTCAAATTGTGTATGGTCCCTGAAATTATTTGTAAAAAAGAAAAAAAAACTTTCTGGACAAAAGCAACTTTTTCTTGTAATATCAATTATTTAATTTTCCCTAAATTTCTTTTCTACACTATGCTACTGGTCTTGCTTTTGTGTTTCTGTAACCTAAAGTTATTCTGTAGTAAAGTATGGTGGATGCTCAATTGTCCCTTGGCTGCTAAAAACCTTGTGGTTGGTAACGAGTGTGGGTAATTTCAATCCTTAATATAACATTTCAGCATTCTAAGTCCAATTTAAGTAGTAAGACGAGATAAGTATAAATAGTAGTAGTGTAAGTTTATAAATTGTAGTAGTGTAAGTATTAAGTCTTCTTGTACGTTCTTACTGGCATAACGCTTAAAGTAGGCAATGTCAAAACGGTTATTTCTATTGAAACACAAGTCTTAGCGATTATAATATCTCCTTTTCCTCCCACAAAGAATTAAAGTTTGAGAGAGTGTTAATATTTCATTTATATCTGTCTGGAGCATAGGTTCCCAACGGGAGCGGTATCTCCCCCTAGTGAGAGCTGAGGCCTTCTATGGAAACCATCAGGACCATTAGGAAAAAGGTGGGGACAGCGTCATCTGGGGGATCTCCCCCACGGGCGCCGGGGCTTTCTGCAGAGTGGGTTGTCAGTGGAGGTCGGCTAGGAGTTAGTAAACAGAGTTAAAGAGACAGGAATAAAGGATAGACTCTTGATCCACGAACTTCTTGAATCTAGTAGCCTACAGTAAATACTCTCGGTTACCAGGACGGGTTCAGAGAGTGAACGAAAGGATAGGGAGTTTTTTTTACCGTTTGAAGTAAACTTTAAAAATATCAGTTTAAAAAAAATAATATTTATTACTGTGCAAGCACGTATTGATTTTTAAATTTTAAAATTGAGGTGGTAGCGAGTTCGTATATAAATAGGGGACGTTAATGCACTCAAGGGAGGCGACCAGTCGATATGATATTTATACAAATATTCAATAAATCAATTGAATAATATCGTATTTACCATTAAAATGTAATATTTTTTTCAACTACAAATTTCATCAGTTCCCCCAGGAGTCACGGTTTGGCCATCTCTGGGCCAAACAGTGACGGAGTACGGAAGACCATTGAGTACAGATATTTTAATTGCATTTCCGTCAGCATGTTTGGCTAATGTGGACTCTGCGCAAAATCTAGGACCTTACTCTGAACATTTCGAGTCGGTTCGAATCTCGTTGTGACGTCACTTTGAAGTCAGCTTGATCGTTTCCTCGTATAATGTCCTCCAGCTGACGTCAAATTGACGTCACAAAGAAGGTTCGAACCGAACCGCAACGTCCAGAGTAAGGGCTGTAGTTGACTGTCTAGGTACAGAACATTGATAAACGTGGAAATTTACAAATGATGTTAACGAAGTTGGAGCCTTAACAAATTGTTAAATAGCCAAACTTAAACATTTCGTTTCATTAAAAAAATTCTTATTGATTTTATTTTTATTATTAAGGTTGTAACATTTTGCTTGTTCTATACATCACATATGATATACACATCTAATGCTTTATACGCTTGTATATCAAATGGGATATACAATGAAATATATTTTATATTGTTGTGTGCCACAACTGATATACAACAAAATATATTTTATATTTTATATCATTATGTATCATATGTGATATACAAGCTTATAAAGCATTCGATGTGTATATAATATATGATATACAAGCTTATAAAGCATTAGATGCGTATGTCATATATGATATACAAGCTTATAAAGCATTAGATGTGTATATAATATGTGATATACAAACTTATAAAGCATTAGATGTGTATCTCATATGTGATGTACAAGCATATAAAGTATTAGATATGTATAGCATATGTGATATACAAGCTTATAAAGCATTAGATGTGTATATAATATGTGATATACAAACTTATAAAGCATTAGATGTGTATATAATATGTGATATACAAACTTATAAAGCATTAGATGTGTATGTCATATATGATATACAAGCTTATAAAGCCTTAGATGTGTATATCATATGTGATATACAGAACAGGTAAAGGGATTATAAACAATATTTTACTGCATTGGATGTTTGTTTGAATTATTTTCTACTTTGGGATTCTTAATTAATAGATTGTCAGATAAAATAGATGTAGAAGAATAATATACAACACTTTAATATTTGGTATAATTAACTATTATAGAAGAAGGGACTTTCAATTTTTTTTTCTTGATAAGAGGGCGGTGGTTTAAAAAAGGGTGGTAATTTCTGATCTAAAGTTTTGCCGTTATAGTGATCAATTCGAATTTTAAAAGGGCACAAAACTCTAAGATTCTTCTCCTTCCTTATTATCCTGATTTGGCTTAAGGCGTTAATTTTGTATAAATATATTTAATGCTCTTCAAGCCTTTTCTTGCAGTTTCACCTTGCTTATGTTCTTATTTAAGTAATATATTTGTCATCAGATAAACTTACTAAGAACAACATTTGCAACATCTTACGCATGCAGCAATGCGTATAAATGTATATCATTCATCACCGCCGTTAATTCTGTTTACTTTTTATTCCTCAGGAGTGGCAGCATTAATCATATGAGGTGGCATGATGCAGTTTCACTTAAGATATTTATAGAATAGTTCCTTGTTTTCAATTTGGATTTTAGAGTTACATTAAATGATTTCGAATACTGGTTTTACTGGATGCGAGTTTTTCTATTTAATTTTTTAAAATACATTTAATTCTAAATTCAAAGCACTGCATTTGAAATTAATGAATAAGAGAAATTCTTAGCTCATTTTAATGACGGTTCTGATGCATTTTTAAACTTATAAAGGAAAAGAGAACTAATTTTAATTGTTGCGATATTTTGTAACTAAAACGAAATCCGTTCTAATTGTGCTTTAAGATTTGATCGTGTAACTGTAAAACACTTACGGATGGGAGAGAAATGTATTTAAATTTAGTCTATTTTTTAAATTATAGGATTGTTTTAATGATTCTAGACTTCTACATTTCATATAAGTTTCTTTGATTATATATTAAGTATTACTTTATTATTCCGTTTTTTAAATACAGTGTTAACAAATAAATTTTATTTTGTACCCAATTATATTCCTTTGAAATATGACTCGTGGAGTTAAGCATTGCTTTTTCTGTTTGAACTGCTTAAGAGGATATAGTCAAGCTAATTAAAAGTATAAGCTGTTACACACTTCTCAGAGATTTATTTAAGAAATTTTAGTATGTACGGAATACATGATCGACTGTGCGTGGATAGTTCCTTAGCATATGTCGGACCTTATAAACAAAGACGTAGCCTGGATCTGAGAGGGATAATGTATTCAGTTTGAGGATTAAGTTATGTTCTTGATTTTCCAAGAGCCAAAAGATCACTGGCTGCTTTTTGATGAAAATAGCCGTTTGTTTCAGTTTTAAGTTATGTTCTTGATTTTCCAAGAGCCAAAAGATCACTGGCTGCTTTTTGATGAAAATAGCCGTTTGTTTTGAGTTTCTTCGGCCAGGTAAGTTTCAGTACCATAGGACAGACGGTGCGGAACGTACCAAGTACCAATTCTGAAAGAATGACAAATGGCTTTGTATTAATGTTTCCTTTTTGGCTGTGCAATTAAACTGTTTTACAAAACACTTGGTATTCATATATCCAAACCGAAGGTTAGGTTCGAAGGGCTTTTTGTATTATAATAATCATAAAGGTATGGGGGCATGTACCAAATACTATTACTATAGAAAAATATATCTTACAGTGTACGTTAAACAAATTTATTAATAAAAAAGTATTTTACTTTTTTATAAAGGTATGTGGGTATATACCAAATACTATTACTAAAGGAAAATATATCTTATAGTGTACGTTAAACAAATTTATTAATAAAAATGTATTTTACTTTTTATACTTGTATGTGGGCATGTACCAAATACTATTACTATAGAAAAATATATCTTACAGTGTACGTTAAACAAAGTTATAGATAATAAGATAGACTTATAGATAACAAACTTATTAATAAAAAAGTATTTTACTTTTTTATACATTAAACATAGTTTACAAAACAGTTAACAATTTGCCCTCTTTGTTAACAAATTGGATATAAAAACTACTTCCTTAATAATTTCATTTTATATTTTGGTAAACAAGGAATATGGAGTGACAAGTTTAAACTCTGCACCGGATACCACCAGACTTTATTACGCCACTTATCAAATCTCATCCGGATGGTGGAAGTTGTAAAAGAAAAGGGGTTGACAAAGAACAGTGGTAACTTCGTTAGTGCTAGCTTTGCGTCATTTACATTATACTAGGAATAAGTCTTGATTTCTCCATTTGATAATACGGTATACATCGCAAAACTATTTTTGTCCTAAATTATCTTAAAAATTTGCAAGTACCGTAAGTTTGGGTAAATAATCCTTACCAGCATATACTCCTCACACGTGATAATTGCCCTAAAAATGAAAATTGGTTTATTGTCTTTTTTTTATTTGCAACCCAACACTGCTTTCACCCAAATCTTCCATTTCCAACAAAAGTTGGGAAATACCTTATTTCTCACAAAGTATAGCATTTTTCCTCATTTAAAACTTTTCACTTAATCAAAAACACATACCCTCCTACTATGATCCATTCTTTTACAATCTGTCACTCACGAGGTAGATTACTTAACCCATTAACAGCCCAGCGTCCTTATTTGAGGACAGTCAAAAAATGGTTTGTAGAGTTTTTGTTTTCTTGAAACGATTCTTCCTTTTTAATGGAAATAGATATTAATCTTATGAATAATCTCCCAAGTTTTCAAATATGATCTTATCTATAATTTTGTCATTTCGATCGGCATTTTATGATTTTCAAGCTTAGAATAGGAATGTATTATGACCGGTATTCTGAAAGTATACCGGTCAAAATCATGGTGAATAGCCATATCTGTAATAAGTCATCTCTTTTCAGTACTTTTCTCATATATGATAGCAAATAAATCTCTTATCACGAAGTTTTCCTTTTTTTTAAAAAACATGTTTTAAAATAACACCTCCTCACTAATGATGACTTGATGTCATATTTAAAGGTGTTTAAATTTCATATTTCGTTTTACTTCCAGGTGTCTATAATAGCTTCTATGTTAGGTATTTACTAATATATAGTCATCAGAAATATCCGGGAGTTAATGGGTTAATTACTAAATTGTTTTCCTCTTATTTTCCCTTTTATTTTGGATCTGTTGTATAAGATATGATATAGTTTCGAACAGAGGGATAATTTTTAATTGTTTTCCCTGTTAAAAAGATTTTAAATAAGTTTCATTGCACTGAATTAATTACGATATGAAATTTTTCTATTTTGCTATTATGCTCACCAAGCATGTATTTTACTTGGTAAATAACTTAACACTTGGCATGCGGGTATACTTCACCGCCAACTTACGCTTGCAGCGGGCGTTTTTTCGTGAATCGCGCGAAAGTTTAGTTATTCAGAAAAATCGCAGTACATCGAAAACTACTTTGTTTTTATGAACAAAACTTTTTTTTATTTTACACTTTAATATATACTGTATGATTATTTAACAAAAAATATTTTTACGAAATCACAAAAATAAACGATTTTTAAAATTAAAGTCCGATAATCTGTCAGCGTCTATTTCTTCATCACTATCTTTGTCACAACGGCTCAGTTTATCAATTTTGTATTTAACAATAAAAAACCAAGTTTCAAATTGACAAAACACGACTTGTACGTTCTGGTGCTAGGAATTCGATTGAAGACGAAATAACGCAACTAAAGACCGAGTAACTCGACAATCATAACTTGTGGAAGGAAAAAATGCAAAGCGTTGTATAGAAACGCAAACAACACACATATAATGTCACACATACATATAAGTATACGTATTAAGTAGATTTGTGGTGGTTAGCGGGTATCCACCACAAATCTACTAAATAAGTATTTTTACGTGACCCGAGCTCCAATGACAGACTGCAAAAAACGTAAAAATACGTTGTCCGTACGCGAAGTGTTAAAAGAGTAAGCTGTTTTAAACCTAACCAAAATTATGACACTGGCAATTTTTATCAAATGGAGTAAATTCATTAATCATAAATTAAATACGGATTGATTTAGATTGTTCTGGAAAGTCAGTCTTCAGTCTTCTCCATTATATATCTATGTAAGGATCTTAATTCGTTGGTAACCTTTAATAGCCCAGTGCTCCTGCATTTGTCCTTTGTTTTCAGTATTAAGAATTTTTACAATGTACCATTATGTTCATCAGCAGTTCATGTCTTTGTTTTTTAAACTTACACTGTTTCACCCTAATCTTCCATTTTCTAAAAACAGTGGGCGTTACTTTATTTCACACGATGTATAGCCTTTTTCCTCATTTAAAACTTTTCCTTTAATCAAAAACAAATACCCGCCTACTATGATTCGTGTTTTTACAATCTGTCTCTCACAAACTAGATTGATTAATTAGTTATTTCATGCGCATAGCTTTGAAGTGTTGTATCATATATGCCATAGTGTCGGACAGATGTAGAATTTTTGACTGTTTACCCTGTTAAAATGAGCGTAAAATACGATGAATTGTGTTAAATTACATTAATTTTGTTTGTTAAGTTTGTATTATAATTACTAAATAACCTATAGGAAAAAATCTCTTAAAGACAATATCTTAAAAATTTTGTGTAATAAAGAGATGAAATTTAGCAATTCGGTATCAAGAGCATAAATCAGTTTCATAATATTTACAAGAAAAAAAGACACGTTTTTAGTAATTCCCTGCATTGCATTCCTTGCATTCAAGATTAATAAAATGCAAAGATTGCATTTTATTAATTTCAAAATATGAATTGTGCTTTTTATTACATATCTTAAAAATTTAGTTTTAGATTAAATATTTCTCAAAGGAAAGAAATTTTAAACATTTTGAGCTTTTACTAATAATGTATTTATATATTCCTGATATAAGTTAATAAGAACGCAATTACGGTGCCAACGACTTTATATAAATTAGTAACTAAAAGATTGTTTATACGAAATTTACAATGATCTACTTTTCATTTGAGAATATTTAATTAACTGCTGTATTTGTTATAGAATGATTTTACTTGAACATTAAATTATTCAATTATCATAACCAGAAATTTATATAGGAACGCAAGTACAGTATTAATGAATTTGTATAAATGAGTAACTAAAAGATTTTTAAAGACGGAATTTACAATACTCTATTTTTCGCTTGAGAATATTTAATTAACTGCTGTATTTGCTATACATTGATTTTACATGAACATTAAATTCTTCAATTATCATAACCAGAAATTTATATTGCCGAGTTTTATGATAATTTAAGTGTTTTTTTGCACATGCATATGTAAGAGATACGGAAAATTGCACTCATAAATTCGATAAAAATATTTTTCAGGCCAATAATTTATTAAATTTCCCATTTTTATCCAAAATACCTTCCCTTCTTTTTTTTTTCTCTGTTCAGTTTCCTAGCAGAACGTTGAATAAATAACTTTAAGTAATATTTTCAGAAATGAAAAATATTTCGAAAATGAAATAAAATTTATGTAATGTTATTTTTGTAAGAAAAGACTTTTCAACAAAGAGCGATGACAACGTTAAAAAATATGCAAACGTTAAATTATTTTTTGACAAATGCAATTCAAATAGCTTTCGTGAATTAAATAAATGAAATGTTTAACTGATTTTAAAATGGCTTTTATTCAAATTTTTAATCGAGACGAGTTTTTTTTTCTCGTTCTGAAATTTAATTCGATACGTCAAATTATTGTTCTCCCAAATAAAGTTTTTAAACTCATGATATTTGATAAAATGTATATGATCTTCAGAGAGAACGAAAAAAAAAACAATATGTAATTAAGGACTAAACAGACAACTGACTTTCGCTTTATTATTTCGACTTTATAAATAGACTCCCTTAAAAAAATGAACATTTAGCATTCCTTCTTTTATTCATATCCAAAATTGCTTTTAATTTTGTAAGAGATGATATGAAATATAAATACTGGAGAAGAATTAAATTGTTCATCGTGGGAGTTTTTTTTAAAATAATTTTTTAAGCCTTTGTTTAAACTGAATATGAGACATTAAATTTATCTATTCAAGAGAGAACTGTAAACTATATCTATTTTACATGATTGCAAATTGCGTCTCTTGCAGTTCTTTTTTATCTCTAATTCTCCTGAGAGAATGTTTATTTGTCGCGCATTTGAGCTTTTAATTAATCAGTTAAGTTTAACGTAATGTGGAAATGCCTTCGCAATGGAGAAGTGGTGCATTTGAGATTGTTGGCTTTGTACAAAATGCTCGCATCACATATCAGAGGAATTGGCCTGCTTTTGGCACTTTTTATAGAATAACATATATCTCTCTATATATAAGACGCATTTGTTGTCTGTTTGTCTGTTCCCTTATAACTCAAGATCCAGATAACCAAATAACGTGAAATTTGGTACATGTACACAAGATTACATGGGGAAGGTTCTTAAACAGGTTTTGTTCCATCCCAACCTCACTCTGGCCTCCTCCAGCCAAAAGTAAAAAGTGCTCCATGTGTCTTCAAAGGCTTCAAAGGTGGTGTTTCAACTGGACCCTATGGGCCGAGCCCGTCAATCCAGAGGCTTCTGTCAGTAAGCACAAAAATGACAACGAGCGAAAAATAAACACATAAAAGAGCAAAGAGATAGAAGGGTGGATTCGTGAGTTCATAACACAAAACTAGAGAGTAGAGAGTTTAGGGATAGAAAAACATAAAATATTTTTGCGGCCAGTGACATACGTACAAAATAAACAGAAAATAATGATTTAAAATGATCGAAATCGAAAAAATTGAAAAATTTGAAAATATAAAAAATAAGTGTTTTAAAAATTAAATAAACTGTATTAAAAAGCCGAAAAAAGGACTAAAGAAAAATAAATAAATATAATTTCCATGTGCCTGTTCATCGCACTGGACATCGCACTGGAGCTTCATTTACTGACTCTCCTGGGCCTAGCCCTCTGAGCCAGTATACTGGAACACATGGACATGAGAATAACAATAATTGCAACACGAAAATGAGGACTGGGATACTAACAGATTATTTAAAGTATAACAAGAATAAGGTTCACGAGTTCAGTGAAGGATACACAGAGAAAAATTAAGTTCGGAGTAATCAATAATTGAAGAGTTAGAACATTACAGGAACCGTGGGTACATTTTAGAGAAAACTTTACTAAATAAAAGCGGTAAGAAAGCGCAATATTTCTTTGTTATATTTACTTTACTGCAAGCAAATACTGCAACAAATATCATATTACTTACTATATTATGGCTCACAGGGTGTGCTAAGGGTGAGGATGTCTTCATACCAGGAATACCTATCATTTCCTCAGACAACACCATACATTTCAAGAGAATACAGTTCCTTTTGAAACTGTGCTTTGACATGACAATCAACAAGTCACAGAGCCAGTCTCTTGGGATTGCTGGTATAGTCTTGCAGACACCACGCTTTTCTCATGGGCAGTTGTATGTGGCCTGCTCCAGAATGGGCAAAGAGGAAAATCTTTCTGTACACACTTCAAATAGAACTGCCAAAAATGTTGTCTATTACATTGCTTTAAGATAAATGTACCCTTTTATTACATGCAAATGAACAGTTTTGTACGCTTCTACAGAAAACCTTATTTTAAACCTGGGCAAAGCCGGATACTTACAGCTAGTATTTTATAAAACAGCACGGTTATTTCTCAACTTTTGTTTGTATATTGTTGTGGGTATTTTGGGAAAAAAGTTTAGCAATGAAGGATGAACGAGTTCCATTTAAAGAATCCTGTCTTTTTCGCCGCCTCTGGAAAATTTGCTGTTATTGTTTGTATAAAATTGGTCTTCCAATGCAGTTGGGCCAGAGATTATGGTAGGGATGGTTACCTAAATTGTTGGTATATGGACCGTGTGGATATAAGCGAAAATTTGTGGTATACCATAAGCGTTGCGCAAATCCAACACATGCTTAAAACTGTCAGGTTCTTTACTGTAATAAACTATTGTAGTTTTCGGTCATTAACTTTAATTTTAACCCTTAATTTGACAAGATGTTTTTTCAAATATTTTCTAAATTCTGTTATTTTCCCATGTCTGTATAGACATTAAGATCTCTGTAAAATAAACAAAAAAAAAATATATCATTTTCCATTGAGATAATGTCCGCTGTGGCGAACACTGACAATTATGTTATATAGTAGTTATAAATATACATGCCCGGTGTAACGGCCAGACTTAGCCAAATTAAGGGTTTAGACAGAACGATGGGAAAATTTGAAATAAGTAAAAAACTAAAAAGTATAATACAATGATAAAAATAAATTTAATTACTTGTGTAAATTCAAACATTAACTGAATCTATAGATTAAGTGTAGCTATTTAGAAGGTCACTACTGAGGAAACCCCAACGCACATGTTACCAAAACACTGCTTGCGCATGACATTTCAAGAACTGACATCGTCACGTGCAAAGCAAGTACAATAAACGTTTCTATTATTAAAAAAATGCATAGAAAACATTTTAGTTTTTGCTTTGTCTGTATTGTCTTCATCTATTTTCTGGTACATCGTGTAAAAATATTTAATAACAGTAAAATTATTATTATAAGACATATAACAAAATTGTTAAAGTTATTCCCGACCCTAGCTGCAGGTCTAACAGTTTAATAAGTTATGGTTTAGGGTAAATCCTTTATAGAATACTTTCCCTAACACTGGTAAGTTTACTAATCTGCCATATATATAATAGTATTTGTTACAGGGCTAATGTTATGTTTATTACTTCAAATCATGGAAGAAAGTTCCTTATTTATAATAAATTTACATAATGCAGGAAAATAGATGAAATACTTTTTAGTTTAAAATAAAAACTTCTGTGACACGGAATGACCATGGAAACATAATAGATTGTAGTAACTTCTTCATTTAAAACTGTGAATTTGTATATATTCTAAATTAAAATATTAATATATTATATATATCTATGGTATACGTATTACATATATGTGTATATATATATATATATATAAGCATATATATGTACATGTATGTATATATATATATGCATATATATGTACATGTATGTATGTATATATATATGCATATATATATGTACATGTATGTATGTATATATATGCATATATATGTACATGTATGTATGTATATATATGCATATATATGTACATGTATGTATGTATATATATGCATATATATGTACATGTATGTATATATATGCATATATATGTACATGTATGTATGTATATATATATATGCATATATATGTACATGTATGTATGTATATATATATGCATATATATATATATATGTATATATATGTATCTATATGTATGTATATATATGCATATATATGTACATGTATGTATGTATATATATGCATATATATGTACATGTATTTATGTATATATATATATATATATATATATATGTACATGTATATATATATATATATGTGTGTATGAATGTATATATATAAGTATATGTATATGGCTATATCTATAAGTATATATATATATATATATATATATATATATATATGTATATGCATATATATGTATACATATGTATATGGATATATGAATATGAACATTTATCTATCTGTCTATTTGCACATATATCTATAAATAATCTTGAAGTATATTTCAATAATAATATTTATAAACCCAAAATTTATTCTTAGAGTTTTTCTTTTCAGCTTTCCTTATTTTCACAGTTTTGTTTAGTAATTTCTCTTAAATTTTTTTTGTTGATATTGTTTTAAAAAAGTCTGCCTTGAAATTGTACTTAAAACATTTTAAGTCTTCATAAGCTAGTTTTCATCATTTGCATAGAATTGACTAGAATAAAATGCCTTTTACATTACTGGGTCAGGGGACAATTTTTACCTGCTTGGCTGCTGTCCACGTTCGTCTTTTATTCTTTCCTAAACAATTCAAATCAACAAAACGAGCAGTCGGCAAAAATGCTGATGAACCGATATATTTTCTAGCTATTTAAGTAGCTTATTTTGGTTCTGTCTATTAAATATTTTCCTCGAAAAAGAAATTTTAACAGTATTACTGACACACAATAAAGAAAGGAATCGTGGTTATCACTTGGTTGAACTACCTGCTAAAGATTTTATCCAAAGTACTGAGTTTTACTGGTATTTAATGGGGTTAAAGCTCTATTGTTGTTAAGGTTGCATCTCCGTCTGTGTTCAGTTCTTTCGCCTCGTAATATTTCTTGTTATCATACATTAAGAATATCCTTACAATTTTCCTATCCAGTGCTTCAACACATGCATTACCGTATCACGTTGAGGCAGATTACACTACAGGCATATATACGAGCGTTTTGGTAGAGCCCACTGGATACGTTCACACCCACATTTAACAACTCCTGTGAAAGAACCATACTCACGTAAAAGTACGTAACCTTTTCTGCAGGGACAGATTTCTTTTATTTAGATTGACCTTCGTATTGCAGCCAAAATCACGAATTATCAGCAGGCAGGTCTAGACCTAAGAACTCAGCACCATTGTTCCACAAGGTCATGATAGTATCTTAAACAGGCTTCAATGTGCCGTGAAAGCTGAGGTCCAATGGTAAAGTTCATCGTTTCGAAACTTTTCAGATCACGTTTTTGTAGCGTTTATCTGTTTTAATGACACAATGCGCCCACAAAGCGTTGTTCGAGAAATATAAAATTGAATTGTGCCATTAGTTGACATTATGACTTGTCGAAATTTCCAACTGCACGCTGAAATACTCGTAAAAACAGCTTTTTTTCATCACGTTCACTTTACATTAACGTATTAAATAAGTCTGTTCTTTTTCCTCCATCATGGATTATTCTATTTAAATAACGTAGTAACTTATAACTAAATTCTAATTAGCTATAATTAGAATTATATTGAATTTTGAATGTAAGAGAGGTTTTGTTAACACTTTTTGGTATAGGAAAACCCATTGGTGAAATGTCCGATTTCATCTAGTGGTTATATCAGTACGAAAATAAATTAATTTCATCCATGAAAAATGGTTAAAAACTGTAGATATGGCGAGTAAAATGTTCCGTGTAATGAAAGTACACAACCTATCAAAGAATTGAAAATGTTCTAATTAGCTATAATTGGAATTATTTTGAATTTTGAATGTAAAAGGGTTTCTGTCAATACTTTTCGCTATAGAAAATACAAGTCAAAATTTTATATTGAAACACGTTTCACGTGAGACACAGATCTCGCATAGAGATAGTTTAAAAAAAATTAGATCTATTTTATATAAGCTCAAGCTGATCATCGTGACCATGATCATCATCTTAATATAGCTAAAACAAATGCATGATCGGAAAATTTGAACAAAGATGTAATTTTTCAGTAGTTGAAAAGATGAAGTAGGTTAGTTTAATGTCTTATTTCGATTAATAATCAATTAAGCGTTAACTTTTAGAATTAGGTACCTACTCTATTAATTTAATACATGTAATGATTTATAAGGAATTTCTTATTAATTCTAGATAACCGAGAGTATGGATGTAACCATATTGCAGTCGAGATGTGTCACAAGCGATACTCGCGTCATTATGACGTCAGAAGTTGTCATGATGACTCGACAGAGAGAGGAATTTAAGGCGCCAAATTCCCATCTCTGGCGACTTCTGAGGTCATTACGAAGTGTAGTCGCCTGTGACTTATCTCCATCGCAATAGAGTAGCACCCTATATGTATGTGAGTGTACGGATAAAACAGTCCAGTTCAGATGTGTCTTCTATTGTTTTCTCAGATCATCCACAGTTTTCAATGCTTAAGAATGGCAACAAGGGAGGATAAATATGGATGTTAATACGACACACGATAGTTAAATACGATAGGCAGTAGAAATTAAGATCTTTTAATAAGAAGATTAAGGAGAATTATTTTTTAATCGTATTTACTTTATTTAATAAATGTTTTGTTGACGTTTATGACAGCTTGTGTTTTCGTATCGTCTTGACTCTAACCATGTATGCATAAAATTCTTAACTCTATTTTATTTGTCTGTATTTACTAAATTGATTTAATTAACAATGTATTTGGTGATTTTTAATTCAACCTAATGAGATAGTTAAATGAGATCCACCGGTAGGACGTGCCGGTGTGAACTTGTTAAGGGGTCGTAAGGAATTTAGATGTTCGAAAATTGAAAGTTTTTTTACTGAACTATTTTTCAGCAATAAATTATCAACAGAATAAAAAAAATAAACTCATTGAAAACCTCCATGTAAAAGTAACCACCTACTCTCAAAAGAAAAACTTGATCTAACAAAACATAAAAGTTCTACAAGCTATTTTAGCAGTATCTAAAATGAGTCGCTAGATATTAAAGCGTTAAAGTTTTGTGGTAGGCCGAATAAAACCTGACCAGTCTTCCGTAGCCCGAGGGACGTATTTTGTCCATCACTGTTTAGGTTGGAAATATATTCTCAATCACATTGGATTGTCACTGTTAGACATACATATTTACCATAACTCCATCAAAAGAAAATATAGCCGTCTTCCTGGAAGGAGTTAATCCAGCCGTTTGTCTTCAGCCATTGTTATTTCCTTGACTCTATTAGTTCATCAAACGTTCTGGCGCTTTCATAGGAATATATTCGCCGAAAATTTTCACGGAACTGAGCATTAATTAGTTCCCCTCAGTTTGAAGATGACTTGGTGGAGGTTCATTGACTTTAACCATTAGTCTATCAACTTCTCTCCCCCCTCCCTCTTTCACACCCACACCCTCTTTTTTTTTTGTCAGTAGTTTCTTTTTCTCTTATCGATCATTTTGCTGTCATTGGTAATCTGTGACGCGGTATTACTCCACTTAATCATTTTGCAAATCGCACGATGATAAAGAAGTGTATCTTCGAAATATCTTGTCCTAAGTTGTCTTGGGGTGCGTGAATAATACTGAAGAATTTTAATCTACATTAAGGATGTTGAAAGATGGTTTATATTAAAGAATTATACAGCTATACTATTAGGGAATATAATTCAGCGGGATATAATTTTATATTATGGGAGGGGAATAAGTATTTTAATCTGCATTAAGGGTATTGAAAAGGGGTTTACATTGCAGAATTTCAGAGCTATTCTTTTAAGATCAAACGTGACAAAATTTTACGTTAACATCAGTTTATGTATTATATTAAAATGGAGAAAAATTCTTCTACAAAGAAAATTTAGTCAACGAATCTTCTATAATAAAAAATAGAATTTAATGCCATTTTATGTGTTATATTTCTAAATTAGAAAATACAGTTAAATTCATTAATGATAAAGACGTATCTATAAGAGCCGTAACAAGTACTCAGTATATACTCGGTACTCGGCTAATTTGCACTCGGCTAATTTGCTAAGTGCTCGGTACTCGGTCTAAAATTTAAATTCTGTATAGACTGAGATCGAGTAGTTGTAAGGACTTAATATTTTTAAGCAGTAGTTGAAATGACATAAATTTATAACTGATCTTATGAAATTTTTGAATTTTACGGGACCTATATCTTAAAGCTGTGTTCTAACAGCTCTAATGAATTTCACTGAAAAACACACTCGAGCTACTCTGTCATCATGCACCTAGTTATTTGTGGATTCCCTTATATAAAGTGCTCATGGCGTATGATGTATAATAACCTATGGTACATATCGCAACACAGTCCATTAGAAAATATTATAGATTAAGGTTACATTTCGAATCGTTTTCCCTTGCCATCGACATATTTTCTCTCATCATTGACTTTGAGATTGACCATGCTTTCATCATAGGCTTTAGTCGAATCCATATTTTATAATACTTCAAAGACCACCATTTTTTAAGAGAGCACCTTTAAGCAACTTTAAATGAAAGATTTTTTCTTATTTTTCGCCATATCGTATCGTTTTTAATTATTATCCTAAATACAAGGGAATTTCAGCATTTGCTCTCTAATTTTATTTAAAAGGTTATGCTGAATTTGCATAACTTTTAAAGTAAATTGAAAAACGAGAGCTTGTTTAAAAGTTAATTTTTTTTTCTGATACACTGTGCGACGACTTACAACAAAACAAAGTGTTTCGTTAAAATTTTTTCCTCTTTTTTTGTGAACAATGATTATCCGGTATAATTCTCGATCTATTTAAACTTTTAAAAAGTATCAGAAATATTACACCAGGGGATGGCATTTTCAAAAATGTTAAAGTGTTTAAAATTTGCATTTCAGATGCTGTAAATACTATATGAAACAAAAACATCGTAAAAATAGGTAAAGTTTCTCCTTAGGTCCGTAATGTATTTACTGTGAAAATTTTAAATCGATATGTACAATTGTTTTTATTTATAGTTCCTACTAGTTGAAAAATAAGCATCATTTTCAGTAAAATGCATTTTAGTTTATATAATGTCCTTAAAAGTCAGGATATTAAATGAAAAATTGTATAGTTTAACAGGTTCTAATTAGAATATTTCATTGGGGTTTGTTGTAAACGATTAAAAAAATGTCCAAACATTGTAAAAATGTTTAAAAAAATCAAATCTTTGAAGGCTTAAAGGTGATGTGTTTTTGTTAGTCTTTCATTATTAACCCTAGAATGCCCGAGATTTCTTGTATACCTATATTGCCCAAAAACAGTCAAAATGACTGCATTGTGAAAAAATAACAAATATGTAAAGAAATTTGTTTAAAATTAATTTTTAATATTATATAATAAAGGAGGGTGGAAGTAACTACAATTATTCATAAACTCATTGATATGTTATAGAAAAAGTCACCAAATTCTAAGAAATTGTGTCATTATATTTCATAATTGTTTTTCTAATTGAAATTAAAAAACAGTCAAAATGACTGCCTTGGGCAATCTAGTGTTAATCCATATAAACCATGCGCAATGTTGTCACTTTCTAACTCGATTTTGACCCTGTGTACCTAATGGCTATGGGTTGTTTTTACCACTGGTTAAAATCGCTGGTTAAAACCGATCTAACCACTGGTTAAAACCAAATGTAAGACAAATATTACTTTTCTGTCTACTTTAGTTCAGCTGAAGTAGTATGCAGCTATAGACGAATTCAAAGAATAACATAAATTTGGATTACTCAAAAAATGTTATATTTTATTTAATTTTTAATGACTTCCCAAATTTTACTTCTATTACCTTTTACACAATAAAACGATTTGAGATGTTTGACTACAAACTTACTTCGAAAAATTCCATTATTATCATGTCTGAAAAAGGGCTAATTTTCTTTTTTGCCTGACGCAGTATTTTTTTCAACTAAGTTTGAACTTTCTCTTAATTTTATTCTCAAAAATCTTTAGAGCTTTTTTTGATAGCATCGTGGAACTTTTTTTCTATCGTTAAACAAAATACTTTAAACGGTATTTTCCGAAGTTAACATTTTCTGTTTAGTTATGCGATGTTACTTTATTAAATCATGCTTGTTTAGAGTAGAAATTGTTAACACGTGTGCTTATTGATGAAAGTAAGATTTTAATTGAGTATTTTGAGTAAAAGATTATTTTGTTTTCGTTTCTTTTATTTTTATTTTTCTTTAAAAATCATTCTTCAAAAACCGGTTTTATAATGTGAACACCATATAGTGCGTTCATTGTGCTATCTTTATTGTGGTCTGAGTTAGTTGAAATATTTTTTTATAGGTCGCACATGTATTTTTAAACCAACGTAAGTCAAAAATAATTTTTTTTTTTAAATTGCTGCAACAATTTGTAATGCTGTACACAATAAACAATTGTGTGAAGAATTTCAGTAAAAATTTTAAGAGCTAAGAAAAAAAAAGGACTGAGTGTTATTTAAAGTAGACAATCTTGCTGAATTAATGGCAGGGACTTCTGCATAAAAGATTTCAAGCTAATTGGCAAATTTGACTTGCGATGCTTTAGAGGTACCTCTACGAAGCCTTATTTATTAGCACATCTTATGGTTAGTCAAAGCCTTAGCTGTAGCTAATATTAGTCAGACACTTCTGTTTTGCATGCTAAAACTGTGATAAAGCAAGAGGACTGGATTTAATGTTATTAGAGGATTTTATGTATGGATAATATAAAAACTGCAAGACAAAGACTAATAATCATAAAAACTACAATAATAATCCTAAGACTAATAAATAATCTGGCTTATATTCCATTTTACTTTCAAAATTTGGCGCCTCCCCGACAATGACCCTGCGCTTTCAGGTTGGAAACTGCTGGTCTAAGTAATAGTAGTATCAAAAAATGAACTCCTATGAAGTATATATAATCTAGTTTTTTTCCAACTCTTGTATTTAACGTCTTTAATGTATTTCTTTTCAAATGCACAGCTTTTTTTTAATCTTTGTATCATCTTTCTTCGCTTGTATCATAAATTGCTGACTCACTCTTCGCCGACCGCACGCAATGAAACGATAAGTTACCATCAATGAAGTGCAACATATCTGTGTCTCTTGTCATAGTTCCCAATTTCCTCTTTTTTTATAACCCTTTTTTTGACGTCACAAAATTGCTCAGAAAAAAAGTAAAACAATGTTTTCTGCGATACTGGGTGGGAGGGGAAACGCTAATGCGTTTGGGAACGTTGAGGTCGCCATTTTATTTAATCTCAAAACAGGGCCTCCCGAAAACGAAGCAAATTCAGTTAAGTGCTCCCGTCGAATCATTGGTTCGAGATTATTTCTGTTACGCCGGGGCAGTCGACTGGAAAATGCGCATTGGACACTCTTTTTTTTTTTACTTTTTAAGGCAAGATTTTTATGGCCTTCTTATTTGTGTTGCATGCATAAAAGCTTGGGGAAATCTTCTTCTGGTTTTGTTAAGTAATGGAGAAAATTATGCGGAGCCTTTTCACCGACAAGGGTAACATGGAACTTCACTCGTAACAGGCTCTTCTCCGGTTGTTACTCTCCCGGAAGCATTCAAAAAATAAAGTTACTCAAAATATGTGACCTTTTCGAAATTCTTATGCTGTGGTTTGAATTTTACATATGCAATTCGAGTGGCATTATCATCTCATCTTTTAGAAACATTTATAAATACTTATATAACACCCAAAACTTTAGGGCTGTATTGTGGGTTACAAGCATATTGCACAGGAAATTTATTTGTAAACTAGTCACTACAAATGCTTTTTTTTAATCTGTTTTAATGCGCCTCATTTTAGAAGAAACTTTCTTTATGTCAAAATTCTTTATGTCAAAAATGTTTTCAAATATCTAGTAATATCTCATATTATACTTGAAGTGAATAAAACTTTAATTTAAAAATGTGTTAATATATATATCTTAATACAATCTTAATATTGTATACATATCTTAATACATAGTATTTTCTAATGAGCTGTGTTGTATTATGTACCATGTTTTTTACTTACTTGTACTATATACCAGGTGTAATTGATATAAAGGAATCCATAAACAACTGCCAGAACGATGACCAAATAGCGTTTGTGTTTTCAGAGTTTTATTACAGCTGTTCTTAAACAGCTTTAAGATATAGGTCCTGTATAGGTCTGTATGTAATAAATCATTGAGTTTCAAAACCTCGAATAACAGACAAATAACAAAATAATAATCGTAATTTTGTTTGGTGATCTTTTACTTCTCTTCTTTCACCGTTGGTTCAATTTGTTACAATGTAGATGAGTCCAAATCGTGTGATTGTACTGTAAATTAACGTTCACAGATTCCTGAAACATGGCATTACCATGACATTTATTATGGGAATCTTGGCAATATTTTTAATCCTCTTTAGTTACCGAGATATATTTTCTGGATGGAATAAGTATTTAGTAAAAATATGATTTTCATCGTATGCACATATGTCTGTTCGAGAGTCCTTCAACAAAAACATTTAAAATTTACCAATAATATGATGAGAGATGCAGTTAAATTTACACACACTATCATTGCATGATGGTGCAATCGGTAGTGCATGTCCTTTAATGCTAGTTCAAATTACGTTTATACACACACACACACACACACACACACATATATATATATATATATATATATATATATAAATATATATATATATATATATATATATATATATATATATATAATATATATATATATATATATGAAATAAGGGCAAGATTCATCCAAAAGCACAACACATTTTATTTCAGGTGACGATACATCAAATCTATACAACAGCCAAGAACTTTTGAAATATCGTGCACACACACATTTTAAGTAGAGATTTCTAAGGTAAAAAGACAACGAATAAACCCTAAGCACATTTGATCACGTGATAAAAAATACCGGTGTTTAAAAGGAACGCGTTTACTATTAGCTAAAGAAGTACAGACAGAGGCTGAATTTAGTCTATAGCGTGTCTGGAGGGAAAAATCAGAATGACCGCGCAAACTCCAAAGTAATTTATAAACAGAAGTTATTAAATTAATATTAAAATATGTAATAAGGGATTTTAATATTACACACATACACACACACACACACATATATATATATATATATAAATTTTATGCAGCCCTTAGGAATTGGTTTTAAGCTGAAGGTCCCGAGTAATGTACCGTAATGTAGACCGTAACGTTCGAATCTAACCAAACCATCTTAACAACATCGTAAGGAAAAATATTTTTATTTTCTATTTAAATCTCAAGAATTAAAGTACTTATTGTAAGTAAGATGTAATTGGTAGTTGTTTTACCAATATCTGCACAACTCAGCAGTTAATATTGGTAAGGTTAAATAATTGGCTTTAAGCTGAATGTCTCTTTAACTATAAACCAGAATGTAGACCGTGGTGTTCAAAACCAGTTAGATTAGCTAAAAGATATCCCTTTCTGTTTACTTCTCAAAAACCAAAGTACTTATTGTACGTAAGATGTAATTGGTAGTTGTTGAACCAATATATGCACAACTCAGCAGCTAATATTGGTAAAGTTAATGAATTGGCTTTAAGCTGAAGGTCTCGGGCCATAGACCACGAGGTAGATCGTAGCTCTCAAAACCAGCTAGATTATTTAAAAGGCATTCCTTTCTATTTACATCTCAAAAACCAAAGTACATGTTGTACATAAGATGTAATTGAGAGTTGTACCAATGCCTGCACAACTAAGCAGCTAATAGTGTTGGGAGCTAATATTGGAGGAATTAAGAAACTGGCTTTCAGTTGAAGGTCCCGAGCAGTAAACTCTAATATTGAGCATATCACTCGAAACCAACCCATTCAAACAGTATCCCAAAAGAAAACATATCTTTCTATTTTCATCTCAGGACTCTAAGTACTTATTGTTAATAAGATGTAATTGGCAGTTGTTGTATCAATATCTGCACAACTGAGCAGTTAATGCTGGTACATTTTCACGTACTGCAATGTTTCAGAGTACTTCGGTTGTTAAATTAACCAAAATATGGAATAGGATTTAAAATTATGTTTAATTTTTGCTCGAAAATATCAGCTCTTCACTAAATTGAATCAACAATATGTAACCAAACGCCTGTAAAATAACGGAAAATCAAACAAGGGGTCGGTAGAAAGCACTTTTAAGTTTTAATTTTGACACTAAACTGTCGTCTTTAAGTAGTATGTTCTGGTTTGAAAGTTTATCACACATCAATTAGTATACGTTGATAAAGCTATGGATTTAGTTTAGGATTACTTTTTAAGGTGAAGACTGCACGCATTTCTCATGTGATAGAAAAACATTCTCGACCGATTGAAGACTTTATCACACGTGAACCTGAACCAAAATAAATCGGTTGAAATTCTATCTCTATCCCAGATAGCAAATTTAGTTTGCAGCAAACTTGCAGAAGTCTTGCTTCGCAAGCCTACAAACTTACAGCAAGTTCAGCATGACAAGCCTGCAAGTTTGAAACGAGACAGCAGCAAGTCTAAGAATTTTCGCTTGCTTCAAGGTTGTCATGACAAGGTTGCGACAGTTTTGCAGCAAAATAGCGTTTCAAAGGAGTGGCCGCTTTATGTTCCGTACTTGCAGGAGTTTAGCAGCAAGTTTGTCACGTTAAATTTGTTATGACAAGATATTATCCAGACAAAATCAAACTTTCTCCAAGTATGCATGCTATCTGGGATCGTACTTGAAATCCATGCATTCTTCATCTTGAAAAGGAATCTTAAATTGAATCTGTTGCTTATTCAATGTGAACAGATTAAAGCGAAATATAGTCTTTAGGAGCCTCATGTTGCATTTTACCACAGTGCTCCAACCAAATCGACGTTAGAACGTATAGTCTGGGCTATAGCAATGGTCTTCAAACCGAGAACCGCGAGTATGTTTTAAGCGTTGTAAAGAACTAAAACATAGACTGTGGTTTTGTATTAAGTCTATAAGATACGAATAACTATCCTAGCCTCTATGAAACAAGGTTTAGTGCTGGTAGCTAGCCATCTGTGCTGGCTGTGCTCTAATATAATAGCAAGGTGCTGCTTTTAGGTACTAGAGTGCCTGGGTCAAATCCAAATGACAGTATGGATGTCTGTAACAGTTTGGAATCGTATACATTTAATTAATAAGGAATATCAATTAAATATTCTATTTAAAACATCATATATATATAAAAATGTAATTGTCCTTTGGCGTAATCTAAAAGATGTTGCTTGTATGATAAGCCTGTCCTGTAAATCTTAACTATAACATAAATGAGTTATTGTAAGTGTATTTAAATTAGAGCGCTTTAGTGTATTGTTTTGGTACAATGGAGCTAATGAGACCAGAATCAGCTGCTTAACCTGTTGAGGACGGTTGCATTATATATATATATATATATATATATATATATATATATATATATATATATATATATATATATATATATATATATATATAATGTTTTAAACTTATTACCAATATTCCTTATTACCAACAGATTTAGCTATTTCTGTCACAGTGCAATTTGTGAATACTTGAGAAATTACTGAATCAGGTATTGCATATGATTCTCCTGTCCTGTAAAGGTTAAGCAGTTGATATCTGTCTCATTTGCTCTGGTGTAGCAATAGAAACCCATAGCGTTTAAAAACAAACCATCTTAATAACTAATTCATGATGAATTTATTTATTTAACGAAACCATTTGTTATGAAATATTAGAATTCAGTCAAACTCTTAATTTTTTACTTCATGTTGAAAAAACATTATATTAATACCCGTTAATCGGTATATAACATGAAAGGGTAAAAGCAGATTTCTCCCCCCCGTTTTGTCTTCACCCCCTGAATCCGTTTTCCATCTTTGAGTACTTCTTGACAGACGTCATCATCTTGAGTCTTTTTTTTCTCGAAACTTGTAAATAATTGGTTTACTGATAACGGCTCGAAGAGATTTTTATTCTGAATTTATGTGATAACCCTACACTCCGATTGTCACATGACTCCTTGTCGCATCTTTTGAGAGATGAAAGAATCGTGTTGTTGATAGATCAGAGTGTATTGCATCTGAGTAAAGATGGTAGTTGTGTTGAAGTTGTGTGGTTGTTGTGTTGGCCCTACTACATGCGACACAAAATGTTAAGAATATTAGTTGTAAATGTATATTTGATTTAATATTGTATGGTGGGAGAAATTCGGATGATGTGTAAGGAAAATATTACCCAGGTTGTTCTAAAATAAAGTTTCATACTTACATCTTGTAATTAATCGTTAATCAACGGGATTTCAACTTTTAGGAATGCTTCATTTTAAACGAGGGATTAGGATCTGTAGATATAATTTAATTTTCAGTTGATGATTGTCAAATTTCGTAAGCATGATGGGCATCATTAAAATTCAATGAAATAAGTCTTACCCTCCCAGGATGGCATAAAATGGAAGCAGTTATCTCATATTGTACAATTTTCTCTAAAACATTACTTCATTTATATCTTTAAAATACATGTCTCGAAATTATATCCTTATCCTCTGATAAAAGCATTCTTTTAATTCGTTAATTGGAAATAAAAATTTCTGAATATATGTGATGTGTGACAATGGTTTTTGTATTTGTATTTTGTGGCAAAACATTGTTATGTAAGCGTATAAATTCATAGATCTTATTCCTATCAAGGTGTTTTTTTATGCCAGTAAATTCTCTCATTGTAATGCTGTTTCTTCCACCTTTGGTATCACAACACTCTATATATTTCTTCAAAAAGCGTATGAATGCTGTTTCGGATAGACACTTTTGTTATTAATTTATTGTTAATGTAGATTACTCTTGGGAGATACTTTTAAATTATCCCCATAATTACGAACTTTGTTAATTTTAATAGCAGTCACAGAAATCTTAAAAGTTGTCACTTTCCATTGCTATCGCTGGTATTTAGGTTTTGTCTCAAGACTATTGTCTACATCCCTCAATTAGTTGCTGCCCTCTTTTATGATGAAAGGTTATGATATATCTCATGGCACTGTTTCATAACACTGTTCGAAACACTATTTCATAATAAATGCTTAGAATTTTCATGCTTGTTTTGAAACTGCATTAAGCATCCCTCAATTAGATACAACCCTTTTCACTAAGATAAAATAAATAAATAAATAAATTTTCTCAGATAAGAAAAAATATATGTGTGAAGCCTAGAAACACTGTTTCATAATAGATGCTTAATAATTTTAGGATTTTTTTAATACTCTATTTAATATGAATAGGCTTCGTTGTTCTGAAAGTGAAACAGTTATTGTGCAGTACTTAAGATAGGATAAAATAAAAACAAGTGATTTGTTTTATTCATGCTTTTTACATATTTATTGGTCAAGGGCGTATTTATAAAGGGGTCCCGGTGGGTTTGGGCCCTCTCCAAAATATTTTCAATGTAGTGTTACAAGATATTTTAAACTTTTTAACATTTGTGTATATTACTAGTTTCCATTGTAAATGTTAAGACATTTTCAACCATGAGAAGAGTAAAATCAGTTCTCTGCAATGAAATTGGTCACAAGACACATTTAGCCACAGTAAATCACAAGCTGGCCAAGATTGCACAAGTTTCACAAGCTGGAAAAATTAATTCACTATTATAAAACGGTAGTTTTTATACTACTGATTACATTACATTGTTTTTAAATTTTTATGGCATAAAAAGTATTAAATTTTTGTAAAAAATAAAAAAGGAAACAGACGTACCATAATTTTCTCTCTATTTTTTATTTCCTTTTCGTTTATAAAACTATTTTAGTTTAAATTCGTCTGGTGAATACTGGAACGTAAATGAGATATGTTTTAGTATTTACCAGGCGAATTTAAACCTGGTAAAAAGTTAGAGTGTAAAATAAGACACAATGTGGTTGTAAATATATTTTTCCAAAATACATTAAAATTACGTTCAGTGTTGCCGATACGTTTTATGTATGTATGCACAACTATGGATATAGGTATGGCATGTGTATCTATTTATAAATGTATGTACGTACTTTGTGTGTAGTGACTATATATCTGTGAGACTGAAAGTTCACTGTACTTCGTATGAAGATTTTGGATCTCAAAAAAATTTTTAGCTACGTCACTTTTATTGGATATTTTGTCTAACGAAAAGTTCATTGAGTCTCTATTTAATATTTGATCTTTTTTAAAAAAAAATCTAATATGCATTTTATACGCGTAGTAAAATGCTACCAAAATAATTTTTCAATTCATCCAATTTTTCATCCAATATATTAAAGTAAAAAGAAAAATTAATCTAAATTTAAAAAAAGAATGTTCTTGTACTTCTATCATTACGCATCCAAACGAATGTTTAAAATCTGCCACGTTTTTAGTACCTCCATCAATGAGTAGAATAGTCGTTAATATGATATCAAAATATGATACGGCAAAAGAAGAAACTTTCAATAACATAACAAAAATATCAAAATTAACATAAAAAACTGTTTAATACACCCTCGGGGGCTCTGGAAATTACTCCTTTCTACAGATTTCATCCGGATCGAACATCAATTACTCCCCCTCAATTTGGCTAAATGAAATTAAAAATGATTCTGTTTCTGGAAGATATTATCGGACTCGCCTCTGTAGACACGAACGCTGAAGATTATTTCGCTGCAGGTTGGAGAAATCCCGTTAAAAACATCAAGTTCGGAAATCAATTCAGTTTATCTGAAAACGTGATCGGGAAAGATAATGGCGGCCCGGTATTAAATTCTCAATCTCAAACTAAGTAAACAACATGTCGAAGGGCTAACGATTGGCGTTATCTCAGCATAAAGAATAAGAGGGATATTAAATATTGAATCAGTTGGCGCAGATGGAAGTATCCATAGAAATGTGGAAAAATGGGAAAGAATTAGTAAGATTTTCCGAATTTCTAATTTTGTACGTTTGTTTTTGAGTATGTTTTACTAACATATAGTTATTTTCTTAACTGTGGGTTTACAGCGGGAGTTCAAGATATCAAATTGGGTAGCATCATGGATTTGGAGAAAATGAATTTCGATAACATCGAATTTGACAGCTTTGAACAAGTTGTCTGACCAAAAGTTAACAAGCAGGACCTCTTAGGTCATAACCTTTGTAGTGTGGTCTCAATATTTAAAATGTTAACAATCTGTCGAGAGGCTAACTGATAGCACTATCCCGGAAAAGATAAAATGCATAAGTGGTTGTAGAAGCAATCACACAACTAAAGCAAACCATGAATACTACTTCCTTCATTCTTTCTTGTGGATTTATAAGTAGATTTATAGGTTTTGTTTCTAGCAATAAAATGTTCTGAAAAGCAAACCACTGAGAAGAAAGGGGAATTCCAAGTATACCCTTAGATAACGATCTTCATACATCTTGAGTTGGTGATATCCATACAAAAGTGGAAAAGAATTAGTGAGGTTTTCCGATTTCTAATTTTGTATTTTCATTTTTGAGTGTTTTTTACTAACACGCAGTTGTTTTTAAACAGTGGAATTACTAGGGGCTTTTAAGATATCAAATCTAGTAGCATCATGAATTTGGAAGATGGGCGTCTGCGATAAACATCGAATTTTGCAAGTTTGAGCAAGTTGTTTAACTAGAAGTTAACCAGCAGGATCTCTTAGGCCATAACCTTTGTAGGGAGGTCACAATGTTAACGAGCTGTCGAGAGGCTAACTAATAGTATTGTCCTGGAAAGATAAAATGGATGAATGTTTGTAGAAGCAATCACACAACTAAAGCAAACCAAGAATACTACTGCACTTCCTTCTTTCATGTTGATTTATAAGTGGATTTATAGTTTTTTTCTGTAATAAAATGTTCTGAAGAGTAAACCAGTGGGATGAAATAGGAATTTTAAGTGTAACCTTACACAGTGATCTTCACACACTTTAAATAGATTTCGACACAGGCGTATCTACGGGTATTAGGGTTAACTACCAAAACTTAATTTACAAAGACCTTGGCTGCTAGAACTGCCTAATTTACAAAGTATATTCTATTTAAAGAATTGAAGTTGCAAAAACTGATCCTTAACTGTAAATGTGTCTCGAAAACAAGGTATTCTGGATTCTAGCATTTATAAATGTAGCCATAAATTGAATTCGTCAGAATGTTATAATATTCTTCTTTTATTGCGCTAACTAATTTACTATAGCATTGTTTCTCTAAAACGAGAAACAATGCATGTTTGAATCTCATTTGAGAATCTCAAAATAAAAATTCTATGTTTAGACTTATATGCAGAATCAATACGCTATAAATTTCCAGTTGTGACTTTTTTTCCTAACTAATGTAGCTTTACCTACCGACCTAAGCAGATATGTCTGCTATACTGATTTGTAAAGTTAAATAATTTTTAATTTTACTAGTTGTTTGCTTACATAAAAATGGCTGATTATTCTGATTTAGGGCTGAAATAGTCTGATTATTCAAATATTTTTTAGAATTGCAAGCAATTTTTCTCATTAAATTACGTTATACTAGCATTTTAACTGCTCTGGTGTCAATATAATATATTTGTATACTGATCTTTGTTCAATTATAGAATCTATAAAGCAGTGTTTCAGATTTTAAATTTTAATGAAATTTGATTTTAAATAGACTTAAATTCGTCGTAAAATGTTTGTGATGAATCTGTGGAGTATAAGCCGTTTCAACGTATGATAAACATATAAAGCATATCTATACACTATACAGTTACACAATAGGCAATACAGTTTTACTTTTTATTTAAGTTCACGAACAGGATAAAAAATACTTTATTATTACCTTTTAGATATATGTTTGATTTTGTAAATGATATTTTTAGTTCTGAAACTACATGATTTAAAACTATTTTCTACCCACGAAAAAAATAATAGATATAGTAGTAGTTTGGGCTTTGAAAATACATAAAATCTAAAAATACTTTATATCGCAGCCTTTAAATAAAATTCATTCGAGCTGATGACGGTTTGTTTATATAGAGTCCAGAAATGAAACTTTACAAAAGCGATGCCAAGCCCCTCGTTCTCGATTCTCTGTCGGTTTCTTTTTCTTCGTGTGTTGGTTGTTATATTTAAAGTAGTTGGGAAGAAGATTGAAAGGAGCAATGGGATTTTTTATTAACTGGTAATAGTAATGAAATTTATTAAAATATTTTTCTAACTTATTAATATTTTGTTTGCGAAATATTATCTAAAATAACTCAAAAGAAGGATTTTTAACTAAATTGCATTTTAATCGAAACAATATATATGAACATAACTTTATTCAAGTATTATGCAACAGTGGAAAGTAAGATGTTTAAATCAAATGCAGAGAAAATTTGAAATATTTACTTTAAATCAAGTAGTTTTTAAATATAGTGTTATATAATTATTTTGTGTAAATTATACCACAAAAATATTGCCCTTTCACACGTCAACAGATGTGTTAGAAAAGTTAGAAATATTTTTACCGTTAAAGAATAAGCAATTTTTTCGTGTGATTCCGAAATATATTCAACCGATTAAAGGCCTTATCACACGTCAATCTGAATCAAAATAAATCGATTGAAAATTTTTCGTTCTTACAAGACAAATCTGCTTATTTTTCAACGGGAAAGGAAAACCTAACCTGAATTTGTTGCTTTTTCAACATGTGCGTCTTTATGTGGGATTAGGCCTTTATATTACACATCAGTTTGAAAGAGGAGGTCTAAGTCAAATACACACAAAAAACAAATTTATTAATTTTCTCCATTCTGTTGTCTTGATGAGTATGATAATGGTTTTTTGTATTTTATTAATAGGACTATTGACAAATTTTCAAATTGGCTTATATTGAAATTTGTGTAAAGTGATGTTTGATTGTTCTCGACTAGAATAAAATAAATGAGAAGGTTCAAAGTACAGTAGTCGCAACAAAACAGAATGACTTTAATAAGTTTTTTCAAACCGTAATTTTTAGAATGTAAAGTATTCGTCAATATATCCATATAAGAAATTCAGTTAAAAACAGGGCGATTGTTGTGCTGGTAGATGATGCAATACGTTTAAGATTGAAAACAGAGAATTTTATTACTTATCAAATTTGTCAGTGCAACAGGAATACTTAGTGGTCTATTACTATATTACATATAGTAGTCCAGTGGTTAATTAATTTATATGTAACATAGAAAATTATTAGCATGAAACTTGTGTATAAAATTTATCAGTGAAAAAGTTCTCCGTAGCAGATCATTATCTATGCCATTACCTAGACCTTAATTGATTTAAATGTAGCACCTTATCAAACTTACCGATGAAAAATACAGTGATTCTACTCATGTAGTATATATAGGTATCCCAAGTATCTTTTCCTTACTCGTATATTTATAGATCTAATATTCAAAATAATCATAAAATGGTAAAAATAAAATACTTTTACCTTCACGAAAAATCATCTGAAAATGTCTAATATTGCCATTTCTGTTAATTACCCAACTAATGAAGAATAAATCAACATGAGACCAAAATAAGCGAAAATCGGGTCAAAATTCATTTCTAAACGATTAATTCATCTATCTGGAAACCCGGAGATCAAACTGTCTATAACAGTATTTTTTCTAGGCTCCTACAGTGATAGACCTTACTGTATTGTTATTATTGTCATTATTATTAATACGGAATTACATAAATTTCCGTTTTGGGATTTAAGATTAAACCGGAAGCTGGAGAGCTTAATGTTGAAAGTCAAATAATGCACCGGATGAGAAATTAAGCTCTAATCAAAGCTTAGATTTTTGCTCGAATTCATGAGTATCTGATGATACAGAATGTCGAGTGTGTAATACGAAAAACCAAGAGACAACTGGTCGGTATTTAGCACCATCTCCGCTTAGGCACCAAGTCAGCAGCGCCAGTTTCATTGAGAGCATGATCGTTTTTACGGTCTGTTCGGCATTTACTACCGCCATCCCGTCTAGCCGTTACGCGTCTATTTCTGGACTACATCCCACTGTTTCAGCGATTCCCCCGTCGAGTTCGAGACGTGTCTAGCCGTGTGTGGCATGCTCCGATTTCTCTCACATGCCGTGGAGAGAGTTTTTGACCCGCAGCAGTGGAGATTGGAGTAATGTGACGCCCTTTTTCCGTTTGCATGCGAGGATCTATCCATTTGTTCATTCGACCGTGCATGTAATATTAGAACCGATTGTAAATACGTCTGCCTACCCCTTTTTTTCATTACTTTGTCTCGTAAGATCATATTTTCAATTATTGAGATGAATTAATCGTTTAGAAATGAATTTATACATGGGGTTCGCTTATTTTGGTCTCCTGTTGATTCATTCGTCATTAGCGGGATAATTTATGAAAATGGCAATATTAGACATTTTAACATGATTTTTCGTGAAGGTAGAAGTATTTTATTTTTACCATTTTATGATTATTTTGAATAATGGGTTTATAAATATACGAATAAGGGAAGGATACGTGGGATACATATACACTACCTGAGTAGAATCACTGTTTTTGCACTGGTAAGTTTGACAAGCTGCTACATTTAAATCAATTAGCCATTTAATGTCTAGATAATGGTATAGACAATGACCTGCTATGGATAACTTTTTCATTGATAAATTTTATACACGAGTTTTATGCTAATGTTTTCTATGTTATATATAAATTGACTAGCCGCTGGAATAGTATATGTAATATAACATTACTAATAGACCACTAAGTATTCCTGTTGCACTGTCAAATTTGATAATTAATAATATTCTCTGTTTTCAGTCTTAAACGTATTGCATAATCTACCAGCACCAATCTCCATGTTTTTAACTTATGTGGATATATTGCTAAATTTCCGTTACTTGGACATTACCCTAGTGCAGCACTCATCAATTTCTGTGTACCTCTAGTTCTATAGGGAATTCCTTTCGAAACAATAGGGTTTCTGGAATAGGGGAAATGACGTAGAATGCAAATCTATTCTCAAAATTAACGATAAAACTAGGTATGACTCGTGCCGTATTTTTAAAGGACCAAGGGTTATGCAATTGGTTAATTTGCTTTGTTGCCTGTTGTGTTTGTGTATTTATTTAAACATAATCCACTGATTTCTGTCTCTGTGTAACTCAAATGCTTCTCTTTCCATAAGGGAGACGGGATGCCTCCTTACAACGCATATGGAGCCCCACCATTGATCACCATGATGCCCAAAGAGGTACCGTTGTTATACTCTGCAGAAGAACGCGTTACCTAACAGCGCGCTCCTAACTAACAAGCTTGCTTCTTTCATTAACAGCTCGTGCTCGAGAAACTGTCATCTCTAATATGGTTCTCAGGCTTAAACATTTCCTTTAACGATAACTTATTTTTGTTGGTTTCTAATCTTTAACGAAATGCTTTACTTTTAACCCATAAGTTTGTAACACAGGACATGTATTACTTTATGGCTGTTGTGTTGAAATTTTTGACTGTATTGTTTGTTCATTATGTAGTGCTCATCAAGCACTCAGAAAAGCTAATTGATGCTCTCTTAAAAACTTCAAATTATTATGTTGATAGTTTCAATTCAACGCAGTGCTATGGGCGAAATGAAGGAATTTCAAACTTTATAATATATTAACTTTTTGAAAATTGTAAAACTATGGTATCTACTTTGTCTCTAAGCTTTTTTTATATTTGTTCTGGATCGCAGAACTTTGGGTGATTCTAGTTGCAACAGTTCATTTTATATTGAAAGAACATATTTAAAAGTAATAGATATTAGCTGTAAAGTACAACACAGTTATAAAAGTCTGTGGTGTGGTTCAAGTTAAAACAACTTCTTTAAGATAAAAAGAGTATTCATTCATTCTATTTGAAAGGTAATATAAAATAATATAAACGTTTACAAGCTTACCAGTTTCAAGTATTCCTAAATTTACAACATTACTAACATGTTATTCTCCTGAGAAAAAAATGAAAAATTATTTATACAGCCATAAAATTTGCATAAACTGCTTTTAGAATTTTAGAAAGTATTCTGACATAGTTCAAAAGTGGAGATTGTAGTTGTCCAATAAAAAGCATATCTATTTCATGTATATGAAATATTCTTGATGCTCAATATCATAGTCTGAAATACAAATAAAATAACTTCATTATTTAGTATGTAATAGAGAAGACATTAAGTTAAACATCACATTTCTATTTACGTTAATGCAGAAGAACGCGTTACCTAACAGCGCGCTCCTAACTAACAAGCTTGCTTCTTTCATTAACAGCTCGTGCTCGAGAAACTGTCAGCTCTAATATGGTTCTCAGGCTTAAACATTTCCTTTAACGATAACTGTTATTTTTGTTGATTTCTAATCTTTAACGAAATGCTTTTCTTTTAACCCATAAGTTTGTAACACAGGACATGTATTACTTTATGGCTGTTGTGTTGAAATTTTTGACTGTATTGTTTGTTCATTATGTAGTGCTCGTCAAGCACTCAGAAAAGCTAATTGATGCTCTCTTAAAAACTTCAAAGTATTATGTTGATAGTTTCAATTCAACACGGTGCTATGGGTGAAATGAAGGAATTTCATATGAGGGAATTTCAAATTTGATAATATATTAACTTTTTGAACATAGTAAAACTATGGTATCTACTTTGTCTCTAAGCTTCTTTTATATTTGTTCTGGCTTGCAGAACATTGAGTGATTCTAGTTGCAACAGCTGATTTTATATTGAAAGTATATATTTAAAGGTAATAGATATTAGCTGTAAAGTACAGCACGGTTATAAAAGTCTGTGGTGTGGTTCAAGTGAAAATAACTTCTTTAAATTAAAAGAGTATTTATTCATTCTACTTGAAGGGTAGTATAAAATAATATAAACGTTTATAAGCTTACCAGTTTCAAGTATTCCTAAATTTACAACATTACTAACATATTATTTTCCAGAGAAAAGAATGAAAAAAATATTCATACAACTATAAAATTTGCATAAACTGCATTTAGAAGTTTAGGTTTAGAAAGCATTCTGACATAGTTAAAAAGTGGAGATTGTAGTTGTCCAACAAAAAGCATATCTATTTCATATATATGCAATGTTCTTGATGCCCAGTATCATAGTCTTAAATGGAAATAAAATAACTTCATTATTCAGTATGTAATAGAGAAGACATTAAGTTAAACATCACATTTCTATTTACGTTAACTCTACTTGTTATAAGGGTGCAATTACTACATAATCTATGTCGTTGAAAGCAAGCCTTGGTCAAAACTAAAATGAGAAAGGGAGACTGTGTTAGTATGTATAGAAGATATTACATGGAATTGTGTGTGTGTTATGCCCTAACATTTCTCTGTATGCTTTGAGAACTACTAAAACTATTTTGCCAGTTATCACTTTGAATGATTTTATATAAAGTAAAATACGGTTACCATGATAAAAATCCATGGAATACCATCATGAAAATCTTCATACTCTAACGATATACTTCAGCATTCATCTGTATGCTTTTAAAGTTACTAAAATTGTCTTATTATATATCACTTTGAATGAAAAAATATAGTTATGTATATTTTGAGTAAGATACAGTTTATACTATTTATCCCCTTTGACAACTCATAATTGGTGACCCCAGCCCTTAAATTAAGCTATAAGCTATTAAGGATGTATACATAAAGCTAACAAAATATTTTAATTAACCATGTGAATACATTATGCGTATAACTGAAATTTATTTTAAGCTTTTACATATAAGTGCTTAAATGTTATTGTTTAACAACAGTTTATACTTCTAAAAATTTCTTTTAATAGTACATAAAGATTATTAATTAGAATAGAAATTTTTTTTTATCATACTTATTGGTACGATACACGGCTAGTTTTTTTATTATCTCAGTAGATTATTTTAGTAATTACATACCATTTATCTTACAATATTTGTCATTGAGATCAATTTATCTAAAAGAACATGCTAATTAACTGGAATGTATGATACAGAGCTATTTTCCTGATCTACTGTAGATTATTTTAGCATATACAGACCATATTTAAGGCAATATTTGTTTGTCATTGAGGTCAATTATCTAGAAGGACATTCTAATTAACTGGGGTGTCAGTGTAGCTGATTTTAATTCAATTATGTTTAATTATTAATAAGAGAACTTGTTGTTCCTGGAACGGTAGTAACTTGCTTCTACAATGCTTTCAGTGCTATCTGTTGATCTTTTAAAATCAAGTTTGATTGATAAACTTTCTTGTAGAATGAGCTTCTGAGTAATGAAGAAGTGGGTAAATTACTAAAATTATTTTACTATGCATCAGCAATAAGTTCCCTTAAATTTTAAAATCAAGTTTGATTGATAAACTTTCTTGTAGAATGAGCTTCTGAGTAATGAAGAAGTGGGTAAATTACTAAAATTATTTTACTATGCATCAGCAATAAGTTCCTTTAAATAGATTTTTCTCAAAATTTACGCATGTGTTTATTAAATTCGTTGCATACTTGCAGATGCATATCACATATATACACATACATACATGCATACAGAGACAAATATATAAGTATATGTGTATATGCAAGTATAAAGATATACATATATGCATATATATATATATATATATATATATATATATATATATATATATATATATATATATATATATATATATATATATATATATATATATATATATATATATATATATATATATGTAATGAGACGGACTGAATGATTTTATATAAAGTAAAATAAGTTACCATGATGAAAATCCCTGGAATACTATCATAAAAATCTTCATACTCTAACGATATACTTCAGCATTCCTCTGTATGCTTTGAAAGTTACTAAAATTGTCTTATTATATATCACTTTGAATGAAAAATATAGTTATGTATATTTTGAGTAAGATAAAGTTTATACTATTTATCCCCTTTGACAACTCATAATTGGTAACCCCAGCCCTTAAATTAAGCTATATGCTTTTAAGAATGTATACATAAAGCTAACAAAATATTTTAATTAACCATGTGAATACATTATACATACAACTGAAACTTATTTTAACCTTTTACATATAAGTGCTTAAATGTTATTGTTTAACAACAGTTTATACTTCTAAAAATTTCTTTTAATAGTACATAAAGATTATTAATTAGAATAGAAATTTTTTTTATCATACTTATTGGTACGATACACGGCTAGTTTTTTTATTATCTCAGTAGATTATTTTAGCATTTACATACCATTTATCTTACAATATTTGTCATTGAGATCAATTTATCTAAAAGAACATGCTAAATAACTGGAGTGTATGATACAGAGCTATTTTCCTGATCTACTGTAGATTATTTTAGCATATGCAGACCATATTTAAGGCAATATTTATTTGTCATTGAGGTCAATTATCTAGAAGGACACACTAATTAACTGGGGTTTCAGTGTAGCTGATTTTAATTCAATTATGTTTAATTATTAATAAGAGAACTTGTTGTTCCTGGAACGGTAGTAACTTGCTTCTACAATGCTTTCAGTGCTATCTGTTGATTTTTAAAAAGTAAGTTTGATTCACCAACTTCTTTGTAGAATGAGCTTCTGAGTAACGAAGAATTGGGTAAATTACTAAAATTATTTAACTATGCATCAGTTATAAGTTCCCTTAAATAGAATTTTCTCAAATTTTACATATGTGTTTATTAAATTCGTTGCATACTTGCAGATGCATATTGATATTTACACATATATACACATACATGCATGCATACACACAAATATATAAGTATATGTGTATATGCAAGTATAAAAATATACATATATGCATATATATATGTAATGACACGGACTTCTCGATGGGTGGTTGCAATCATGGCCATAAAAATGATACCGTTTTAGCTAAAAACCTTTATTAAGATAACGATGGAGGACGGGTTCCCACTTCATCAGAGGGACAGGACAAACTGAAGGGTCAGCTAGGATGAAGTTCTATGTACAAGACACGTAACACCTGGGTCAACATGTGTGGGAAAATATATGCCCAACAACATCGTGCATCTCCTTTTGTTTGGAAATTTCCTAAATTGTCCGCTAGGGCCGTTTAGAGTTTTAATCGGTCGAGCCCCTTTTCTGAAGGCGTAAACTGTATCCTCAGTGGTCAATTTAGGTTAGGTGTTAAAAAGGGAAATGCAAAATGACGTTGGAATTTTTAACCCTTGATTTAAGCTTTGAAAACCCCTGAGAATTTTTCTTACAATATATATACATATATGCATATATATATACATATATGCATATATATATATACATCTATGCATATATATACATCTATGCATATATATATACATCTATGCATATATATATACATATATGCATATAATATATATATATATATATATATATATATATAGTCATATAAAGGATATTCAAATTAGTAAATTAATAAATAGTTATTAGTGGGTAATAGTGCACTTTAAAGAAACTAAGTTTCATAAAGTATTTAGATTATATATTTCTTTTTCTCAGGAAACTCAATCTTGTTCCCCCCCCCTCTAAGTTGTATCACTAAATCAGGTACTGTTTACAAATTTATTGATTCTGCTTATGTGATATTAGCTTAACCCTTAGATGAGAGCAAATAACATATGTTTGAACAGTGTACAAGTTATATTTCGGACCTTTATGTTTTATCACAGCTTAGGTCCAAGATACAATAACATACTTGTTAAATGTTTTCCGCTTATTTTAAAAGATAAATCAGTTATTTGTGCAAGAATTGAATTTTTATAACTAATGTATATTTCACTTGTTCCAATTTGATAAACATCATGCCTTAGAGCACATCGGGCTTAAAATTATCATATATACGGATATTTATTTGTATTGGAATATAATTTGTTTAATATATATATAATTTTTTTTTAAGTATCCTAACTCCCTGTTAGATGATGGACAAATAACTGTGCATTTACGAGTTAAAAATTACATAAGAAATTAATAGGTACCAGGTACACCATAGATTTGTACCTTGGTCCAAATTCCAATTTAATTGTTAGAGGCTAATATATGTGCAAATAGTATCACAATTACAATAAAATTACATGCTCTCACTAACCTATAATATAAAATTAATGCATTATACATTTCTTTCTGAAATTGAAGGAAAACACTATAGAACCTAATAATAGGATCAAGGTACAACAGCTTTCCCTATATTCTATTCGTCTTTCTTCCTGATATTTATGATTAATTTACGTTTTTCTGTTTATAAGAGTTCCACAATATACACCGATTTACACATATATAGATAACCGGTAATTTTTTACTAAAAAACTATTCTTATTCAGAATTCTATTCCCACCTCTTTTATCTAGGCATTACTTTCAGGCTGCCTAGAAATAGTGCTTAAATAACAAATTCTTCCCGAGTTCGAGTAGATGCACTGCAGTACTCAAAAGAGATCGTTTCTTAAGTTCGAGAAGATGCGTAAAGGTAATGATAAAGGATGGGTGTGCAGAAAATTTTCAACTTAATTCCAGAATGTTCGCTGCACTTTTGCTCTATGAATGGATGCTTTCAGAAAATGGATTCGAGAAGTTTCTGTCTTTGGATTTAATTAAAGTGCTTTGATCTCGGCTTAATCCCAGTGATACTAGGATTAATGATAGTCTCTTCTTTCCCTGGGTTATTTCCAACGAGCGTAGTCATTGTTAACATTTAAAAGATGTGATGGAAATTGGGATATTAAATTTCAACGTGACCTGATTTTGCGGACGGAGATTGAATAATTTACGTTTGAAATTGTGACGAATTTGAGCCTTTAAGCTGGCCTAAACGGGGGGTATGTAGCATTAGTTTTAAAGTCAAGTAGCTTAAAGTTTTGTAAGCGTTTCTTTAATCTCGAACAATCTTTAACTCCCTGAAGTTTAATGTTTAATATCCCAATTTAAAATCGTACCTGAGTGTTGGGTTATTTATACTTGAAAATATAAGAAATTATCAAATTCTAGAAATAACTGCTTTTGATTAATGATTAATGACTTTATAAAATAGTTCCTCTAGTTGGGGACATTGGATATTATAAAACAGTTATAAAGAATCTGTTTTCAGGCTTAACGGCTACAATAACGTAAATTGTTTTATCCAGTAAATTCTTTAATATAATTAATCAATGTGTAAATCAATAATATAAATTGTTTTCCTCATGACTCAGAGGTCTTATTAGCCCTCGTATTGCAAAACAGTAGAGCTTTGAGCTCCAAAAAAACAAAACCCATTGTAAAAAACGCTTGTAAATTTTTTTTTACAATGGCATGAAATATTTTTGTGCGAAGCTTATCTTAGGCCATTTGTATCTGTATTTAAACCTTTAAAACAGTGAAATATTTTTTTTAGACCAGAAATCACCAAACCGTCGACTGCAACCTACTAATAACTTAGTGTCAGATTCAAGTTTGCAACCCTGGAGTTGTTCCATAGAGTTCAGACAGACGACTTAAAATAAAATCATCCTATTGAAGTTCGCAAAAAATTATACTTACTTTTGATAAAGGTTGGTTTAAAAAATGAAAATTTGTCCAGCATTACATAATTATAACACATCTGTGTGAGGTTTCATTTTCTTCTGTGGAATCTACGAAAACAAGAACAGAAACAGACTGACTGACAAATATTTAGACAATTGTATTCGAATTTCAGCCCTTTTCTACACTTCCAACGTTAAAAGTTTAGTTGATGACAAAAAATAATGGCAATTTTTTTAAATTAAAATTAATAAGTCTGATGAAAACTTTGGTCTTACATTTCTAACTTATTACCGCACGTCTGTTTTTCCATAATTTAATTCCAACCTCCTTTTCTTGCTTACAGTTTTGTTAAAATTGATCTTATATATACTAGAAATTTGTTTATTTGCAATAAACAGATACAAGATTTTAAAAAAAGGTTTTATTTCTGATCCAATTTTTCTCTGTAGTTTACAGTAGGACTTCAAAACTCTGCAGTTTCTCAGAAGCTTTATTAGTTTGGTTACCACTGCTCTAGACAATCGTCACCTTTGACATTGATTCTCCTTCTTTCTGTAGTGCTTATAAGGTTAGACAAAAAATGTTTCGAATTTTTCTCCCTTTATTTGTTCCAATGTTATCAGCAACCCAATATATGTTTATGGTCCTCCAAGTTCCCAAAACGATATCTCTGTAGGTGTCAGCAAAACTTGGGGGCTTCTGCTTGATCCCTGCTTCTAAATCATGTGTTCCCAATTTGTGTTTCCTAGGGCAGGGATGGACAAACTTTTTCGGCCGTGGGCCAAAAATCGAAAAAAATAAGTTTGGCGGGCCAATATAATTTTTTCTAAAATTTTAAAAACAATATACAAGTACTTAACGGTTTAAATACTTTAATGAGATGAACGAAATTGCGATTTCATCTTTTAAAGTTCCTTATGCTGAGGTTTGAAGTGAGATGCACTGATTTTAAGGAGTGATGCTAAATGCTCATCTGTCAGTCTACTTCTGAAATATTCTTTCTAAGGTTCAAAGTTGAAAACACTTGTTCACATATCCAGAAGCAAATATACCGCTGATCTAGGCTTGAGATAATAAATTTGGGATATAATATTTAAACAAAGTAGAAAAGGAGATGGATATATAATGTATAAATATATATTTTTTAATTTGCCTCGGACCGGCAACTTAAATTTCTATTCTTGGGCCGGATAAAACCTTCCGGCGGGCCGGAGTAGGCCCTTGGGCCGTACTTTGCCCATCCTTGTCCTAGAGAGTAATGTTGCAAGGCTTGTATGGGGCTTCCACAATAAAATGGCCAGAAAGCGTCTGCGACTTAGTGGCAAATAGTATGAAAGCAAGTGCCCCGCATTAGAAATAACTGTCGTTCCATTTAATCATTTATATTAGGGTTTTATTTTAAAATATTGGTTTCCCATACGTGTGAAAACGCTACAAATTAGATTGCACATATGCTATGTGAATTTGTGTTCTCTGAACACACTCTCATTTTTCTATCAAAAGTCCAGCGCTTTGTTTTTTAAGCGTATGTGATTGTAAATCTAATTATAGACTTGTTAGAGAAAAGTTTAATTTTATCGATTTAGTTTGGCATTTTAGAATCTGTTTTAATATACCGAAAAGTTTAAAATTCTTGTCTGTGAGGAAATTTTAATGATATTTTATTTATTATAGTTATACTGATAAAAACGAAAACTAAGTAATTCTTTTCTTGTTTAAAAGTAACTATTTTAAAAAACCGTAAAAACAATTTAAGAGCATTAGCTGTAGAGATAACTCATCCATGACTATTTTTTCTTTCAAACAAGTTATACAAACTATCGTAACTATGAACAGAATTTATAATTAAGACATTATTCTTCCTCTAACCAGCTTTTGAGATTAGACAAACAGCATCATGCACTTGTTATGCATGACGATTGGAGTTAGATACATTATTGCATGGTTGAAAGCTTGAAATGATATGTTTATGGATGAAATCATACATTGTGTTATGCGGTTGATATATTCATTGTTCCTTGTTTTTACTTTTCTGATGTGCATAAATTTGATCCACTTGGTTATTTTTCAAAACCTTTTTACTTTTCCTACCTTCAGACGTAACATGAAAAAGTTTGTCTTCATAAGTTATGCACGTGAAGATGTCTGGGAAATAATCTTATCTAGAAATCTTGAGAAATGTTCTGGAACGCATTGATACTGCTTGCACATGTGCTCAATTACTAGTTCAACAACAACTAAAGCTGTATTTATTTGAGCAAGAAGCGACAATACACGATGTTATACCAGTTTCTTCTCGAACCCATTCATTTAATTTTCTTAATAATTGAGAATAAAACTAAATATTTTATTTATTTTATTTGAGTGGAAAGGAGGATTCTGAGCCGGTTTTAGCCATTTTAAATGATTGGTATTGTTCATTTCTTTGAATATTAAAACTGAATCTGCAATTATGTAGATATGATAATATTAACGTAACCCTGCGTGTAAAACCCTACCTTACTCTAAAATTTGAACTCACGTTTATTACCGGGTTAACCACTGAAAGTCAATTTTTTATGTCTACCATGCGAAAAAAGGTAAAAATTATAAAATCTATTGTTTCATTGTTTGCTAGATTTTATTTTGATAAAAGTATATTTTTCTCCTTTGTTCCAGGAGTAGACATGGCAACGAGTGTTCTTGTCACACGTGTACGCCAGGCTTTCGACCCGGTGGTTTTAAACTCGTTGTCACTGCACCTAGGACTGCCAGAATGAATATCATGTTATTTGAAGATAAAATTAACGAAACCTCACAAACTTTAGTTTGTTTGTTTGCTGGAGTGGTTATTTTTTAAATGGAAGTTTTTTTGTCCCATTAGTATACGTGGTTATGGGCGTCTTTGCTGCACTTGGAGTTGGGCAAAGCATGCCAGAAAGCCGTGGTTATCAAATTGATTGTCACGGCTCCTTGGAGTGCTTGGAGGATATATCTAGGTGGTGGAGCGATTATTAAGTTATTTGAGGGTAAAAGTAACGAAAATTCTCATAAACTTCTGTTGGATTGCTTGATGGAATGAATTTTTTCATGAAAGTTTATTTTTGCCTTTGTTCCAGGAGTAGACTTGGATACGAGTGTCTTTATAACCCTTATAATTTTTCCAGGCTGTCAATCCCGCGGATTTAAACTTCTTGCCATAGACCTTGGGGTGCTTAAGAGATTATTAAGTTATTTGAGGATAAAATTAACCAAACTTTTCGTAAACTTTTGTATGCTTGTTTGTTGGAATAGATTTTTTAATGGAAGTTTCTTTTCAATTTGTCCCAGGAATAGATGTGGTTTTGGGTACCTTTGCTTCAATGGGAGTTTGTCCAAGCCTACAATAGAGCCATGGATATCAAACTGGTTGTATCAGCTCTTTGAAGTGTTTGGAGGATATGCCAGGGTGCTGGAGCAATTATCAAGTTATTTGAGGATAAAATTAAACAAACTTCTCATTAACTTTTGTTTGATTGTTTGGTGGAATACATCTTTTATGAAAGTTTTTTTTTCCTTTGTAACAGGAGTAGACATGGTTATGGGATTCTTTGCTACTCTTAGAGTCGGCCCAGTCACACCATAGAGCTATGGTTCTCCTGATTGTCACTGCAATATGACGGGCATACGTCAAGGTGCCGGAGAAAAAATCACGTTATTTGAGGATAAATTAAATAGATTTCTCATAAACTTAAAGGAAATAATGAATTGTATCCAAATAGTTTCAATCATGGCATGAGCGATAAGCAAGTATCAAATTTGCACTGATTTTATTTTTTTCTTTTCTCTCGTATTCAAACTGCTTCAAAGTAGCTGTGCTGCGAAATTTTTATCATCCTAATAAGGGTGCCGCAATGAAAAATGTTTGAGAACCACTGTCATACAGGATGGATTGGCATTCGCGCTTGTTTATCTTAGGACTGTGGACAACGTTGTTTGAAATATTCTTATGCTTTAAAAGCAAATAGATATGTATTTTACATAGAAGTCAAATTATGGTTGAATAATTATATTATGTTCTTTATGTAAAAAATATGTTCTAAAATATTTTCTTTCGACTGATGTACTACATGGAATATAATTTCAATAGGTTACAGTGTCTGATTAATGGCTGATAAGTTTCTGAATGAGGAATTTTTGGTTTCCTCACGCGTAATAAAAGCGTGAGGTCGTTTTTCATACAAGTACAAGAGAAAATCTGTTCTGTGGTGTAACAAGGCTATTTCAAATACAACAAAGTAGTATTAAGTCTTGCTGTGACCGTAATTTAGAAACTTGGCCTTATTTCTTAGACAACAACCCTTTTAAAATATCAGAGGTATGCATTTAACAGTTTTTTCAATTAGACTATTTTTAAACCACTGGATACATTTATAACTGTTCTAAATTATTTTCTTGAAGTAAAAAAGACATTTTTGGAATGTTCGAGATGGTTTTATTTTGAGATGTATCTACATTATTACAGGCTTGCAATTCCATCTCTTTTCTCACCTTTAGTCACTTTTTTTACAATTGATCACTTTTAGTCCCAATTTTATGGTGTATCACAGCAAAAGTCTGTTGTTGAAAAAAGAAAATCTGATATAATAGCAAAATACTTTAATAAAAGACCACAAATGTGATGTTCTAAACTTATTTTTCTTATTAAAATGTAATTAGTCATATGGTTTCCAGAATTTAGTGATTTTAAAAAGTCGTAAAGTTCCTGAAATCTACATTTGTACTGAAATGTATATTTAATACATTAAAGTAATTTATGTCAAATCACACATTTCTCTTTTTCTTTTTCACAATTTTTGTTTAGATTCTTTAATCTAGCTATGTACATATTTCAAAACATCATTAATATATACAGAAAATTGTGATTATAAAATTAATGTATTGTATGTATTCAAATCTAATTTATAGATTTTCTTGAATAAAAAGCAATGTTGAGTTGTGTTAAACAAAATTTTTAACCTTTTTTGTAATTGACGCTAAAATCATGTCTTGTATGAACCATTTGATTTAGAGTTAAAATAAATAGAAAAATCTTAACAATAGCATCTGTAATCAAGAGGAGAAAAAAATCGCTTTTTTTTAAATGTTTAGTCTCTTTTTAGTCACTTATTCTGTATTATTTGTCACTTTTCTCACCTTTTTGAAAATACCTCAGCAGTTGCAAGCCTGTTATTATAGTTAAAAAAAACTATAATTTAACTATAATAAAATTTTCCACATTATACTGACTTATCGATCTCTAAAGAACCTAGAAAATTTCGGCAAGAATTTCTCAAAATTATTTATGTAATTTTATTAAACACTTTTTTTAATATACAGTTATTTCTTTCAGATGAAAAAAAAGGAAAAATAATTCAAATCTTGCGGAAATTTAGTTTCTTGTTTAAATTTTTTTTTCAGATATTTTAAACCATTTAAATGCATTGCATTATTTTTTCACTGAATAATACATAATGAGCATTTTTATGTCTGTATATCTATGACCAAACGGATAGGGTGCTATCATTGGTCCAGAGTTCGTAGATTTAAATCCTTCTGTTGCCATGTCTTTTCTTAGTCTCTCGGAATCGGCTTTAAGCAGTAGGTCCCGATTTCATTAGCTCTCGTGCAGTAGACAGTAGACCGTAACGCTCCAAACAAACCTAACATAACTTATGACTGTAGGACTACCAATTTAAAAGATAAAAGATAATCTACACAGACATTATTTATAATTACAGGTAATCCATATAACAGATGATTTTATATTTAATACCTCTCTTTAGACTCGTGTTCGTACAGAATTAACATGTATGAAATCAATAACTTAGAGGATTCGACATGTTTACCTCAATTAACATAAGTTTCAGTAACTATCATAGACCTAAAGCAATATAATGGATCGATAGTTTAGTAGATAAAATAGCTTGATATAAAATAAAGTATCAGTTTTAACGTTTGAGAAATTTTCCAATCAAAATTAGCAAATGAATAATTCGTGCTCTGGAATGTTATGGTAAATGTTTAAATAACGATCTTATAATTTACAATAATTAATTAAAAATTTTCCTTACCTGTTTATACAGCGCAGGAAAAGATGTTTGTTGCAACAAACTTAAGATTGTTTATTGAAGTAATTAAATACAAGATTTGGAAAAACATTCATAAAAGATCATTTTGCAATTGGATGTTGAACTATTATGCATTGAAATATTAAATATATCAATTACACTTTAAAACATTGCTGAGTTAACTGCACTGTTTGCTGGTATGGGAGATTTAATAATGGTGTTTTTTTAGGTCTGATTAAATTATATTTATATAGCATATGCATGAGTTTTGCGTCTTAATTAAAATTTTGTAAGTATCTTGTATGCCAATAAAAGTATTTATTTTATTAAATCATTGTAGATGTATATAAAGGTATGTTTCATTGTGATATTTATAGATTAAAGCTTGTTTGAACTTATTTAAAGATTATAGTTCATTGATGAATTAAAAAATAAATTTCTTAATATTATTTTCTTTTAAAACATGTTAGACTGTTCTTTTTACTCTAACTGAATAAAAAAAATATCTTAAGAATGTTTTGAGCAATTTTATGATAAATAAAATTTCGAGATGTGGATTTTTTTCAAAATAAGGTGATAATTTGGGTTCTACATTTACAAACATTCTACACAGTACATATTATTTTGTGGTTATTTCTATTATAGACAGAAGCAAAAATAATAGAATTGAAATTCATGCTTAGTAACTTTCTCATTTTGGGATTTGAACATTTTTATAAGAAATCGCTTTCAGTCTTTGTAATATTTGTAGATTAAAGG
>CM063505.1:16589881-16632381 GCA_032207245.1 Pardosa pseudoannulata
AACAATACAATAAAATTACAATTGATGTAATACAATAAAATTACAATTGATAAGTACTCAAATTTTCTAACTACATTTTGTACTGTTTTTTGTATGTAACGTGAATCGCAATTAAGTCAATATTATAGAAGTTATTTTTTAATCGGTTAACTTTTTTTTCTCAAGTTTTAGTATATATTTTGGTTGTTTTTAATTTCATGAATTAGCTTTGTGTTACTTAAGAATAATTACTCTATTAGAAAGTAGACCGAGATTCTTTTAAAAAACAAACAATAGCATACTTATAATGCTAGTTTTGTTTACATTTCTTTTTATGTCATCGTTTAGCTTCAGTATTTTGGAATAAATAATTCCAAGATATTTTATTTTCTTTAAACATTTGATTTTTTTCTGGTAGAAAAACTATTTTGAGTAACGTTTTTCTGGTTTTAAACAGAAACTTCTTTGAGAATCTGAATATTTTATTTTAGAATATGGACTGTTGGGGAAATACGTTCAGTTGTATATATATTCATTCAGTATGCCACTTTTTATGATATTTTAAGATCACATTCTAACCAGGAAAGGAAGGGATTTACAAAAGGTATTGTTTTGAATACCAGAACATTGATGTTTTCTGTAATAATAACAAGAAATTTTAAATTCATTAAATACTGTTTTCCTTTAGTTTTTTTTTTTAAATTACTTGTCTATTAAGGGAAGCAGTGCAATATTTTAAACAGGATAATATTAATATCGTAACTATAATCTGTCTCTAAGTATGTATATGTACATCTATATATGTGTATGAATGACTCTAATTTTTAACTTTCATTAGTAAAATTATTATAAAACTAAAATTTGTAGCCGAAGTGACGGCTACGGGAATTGGAATAGGGGAAAATAATATTGCCAAGTTAACAAATTTGGCGACAAAATTTAGTTGCCAAATCTAGTTTTCGGTCAGTGAATTAAATGTAATATAAAAGAAGAAAAATGAAAAAAGTACATATTTATATACGAATGTCTTTATACTTTTAGTTCACTTTAAAATTGCACATATGATTAAAACATCTTTTATGTACAAAGTTTAGGAAACAAAGTGTTATGGGAGTGAAAGAGGGGCTTGCGCCCCCTTCGAAGCATGCACATTCAAGTATATTTGTATGTACACACATATAATACCATGTTATTTTGTGTATTTACTCTTTAGTAAAGGTGACAAATGTTAACAAACGTCTGCTTGGTTTTAATTAGTATTAACGCAGTGTACGTTAAGTATTTATCAGCATAATTTTTGTGTGAATGCTGTTCTGGTACTCATATGAATATAACGACTTATTTTAATTATTTACTCTTTATAAAGTACGAGTGAACAGACGTCTGTTTGCTATTAATTACTATTAAGACAGGGTACGTTAAGTATTTATTTGCATACATTTTTGTTTGAATGCTGTTCTCGTGCACGTATGAACTTTTGTTTATTTACTCTTTAGTAAAGGGGATGAAAGTTAACAAACGTCTGCTTAGTATTAATTACTATTAAGACAGTGTACGTTAAGTATTTATTAGCATCCTAAGTATATGTGTTAATGCTCTTCCCACACTTGACTTATCATTGTGTTCGAGAGCATTAATGCCAGTGTAAAATCCCAGATAACTTTATTCAAATTGCTTATACCTATTCTCCCTTTTCTCAGCCCTTTCGATCAAAATCGCAACTGTTCTGCAGAAAAGAATAACCTGTCATTCTCTTCATCTGCATATCTAACACAAAGAACATTCTCTCTTCAGTAGCAAAATCTTATTCCACAGACTGCATTTTTAGCAAGAACTTTACAAAAGATGAGGAACTGAAGAATAGCGCCGCCTTCGTTAAAAGCGAAGCAAAGCGTTGTTCGTATCGGCGTTTAAGATAATGAAAATGGATCTTAATCGACGAGGGAAAGTCCAAGGGTTCAAACCAAGCTATGGAGCTTTGTCGGGGATTTTTCTTTTATCTGATGTTATCATTGTGTAAGGGATGAATGCAGCGAATTAATTCAGATCTACCTTCATAGCGTATTGAAAATTTTTGTCCTTATCTCGTGTAACTATATTTACTTCCTTTTGGTTGCATAACTGATCTTATCAAGATGAATCGATGGATGTTTAATAGTTAATAAATTATTTATGTCTTGCGGTAATCGATAAAAATGGAAAAATTTTCGCGTTATTAGCATGAAGTGTTATCTCTATACCTGTTAAGTATATATCAGATATACGAAAATTTTCATGTCTACTAGATAACGTTGATGCTAATGTCTAATACAAAAAAAAGCTTTCAATTCCTCTGTAAACATATATACGTAAATTTATTTTTTCTTTCAGTTAAGCAGATTAATTTTTTCTTTTATAACTTTCCAACTTCAGTGGATTATAACTCAAAACGGAATTAAGGTGATATTCTTCTAAAATTTAACGTTCTTGAATTGAATTATCCCAGTTTCAGAACACTTTTGTGTTATCAATTTGTGCTTTTGAATGTTGTTAAACATATTTGGTCATTTTAATTACTTATAAGTTACATGCAATCCGTTTAAAATAAAATTATTTATTTAATCATGCTGTGAAGTTAAGCATAAATGAAATTTGTGGAGACATTTCTGAAATATTTATTCGTGCTGGAGATGATTTTGGCCAACCTTTATACTGTTACTTATGCTTCCTTAAAAAGAAATCAGTAATTTTAATACTTGTAATGGGACTGTAATTGTTATTGAAACATAAAGTGCTGGAGTGATATTTATTTCTAAATTAATGAAAATAAAACTAAAGAAGGCAAATAGTTAGACTACAATTTCAATAACATATGATTATAACTTATATCCCCACAGGGCTAGAACAATCAACCAAATTACGGAGAAAGATGGTTCCAAGTCCACTACATAACTATTACGAGTTCTGTAACAGTCATCCATAGGGACTGAAGGGGTGTAACATATCTCTCAAGAGTGTGTTGGAGGGAGGAGGGAGTTAAGAACATGATACTTTTACAAACATTCCAATCAATCGAATATATTTACTTACAATCAAAACATCCTCGACTAGATGATCGCGTTGAGGGTGCTAGTTGTTGTATACGAGAACAAACTGATATCAACAGTGCCTCAAAGCAGACTAGCATGAAAGTGTTATTTCTATATAATTGAGCAGTACATAGAGCATCTAGGAATTACATGGAGACCAGTGAAGCTGTCTTAGAACTTCATCACCAGAGAACCACTGTAACTTCTCCAAAAAGGTTTATTCCTTCATTAACTAGGTGTGAAAATGTCTTCTAAGCTCTTGTTACATAGACGTAATAGTATCCATACGGCTTGAATCGGTAGGCAAACAAAATTTGGACAAATAGCTTAATTCCACTAGGATCTAAGGGTTGTGAACACAATTTTTATGCGTGTTTGTAGTCTCTCGCACACGTGAGAGCAAGAGGAAATTTTTTTTCGCGTGTATCAAATATAGCAGACTCTCTATGCCTCCATGCTATTACTCATGTAGTCACTGCAAGCTAGAGATAGCTGTTGAGTAACCATAACTTTATGATGTCTTGCAGTCAATGCCAAGTATTCTACTTCGCGATGTCTGTCATTGACTACATGAGAAGACTGCTTTTCAGGATAGTATTAGAATCTGGGGATGAATTTGCCATTCTAATGCATTCATCTCAGAGCTGGGTAATTATGCATTACAAGAAATACACAATTATTTAAACTTGTGACTATCCCCTATTCTGAAATTCACATTTCTTCATTAAAAAAAGGCAGTGCTTTTGTACCATAACTCGTTCTTTCTGAATCATCGATAAAGAGCGCATTTACCTAAAATTGCCAGATTCTAATGAAAGGATTTTAATGATTCATATAAGTCTTTCACTGGTTTGTCTTTTAATTGAATTAGTAAAAAATAATGTAAAATGTTTGTTCCAGTCTTCTGGGTATAAAGAAAAATATATTTTGAAAATATTTTAATGCAGATTTTTTTTCCTGCCTTAAAACTTTTTAACAAATTTGTTACAAAATGCCTCTTCTAAATTTGTTACATCTGGTAAGAGTCTGGTTTTCCAGCCCTAGATGAACAACCTCTGATTGTTTAATCAGTCAGTTCTTGAACTAAATATTCTTATTTCTATTATTTCAGGGTCCTCCGCCAGCCGCCGGTCAGCCTTTTAAATTTACAGTCGCCGAAACGTGCGACAGAATCAAAGAGGAATTCTCTTTTCTGCAAGCACAATATCACAGGTGAGTGATTTATGGGATTTTATTAAGTTATCTCCCACTTTTTGATTTACTAAAGTTGAATTACCCATCAGGTCTCTATGATCTCTCTTTTTCTTAGAATATCGCTTTCAAAGTAAGCCATATACTGTGTGACTGGGGAATCTTTTTTTCTCTACAGTGTCTCCCATAGATCTAGAGAAAAATGGTAAAAGAGTAACCTAACTTAAAATGAACTTAACGTTAGGATTGCTAAAGTGTATTACAGTGTATATAAAAGTGCACTCGTTGAGTGTTCCTATGTATTCTCTTTGACACTTCTATTTCTTTTACAATTGATTTGGAGTGCGTGCACTTGGAATTTGAAAATAAGGTATGAAAAGTTTTGCCTTTAGGAACTGTAAAAAAGAGTAGAAGAGCTGTCAATTTGGTTTTAAAAACTGCAAATTGTAGCATTTAAAATTTTTATAACTAATAAATATTACGTAGACATTAAAATAAGATCAAAATTGAAGTTTAAATAAGAAAAAAAAATATATAATAGCATTTATAAACTGGCAGTTAGAAAACTCCGTATTTTAGGCCATTACGACTTTTTGATATTCAGATTTGAAATTCTCTATTGTAATAATATACATTGTTGAAAATATTTATAAATTGGACTTACTCCGTGGCCTTAATCATAAAATATAGGTCAGATTACCTGCAGAATATTCTTAATAACAATCGTTTTTCTTTAATATTGCTACTCTAATAATATAAATAGGTAATTTTTTCTATAGTTTGCTAATATTTGAAATACAGTAGAGCTTTACTTTGCTTACTTTGATTGCTTTACTTTGTGATATTATTAATTTTAATGAATTTGAGGCTCTTTACTGCAGTAATATAATTGTTGGCAGAGTTTATAAATTGGAGATTATCCTGCAGACTTGCTTTATGCTTTTAACCTTTTCAAAACAGCTCTCTCCCTCTCTCTCTCTGTAAGTGTGTATAGGTCCTAAGGGGTGCTCATGTTTGTAATGGGGTACGAAAACACAGTTAATTACTTACCCCTTTAAGACAGATATACAGTAGAGTTCTTTATCAATAAAGCGGTCAAAAAAATTCTTAAGCCTCTAAGCAGTCGAAACTTCCCCTAGCCCCTCATAAGATTTGAGTCGAGTCCAGGATATATTCTGTCTCGGCCTCTGAAAAAGCTAAATATGTTTTACTCTGTGCTTTTATTTAATTTAATGGATTGCAGGTTCTACTGTAGTATTATACTTTTTCTACTGTAGTAATATACATTAGTGGCAGAATTTATAAATTATAGTTTATTTTTACTGTCTTACTTTGTGTTATTATTTAATTCAATGGATTTGAGGCTCTCTACTGTAGTAATATACATTATTGGCAGCATTTATAAATTATACCTTATTTTTACAGTCTTACTTTCTGTTATTATTTAATTCAATGGATTTGAGGCTCTCTACTGTAGTAATATACATTATTGGCAGAATTTATAACTTATAGTTTATTGTTAGTATTACTTTCTGTTATTATTTAATTCAATGGATTGAGGCTCTCAACTGCAGTAATATACAACGTTGGCTGACATTATTAATTAAAGTTTATTCTACAGATTTGTGCCTGGCGATGGTAGATACTGCTGCTCTTTGGTAGCGGAGTTCGCGGGTTTGAATCCCCCTATTGGCATGCATGTTCGTAGCCGCTTTGAATCAACTTTAAGTTGCAGGTCTCGGTCTCATTAGCCCTCGGGAGCAAAACAGTAGACCATAGCGCTCCAAACCAAACCGAATCTACAGACTAGTTTTGTGCATTGAATTATCTCTATATAAGCTCTATTCAGATTTAATTTATTTTACTGACTAGGATTCTGTTGAATTGTTACTGTTATTTTATTATATTTCCTTCGGATATTATTTTCCTACTAGTGTGGGATGTTTTGTAATATAATCCATCGCATTTAAGTGATACGAGTGACGAAGCACTGATAACGAAGCAGTAAAATTTGCGGTTATTAATTTCCTCCGCGGGTGAATTTATGTGTTTGTATTACAGCTTTGAAGTTATTTTGTGGGGTTAGGCGAAAAGGACTTTGTTTACAAGCCTAATATTGGCATTCAGACCTAGTCATGGGGTTATTAGTCTGGATCTAGTTATTGATAACTGCGTTTACTCTCACAGACAGTTCATACACAAAGCGGATTTCAAATAGTCATTTAATATGCAGTCTAAATAGAGATGCAAGCTCCAAATGGTGGAATGAGCAAACAGCGGTAAGACCTGCATTCAGCGGTGTATATCCTCTGATACAAACATTAGCAGTGACTGACATCTATCCGCATTTATTCGAATGCACGCTAGGAATTCGCTTCTCATTCATAGGACCACTGTCAACGAGGATGTTTATCACTGTTTAAATTACGTGAATTTTTAATGCTTGTTTCTTGTAATCTTCTCTTTTTACAAAAAGCAAATAAGTGTCAAAATTTCAAAAGAGCTTTATGAATTTCCTATATAATCATCCAAAGTAGTTTTTAATTCTTACTTTAAGTGATTTAATTTTGGATTGATTAATAGGATCATTGTCAACGAGGATGTTTCTTGCTGTTTAAATTACATGAATTTTAATGCTTGTTTCTTGTAAGCTTCTATTTTCTATAAAGCTTCTTGAATTTTCCATATTACCCTATAAAGTAACTTTTATTTCTTAAGTGAATTAATTTTCGCTTGAGCAACTGGGTCACTGTTACGACAATTTTGTTACTGTTTTAATAGCATGAATTTTTAATGCTTGTTTCTTGTAAGCTTCTCTTTTACAAAAAGCAAATAAGTGTCAAAATTTCAAAAGAGCTTCTTGAGTTTCTCATATAACCATCTAAAGTAATTTTTAATTCTTAATTTAAGTGATTTAATTTCGGATTGACTAATAGGATCACTGTCAACGAGGATGTTTCTTGCTATTTAAATTACCTGAATTTTAATGCTTGTTTCTTGTAAGCTTCTCTTTTACAAAAAGCAAATAAGTGTCAAAATTTCAAAAGAGCTTCTTGAGTTTCTCATATAACCATCTAAAGTAATTTTTAATTCTTAATTTAAGTGATTTAATTTCGGATTGACTAATAGGATCACTGTCAACGAGGATGTTTCTTGCTATTTAAATTACCTGAATTTTAATGCTTGTTTCTTGTAAGCTTCTCTTTTACAAAAAGCAAATAAGTGTCAAAATTTCAAAAGAGCTTCTTGAGTTTCTCATATAACTATCTAAAGTAATTTTTAATTCTTAATTTAAGTGATTTAATTTTGGATTGACTAATAGGATCACTGTCAACGAGGATGTTTCTTGCTGTTTAAATTACATGAGTTTTAATGCTTGTTTCTTATAAGCTTCTCTTTTACAAAAAGCAAATAAGTGTCAAAATTTCAAAAGAGCTTCTTGAGTTTCTCATATAACTATCTAAAGTAATTTTTAATTCTTAATTTAAGTGATTTAATTTTGGATTGACTAATAGGATCACTGTCAACGAGGATGTTTCTTGCTATTTAAATTACCTGAATTTTAATGCTTGTTTCTTGTAAGCTTCTCTTTTACAAAAAGCAAATAAGTGTCAAAATTTCAAAAGAGCTTCTTGAGTTTCTCATATAACTATCTAAAGTAATTTTTAATTCTTAATTTAAGTGATTTAATTTTGGATTGACTAATAGGATCACTGTCAACGAGGATGTTTCTTGCTGTTTAAATTACATGAGTTTTAATGCTTGTTTCTTATAAGCTTTTTTTTCTATAAAGCTTCTTCAATTTTCCATATTACCCTATAAAACAATTTTTATTTAAGTGGTTTAATTTTTGATTGAGCAAGTAGGCCACAATTAACGAGGATTTTGTCACTGTTTAAATAACGTGAATTTTTAATGCTTGCTTTTTGTAAGCTTCTCGTTTAGAAGACGCAAATAAGTGAAAAATTTTCTAAGAAGCTTCTAGTATTTCCCACATTTTCTTCTAAAGCAGTTTTGAATTCTTAACTAATTTTTGAAGTATAATTAATTATATGAAGCATAAACATGTTAAAAATATAAGTGATTTGCTACGTAAAAGTTTTTCACCAAACACACAATTGGTAGTTTTAGATTTAACGAATAATTAATAATTTAATAATGTGCATTGTTTTTAAATATCTTGAAATAAAACTAAAATTATAACGAATTAAAATTATATTATAATAAATAATATTATTATAGATATAAATACTTTAATATTTTATTCCTGGGCTTTAGAATATCGGTTTAGTGTTACAGTATGATACTTAGATCCTCCTATTTTAAATAACTGATTTTATTTTTCCAATTTACTGACGGTGTTAGCAGTTAGCTACACTAACAGATATTTTTTCTAGTGCATCTTTGCGTAGCATTGTAGCATAATATATTGCTATTTTTTGTAGGAAATTAATTCTCCGATAATAATGAAAAATGTTAAATTTTATTGATTTTGACATTATAAGTTTTTTTATGTCCTATTGTAGAAAGTTTTTTTAAATTTTCGTATCCCTTTAAAAAATGATTACGATAATAAGTGTTCATGTCAAATTTGGAATTCCATCGACTCAAACTTTGTAGGTGTAACCATGGTATCCCTTCCTTTTGTAAAGAAACACGTTTTACACCTTGCATTCTAATCGTGAACTCGCATTGTTCTTCGATGAGAGCCCCCTCCCCCTACATATTTCGCTGAATCCTCCTTTAGAAGAAATCTAAAAGAAAACACAATCAGAAATATTAAAGCACTCGCTTTCAGTGTTTTCATGCTTTGATTTCCAATTATCTAAACCCACAAATTATGCAATTTATCTTTTCTTCTCCTGGGCTCTGCGAAAAACAATTTTCCTCGCTGTTCCATTCTCTTTTTCCCGCAACAATTCTAGGTTGTACATCTCGAAATGCGACTACTACCTAATTTATATGGAGAATCCTTGTAATTCTCTTTCGAGCCGTGGCTCCCCAGACCTGTAATTTTACGATGCGATTCATGTGTTTATCGGCGTAGAACAAGTTCTAGATTCGCGTAGGAACAGACCAGAGAAATAAAACGTGGATGTTCAAACTGGTTATTGTGTTTTTAAGTATGTTCTACGTGAATATAACCAAGGCCGTTGATTTGAGATCCTTAACGCAAATTTAAAGTAGTACTGCACGTAATTACAGAGATTTTGATACGGTTTTCCATGCAACCTGGAACCATTAATATTGAATCCGCGTGGGTTCCTTAAATATTCACGTATGTAAGAAAAAAAAAATCTGTAATAATAGTTATTCAATATGAAACTTGCAATGTAGGTAATCTACAGCAACTTTTGTAAAGGTTAAATTATTGCAGAATACAATTAGGGAATTCATATTTCATGAATAGCTGGTTAAATCCTTTACATACATCATGTTGAAGAATCAGCAGATTCAGTTGGAATTAATCTCGTTTAAGAATACACGAATTTCTCGTGTGGCAGCGAAAATGTTTTAACTAATTAAACCTTATCACAAGTCGATTTGAACTAAAATAAACTGATTAAAAATTTAACTCTGTAATACAAAAAAATCTGCACATTCTTCAGTAATATGAATCATACAGTAACATATACATGTTAATGTATGATAAGTCCTTGAGGTAGAATGGTAGACGATAAATACCAAGTAATTAAAGTGGATGCTTTGATGCTTTTCTGCTATTTGTAATAATATTTTACTTTAATTTTAACCTATTGTACCTCTCTTTGCTTTTTAATACATTTATTTCCTTTATATGAGCTTGAAAATTTATTACCTTCAGGAATAAGTTCTTGTGCAATTCATGGACAGGTTTGTTGTAAACTCAATCTAAATTTTTCTACACAGTAGCTAATTACAACGTCTAAAAAGGTGCAAACACCTGTGTTATCAATGGAATTCAGCCTGATTTTAGTACCACAAATCAATGTTTTACTTACTCGGTCATCATCTGGCACATTGATTTATGATATTGGAGTGCAAAGTTTAAATGGCGTGCATTCAAAGCAGTCTGCTGTAGTAGATTACAGAACCAACATTGGACTATTAGGAAATTATTAAAGCAGCATACAAACATTTGTTAGTATTTTCTTTGTGACTTTCACATTTCGGCTTGTAATGCATATCTCTGATTATTGAATTGGTTCAGTTAAATTGTCAATTAAAGCATCTAAATATTCATGTAAGACTAATTAAATCAATTGTTTTAATGGGAACATTATTTTTATAGTGTAAATTTCCCGTTGTTATTGCCTAATATAAAGCTTGTTGGTAGAAAATTAATCAAAAATATCTGTTGTAGATTCATAATTTAAGAAACGGGTTTTTGAGGAGAACTCGTATTTTTTATTTTGTCTTCTCAGACCACTCGAATAATCAGTATTTGAGGAAGCACATTTAAAATTAGATATCTCACTAAATTATAGGGCCTATAAATTAATGTATCATAAAAATATAATTTTGATTCAGATTTAACGGTTTACATTAAAGCTCCGAAGGAGAAAATGATGACAACATAGGGTCGATGAAAGGAAATGCAAATAGATATTTTTCCCTAAAAGTTGCTTTGATTTTTAACCTAACTGTTGGAGAAACCATATTAATTCCCACTTTATAGCATTCCTCTGCTAACGCATTTGGTAAAAATGACGATGTTGTGATTTTATACTCTAGAAATATTTAGAATTCTTTGAAAGTTATGGAAAGGGCTTCAAACATGTTAACATACAAGCCTGTCTTAGTTTTGTAGTATTTTTAAAGCAACTATTTGATATAGATGATTTTGTGTGCCGGTACATTTCAGTATCTTGTAGTAAAGTATATGATACGGGTATTCAAATAAGACTAACAAAATATTTCCTTTCCTTTTCAAGCACTGCAGTTTTTCCCTTTCTCAACAAAATATTTGAATTTGATGGGATTTTATTTTTCACTTCTATTGCGGATACATATAATTCACTTTCAGTTCTGGCATATACCATTTCCAATTCTAGAAGGGAAAAATGCACGTTTTTATTATTTTTTTTCCCCAAAAAAATTTGATTCTCCCAGTAACCGTGCTTTGGCCCAATTTGGTTTTAACATTAGTTTCTACTGGTGAGCAGATTTTTGGGGAAGAAATTCTCACACCTAAGCCAAACCTCATGCTAAAATCATCAAATAAAATAAATTTCACTTGGTTTTAGGTTTCTTTTATTTCTTATTTTTCAATTTTCCCTATCTATGTGAACTAGGAGGATATTCTATCGCCAAAATTTCTATCAATCGTTTTTCTGTGTAAGAAAATGAAGAGTTCGAATAAAAAAAAAGAAAGAGGAAGGCTTTAAAAGAAGACTTCCACCAATAACGGTTTTAAATTTCTTTCAAGCGATGAAACATGATGGAAAAAGGAACATTTTTTTCTTCCAGTGAAGCCTTAGAATGGAATTGAAATGGTTTGATATTAAGTTCCATCTCGAAAAACAAGATCCCTGACTTGCATTGCCAGTGCGTGTGCCAAAATCTCTTCCATATTTCTAGTTAGTTTTTGCTTTTCTTTCGTTAGAAATTTTCCCGCAAAGCCGAATGACAAAATTATATTTCTGTGCTTCAACATTACTCATTTGATAGAGTTTAAGAGCATTCTTCTAGAGCGTAGCGTTTCTTATTACATTTCTTTCCTTTCAAAAAATTTTTGTTCAAAATTAAAGTGAGACTGTTTCCACTTAATAGGATTTGTGTTCAACAGCATTGGCTCGATAAGAATTGTTTTAAGATAGGTGTCTGTAAAAGTTTTTGTTGATGTAAATGATACTCTCTTCCAAATTCAAAGAAAAACTTTTCTTGGCGTTAGTTGGATATTTATCTTTAGCAAATAGTCTGAGTGGCATGTCTTAAGAATGTTGTTTTTTACATTTTCTTCACAGAAAAGATCCAAATATTACCCAATAAATATAAATGAAATATTTTGAGTTAAGAGGGGCAATAACGTTTTTTGTTTGTAACTTTTTTTGAGAATTCTCCATGACAAGATATCCTTTTTTAAAGGCTATAATAAAACAAAATTATAGAAATACAATTAAAAAAAAGCAAACAGTCAAGTGATAAATATAAAAACAGATAGCACGAAAAATATTTTAAAACTAAAGAAACAGATGGATGTTTTCCAATAAAGCTGAAAAGGGTTAAAGCAGCTGAAGGAATCTTTGTTTGGAAGCTTGAAAAATAGATCGTACCACTTGAAGTTCAAGAAAATATATGAGTTCTTGCTAAAACAGGCCATAAAGGGTAAAAAATAACTATATGATTCAGTTTGGTTGTTGGTCAATTCTTTTGCTACACGAGGGCTAATTTGACTTGCTCCTACTGCTTGAAGCCAAATTTCGACAAGTACAAAAACCATGCAATCAATAGTTTTCAAATAGAGACTCGCATATCAAAAGGCAGTACCGTACTTCTTCGGCTATCACGAGATATTTAAGTTGAAAAGATGGTTGGGTTTTTTAATGAGTATTGTAAAGCTATGTCTTATCAACTCCCTCAAACTTCAGTACCAAAAGACATAACTAGTTGTAGGGCCATCGTCCTCCAACATGGATAGATCTTACACTTTGAATTTGCAGACTATCGCTTGACCAATAGTTTTAGAAGGCAGCAAGTGCTAGACAATTAATAAAGAAGGTGAAAATAAATTAATGATTTTTGAAACAAAAATGAGAAGAATTTTCAGAGCAGTAAAAGAGAACGGACTGTTTAGGGTAAGAAGTAATGTAGAAATATAGCAATAATGCAGAAAATACCTAATAAAGTAAAGATTAATAAAGATTCACAGATAACTAGGACACATACAAAGGTATAAAGAGGAAAATCCTATAAAAAATAAGTTTCATAAACCTAGCGGAAAAAGAAAGAGTGTTAGATCCTGAACAAGATGGCTTGAAAATGTGGATAGATGGCTTGAAACCATTGCTATCAATCGGTGAAGAACGATGGCATGGGATAGATCTAGATGGCTTAAACTGAGAAACCTTTGGCAGATAATCGGCTTCAAAGCTTAAGAAGTAAAGTTTGTTAACAAGTTTTATCGTAGTTTTTGTATTGCATATGTACATTAATATTTTAATATTGTAATGCTTTATTCTTTATTACTTCATTTTGAGGGCATGATAGGTCAATGTTACTTTATTTGAGAGCTAATTAGGATACAGTACTTAATGGATTTTGAACATCTACATCAAAAGAATAACCCCTTTTAGTGTGGATTCATAATTTGTTCAATGCTGGATCCTAGTTAACTCCCAAATAGAACAACATTGATCGTATCGTAATAAAAGTAGTAAACTCTGGTTTGAAATACCTGTTTATATATATTGTACCCCTATTACCTAGAATGTGTCCCAAATTTGTTTACTAAAATCCCACATAGAGTTTTATTATTAAGACTTTTATATCTTTATCATTTTAAAACTATATTATTTTATTCTTGATGGCAATAATGGGTTATTTCAAACACATTTTGGGGCTTCAAAGTATAATTGTAAAGTATTAATAATGGATTAGACTATGCTCTCCTCCAATCACGCACTGTTTATGGAAGCCGATGCTGAGACGAACGGGTAAAAATCTTCACCACCAACCAACAAAACCACAACCAACCAACCAACAAGGCCCGATCAGGTCCGACAGAGCCATCTGAGAAGGAAGACCCTGACGTTACTGAGCCTTAACAGAAATTTATACTTTATATTTAGTAGTTTTTTATAGTATAGTTTCCTAGTACAGTATAATATTTTTTAAACAAATCTCCAAATATCTGATCATCAAATTACCACTCAAATACGTTACATACGTAAATTCCATAGTATATATATTTTTCTACTATCTCAACTTCAAAATTTTCATTACAAAACAAAAAAAATTCAACTCAAAATTGCATTACCTAATAGTAAATTTTAAATACCTGTTAAATACATAAAAAGTTACAGCTCAAAAACACAACTGACATTAAGTATTACAGTATATCAAGAAAATAAAATAAAGTCTACAATAGCTTTCTCATATAAATACATTTATCATTAACACTAATACCAATATCAATGACGATGAAACGTACAGTAGTATTTAAAGGCAATTTTAAGAATTAAATATTTTCATGTTGTCGTCATAAATGGAATTACATTCAGTATAGCCTTACTGGAAAATAATTGTTTTTCATGTGCGAAATTAATAAATTCGACTAACACTAAAACTACAGTGCTTAAATTCCTTATTTAAAAAAAAGAATCTTTAATTACAAGTTAAAATATGTTTATCATGGACTGATAAATGTGCAACTGAACTGCATTTACTGCTCTCAGTGAAAAGGTTATTAATGGGGTCTGAAGAGCAAACTTTTCGCAGATATAGATGCAGAAAATTTATTTATATTATTGATTTCTGGATACTTTGTGCTTAAAATAGGAATCGAATGAGCGAGCCTTTTTTTTTGTGTTATGCCGAATGAAGATTTAAAAAAAAAAAGGGATTCATAATAGCTGCTGTTTCGTTTTCATACTTAAACGCCTTTTGGAAACGCAGCTACTCTTTTAAAATGGTCCCTAGCTTTCCATTCAGATCGATCTGCCGTAATTGCTTACAAAACGCCACCATTTCGCCATCTAGGAATCGATACCTGCTTATTGTTATATTGCGATCATGTTAAAATTATTTCCCCGCGTGCTGCTCCTTTCTATCCCACAATACCTAGCGCTAAAACTTTTTATCTCCCACTCTTAATTAACGCTATCCAATGAGAAAATAATTAATAAATGAGGAGTTGTTTAAAAAAATTAAATTTTGATAAAACAACAATATTTGTTTTGTAAAGAATTATTGGTAAATGTATTAGAGGAAGGGGAAATTGGAGCCTTCGATCTGGGATTTGTTTCAAAAGACATCAAAATGTTTTAAGCAATTATTTAGTGTGCTTCTGATAACGCGGAAATTATTTTCAAAGTTACACAAGTAATTTTTTTTATGGAGCTAACTGTAAACCTCACGGATACAAGGCTGCGTTAAAGTGGAAAAAAATTACTCCTTTAAATATACCACTTACTTTATTATTTCATTTTCTTTGTTTTTCTACGTATCAACATTCGTTGCTTTCTGTTTACGAACTTTATATCTTAGAGGAGCATATATGAGGCATTTTTACTTCGCTTTCATTCTTTATTGATTTTTGCTGTTCCAAGTTTTTTACTTATCTCAATTGATATATTAAAACAAAACTAAATTTTCTAATATCTTATTGAAAATTTATGAAATATTTATTCCTTATTTTTATTAAAAGAAGGAGTGTAAAGCTATTAACGAAGATGAAATGAAAATATTTTTATTAAAATATATTTCCTCTTTACTATACTCTTTCGGTGAGATAATTTTCTAAAGCTCAAATCAATTTAAAGTGTATCGATAATTTATAAATGACCAATAATTAATTAATTAATAAACTTTTAAGCTAATAATCAGTTTAAAGTGTACCTATATTTCTTATCTTTTGTTTTTTATGAATTTTATGTCTTAAAAGATCCTTAACTGCTTTTACTTGGCTTTCATTCTTTATTCATTATTACTGTTCTAAATTTTTACTCATCTATTGATGTATTAAAACAAAACTAAAATTTTCTAATATGTTTTTGAAAATTTATAGAATATTTATTCCTTATTTTTAGTAAAATAATTACTGGAAAACTATTAAGAAAGAAGTAATGAGAATATATTTATCAAAATATATTTCTCTATTTCTAAACTTTTATAAAATATTTTTATAAAGCTTGAACCAATTTAAAGTGTATTAATAATTTAATTAATAATCGATAAATAATTAACTGATTAACTTTTAGTTTAATAATCGATTTAAAGTGTGTCTATTTATTGGTTTCTCTTTTTTATAAATTCCATATCTCAGAGAAACATATATGGTGTATTTTTACTTCTCTTTTATTTTTGGCCGATTATTACTATTCTACATTTTTACTCATTTATTGATATATTAAAACAAAACTAAAATTTTCTAATCTTTTTGAAAATTTATAACACATTTATTCTTTATTTTTATTAAAATAATTACTGGAAAACTATTGAGGAAGAAGTAATGAAAATATTTTTATCAAAATATATTTCCCTATTTCTAAACTCTTTTGGTAAAATATTTTTATAAAGCTCGAACCAATTTAAAGTGTGTTGATAATTTAAGTAATAATCAATAAATAATTAACTTATTAACTTTTAGTTTAATAATCGGTTGAAAGTGTGTCTAATCATTGGATTCTCTTTGTTATAAATTTCATATCTCAGAGAAACATGTATGGTGCATTTTTATTTCGCTTTTATTTTTGACCGATTATTACTATTCTAAATTTTACTTATCTTTTTTGAAATGTAAAAACAAAGCTAAAATAAATTTTCTAATATCTTACTTTATGAAGTATTAATTCATTACTTTTATTAAAAGAATGACTATAAAGCTATTAACAAAGATGTAAAGAAAATACTTTCATTAAAATATATTTCCCCTCTTTTAGTAAAACGCTTTTATAAAGTTCAAATCAATTTAAAGTGTTGATTTAAAGTATATCGATAATTTAATTAATAATAAATAAATAATTAAATAATTAACTTTTAAATTAATCAGTTTAAAGTGTGTCTATATTCGCTGGTTCCTGTTTATGAATTTCACATCTTAAAGAAACCTCTACTACATATTTTTATTTCGAATTCATTCTTTATTCATTATTACTGTTCTAAATTTTTACTTATTTCAATTGAAATATAAAAACAGAACTAAAATAAAATTCCTAATATCTTATTAAAAATTTAGGTAACATTAATTCCTTATTTTTATTAAGAGGATGACTGGAAAGCTATTAAAGAAAATGCGATGATTTTCTGTACGCTTTTGGTAAAATACTTTTGAAAAGCTCAAATCAATTTAGTCTTAGTGCAGTAACAAAATCTTAAAATTTTCTTTCGCTTTCTCTCTCTGTTATACTCTTTAATTGTCTTTTTTCTGACTTAATAAATTTGCTGTCACATTTTGCATAGAAACCATTAATCATGTATTCCTTTAATTACAATTAAAGATCATTTTAAAGTTATTTTTCCTTATATATGTCTTTATATTATTGTAAATTGGAAGCACACATGCACACATATATTTCTATAAAGGTGTTTGCAGGGCCGCAGATAGAGAGTAGAAGGGGGGAGGGACAAACTTGAGCAATTATCCTCTCCCCCAAAAAGTTCTGGTACTCACTATACTGTGCATTGAAACAAAAGTATATTTTCAAATGTAAAAGTTTTTAAAGCTGTATATTTAATCAAAATTCAATTTTTAAATAACTCAATTTTTTAAGTTTTTTATTAGTTTTAATATTACTCCATATTAATTAAACTCCAAATTGTTTTATATATTTACTGAATGCAAAATTTTGCAAAGACATTTAAGTACATATAATATTAAATTTTGTTTAATTTTTTAGTGTAATTTTAAAATCAATGTTAAATGTTATACAAATTATATAAATTATATTCAAATATTAATGTCAATTTTATATAAAATTTTACTTAATTATATATTTGCTGTTTAAAAACAATCTCGAAATATTGGGGGTTGTCAGTTTAGTTTTAAATCCCGTCCTCTTGATACTAACTGGTGACACACACACGTTATATATGTAATATTAAAGTACCTTATTTATATATTTTACTATTAATTTAATAACTTTTATTCATACAGTACGTTGGGGGTTTGCGTGGTAATTCTGATTTTCCCTCCAGACACGCTATAGACTTATTTCAGCCTCTGTACTAATTTAGCCAAGAGTTAGCGCGTTCTCTTTAAACATTGGTATTTTTTATCACGTGATCAACTGTGCTTAGGGATTATTCGTAGTCTTTTTACCTGAGAAATCCCTACTTGAAAGGTGTGTGTGCAGGATGTTGTAAAAGTTCTTGCTTGTTGCATGGATTTCATGTATCTCACCAGAAATAAAATGTGTTGTGCTTTTGAATGAGTCTCGCCCATATTACACACACAAACACGCACGTACGCACGCACGCACACGCACACCCACACACACACACACACACACACGTACACACACACACGCACATACACACACATACACACACACACACACACACACACACACACACACACATATATATATATATATATATATATATATATATATATATAAAATTTAGGTGGATAAACCTCCTAAATAAGGGGTACGTTGAAGAGTTTTTTATTTGAGAGAAATTAGCAATAAAATATAGGAGTTGAAAACGCGTAATACACCTTTGGACTTTTAAAAACTAAACTTCACGAAGTACACTGAATTCACAAAATTTTGTTCCATATAAAACGGTCAACAACTGTAACACAAATTCATATATTCTAACATTTATTCTGATCTACTTTTTATATACTATTGATAACATACTGAGAAGCACTGTTCGGTGATAAGTTTGCTCATAAAATAAGATTACAAAATTTTGTTACTATTCTATCGATACAGTCATGGGATATTTAAAGGTTATGTGCTTATTGTTGTGTGCGTACTAATTGAGTGTATTTATTCTGTATGAACTGAGAAAACATCAATTCGCCTCTTTTTTTAACCCTTTATCTTTTTTATAATTATAGCCATATTTTCTTATTTTAAAGTTTTCTTTTACTAAGCATCTGCTGTCCATATAAAGGTATTAGCTTTGAACATAAGTTACGTAGTTTTGTGTCCCAGTGCAAGTTATTTGGATTATAATACTAAAAGTACACCTGTTTTATACGTTTAAAGACTATCCACTATTTTGTTTAGATGACGTTTGTAATTATAATCTTTGTTAAAATCTCAGACTTTGTTAAAATTTCATATTTAACTCATTTTAATAACAAATCAGTTAAAATTTAATTCGTATGACTTTAGTGATTAAAAAAAATGTGAAAACACATTTATAGTATCAAAATTCTATAGTTCAGTCATTAAGAATCTAAATCTTTTAGACAGACTTATTCAGTTTTAATTTTTTTATTTTACTTTTATATACTCCAAATAGAAGATGTTTAGCCCTTGTGAGCAAAACAGTAGACCGTAGCGCTTCAAACCAAAACAAACAAAATAGAAAAATATTAACTTAGATATAAAACAAATTGTAGAGATCTCAAATTAATAAGCAAAATTTATTTGTTACTATAAGGGCTATTACTTCATATTCGTCTAACTGCAAATTTTGTACTTAAACTATGCACTAAATGTAACATTTTAAATGTGTTTTACTAAGGCCAATTAGATAACAAATTTTTAGACAATTTTAAAGAGTTTTTAGTGCATCGTTTTGTCAATTTCCCATTTTATTTAAACAGGAAGATCTGCAGTGACTGACTTCGACTATTGTATAACTATTTCTCTTCATAATAATTAGGCATGACCGACTACTTAGTCTCATATGACTTTAGTCCAGTTTCGAAATTGGTTAACTTCATAAAAATGTCTACAGAAAAAAGTTCTTGTCAAATCAGAACGATTTATATTCTTATTTATTTCTTTTCTGAAAAACAATAGCATACCGTAATGTCACAATCCTTTTATTTTTTTTTTTTCAAATTTTATGCTTCTGATTAGTGCAAAAGAAATTGCATTGCTATCGTTTTTCCAAGTGTTTAAGTTCTTGATATGACAAACTGAAGTACTTGGGGAAAAAGTATTTTACATGCGCATCGAGTGTAGGGCCTTGCTTTTCTTTTGCATCCATTTAGCTTTTACTGCAGTATCTGGCTCATTATTACACTTTTATCCGTTGTTTTCATTGTCATGTCCTAAACTCATCCGATTTTCTTTCTAATTAGTTTCCAGTGCACTTTGCAATTCTGTCTGGCTTATTATTTCCCTTCCCAAACATTCTAAAACGGTGCTGATAGTTTAATAGCTTCTAGTCTTCCTCTCTCTCAATCGATTCGTCGTAATTTTAAAATAAAAAGCGAAGCAGTTTTGCTCTGTTAGAAGCAAATACGTTCTCATTTCATTGTTAAATCATGAGCTAATTACACAACCCTCGCTCCTCCGTGATGCCGCCCGGGGAGAGATGTCTTACCTCCGTACCTTAATTAACGTGGTGGGAGGAGATGCATTTTCGTGATGTGCAATATAAAGGATCCAGATTTTTAATTGGAATTTTTATATCGCTATATTGATTGAGTCATTCGAGGCCTTGTTGTTAAGTTTTTCTCTCATCCTTTCTTCATTTTGATAGGGAAACATTTAAATAGGAAGATTTTTCTTCTCTGCTAATTACGTGCAAAAACGTCTGAGTCTTGATTTTCAGGCCTGAACTGTGGCTTGTGCTCGAAGTCAGCCCTTATATTTTATTTTTTTTTCTTTAACTCTGGAAATTTTCATTTCTAATTATTCTGCAGTCCGTCTGAATTTTTGTATTTTTCTTTTATTTAACAGGGGTAGTCTACGGAGCTACACGTCTAACGGATCTCTATTCTAAATTCTTTAGTCAACGTACACTTTGTGTACCAACATGTCAGCTGATATTCTTATCCCAATTACTGCATTTTTAATACATATTGAAGGAGTATTACATTTTAATTATATATTTATCTGATTAACAGGGGTTTTCTAGAAAGCTACGCATATAACTGATCACTAAATTCGATAGTCAAAGTACACTCATTTCCAATTATTCTACAGTCCGTCTGATTTTTTGTATTTTTCTTTTATTAAACAGGGGTAGTCTACAAAGCTACACGTCTACTGGATATCTATTTTAAGTTCTTTAGTCAACGTCCACTTTGTATACCAACATGTCAACTGATATTCTTATCCCAATAACTACATATTTAATACATATTGCAGGAGTATTACATTTGAATTATATATTTATCTGATTAACAGGGGTTTTCTAGAAAACAACGCATATAACCCATCACTAAATTCGATAGTCAACGTACATTCATTTCTAATTATTCTACAGTCCGTCTGACTTTTTTATATTACTTTCAATAAACAGGGGTAGTCTACAAAGCTACACGTCTAACGGATCTCCATTTTAAATTATATAGTCAACGTACACTTTGTGTCCCAACATGTCAACTGATATTCTTATCCCAATTACTGCATATTTAATACATATGGCAGGAGTATTACATTTTAATTATATATTTATCTGATTAACATGTTTTTTTTTATCAAGCAACGCATATAACCCACTTCCAAATTCCATAGTCAACGTACACTTACCAACATTTGTCAACTCATAGTCTTATTCCAATTACTACATAATTATTTCATATTTTATGAATACCACTTTCTAATTCTACATTTCTTTGATTAAAAAGGGGTTGTCTAACAAGCAACATGTTTAACCGATCTCTATTTAAAATTCGTTAGTCAACGTACACTTTATATGTACCAACATTTGTCAACATATGTTCTTGTAGTTATTCTAATCACTACATAATTAATCCATATTGCAGCAGTACTACATTTTAATTATATATTTATCTGATTTGAACATGGGTTTTCTAGCAAGCAATGCATCTAACCTCTTCCAAATCCCATAGTCAACGTACACTTTGTACCAGCATTTGTCAATTGATATTCTTATTCAAATTACTACATAATTATTCCATATTTTAAGAAAATCACATTCTAATTCTACATTTCTTTGACTGAAAAGGGGCTGTCTATCAAGCAACATGTTTAACCGATCTCTATTTAAAAATCCTTAGTTAACGTACACTTTATATGTACCAACATTTGTCAACATCTGTTCTTGTTATTCCAGTCACTACCTAATTAATCCATATTGCAGCAGTACTACATTTTAATTATATATATTGTCCCTTTATGTTTACCCTAGTACGCATTTCAGTTCTTTATTTTCAAATGTTTTATTGAAATTATTTTCCAATGATTCTAACTTCAATTCCGATATTTATGTATTTTTGTCGAATCCTATATATCAAATGATAGTTTAGTAAATTCCACATTCGTACACATTACATATCTACCTAACTATCTGTCACCAGATCATCTATTATTAAAATAACAATAGGCTAAGCGTAATATAATATCAGGTTCCACATACGAAGGCATATGTTATGAATTCTAAAACGGGAGATGCCACAAACTGTTTCATGTCCATTTATTATCACATGGTCTTTCCACTAAAGGAATCCGAAATATAAAGACAAATATTGGAATTTCCATAATGATTGAAACATTTCAACTGCTGTTTCTATGACTAACCGCTTTTGTTAGGTTTCAGGACTTACAATTATCCTATAATCTCTTCACAATGTAAGTTCGTTTCATTTCATAACCGTAAAACTTCTTTTCGAAACAACTTATTAAATTTAGAAGAAAAGTTGATGTAAGATTTTAATTTAATTTCTTTATTTTCTGTGTAGTATAAATCTCAGTGTTTGAGAAAACGAAAAGTGGAGGTTATTTCTTTGTTTTTTTTCTTATTATTTGTTGTTTAGTGATTTCGACAAAAGATTTTGATCTCTCGTGGTTTCAACCCGAGACATTGTGCTTCCAAGACGTCTGCTGAGACAGGATGACCAAATATTCTTTAGCTGCAAAAATTTCTTCTTACATTTTTCCTATTCTACTGTTATTATTTGTGGTTTGACTTTGTTAGGTTTCAGGACTTACAATTATCCTATAATCTCTTCACAATGTAAGTTCGTTTCATTTCATAACCGTAAAACTTCTTTTCGAAACAACTTATTAAATTTAGAAGAAAAGTTGATGTAAGATTTTAATTTATTTTGCTTGAGTATAAATTTCAGTGTTTGAGAAAACGAAAAGGAGAGGTTACTTTGTATTTTTTTCTTATTATTTGTTGTTTAGTGACTTTCGACAAAAGATTTTGAACTCTCGTGGGGTTTCAACCCGAGACATTGTGCTTCCAAGACGGTCTGGTGAGATACGATGACCAATTACTTCTTTAGCTGCAAAAACTTTCTTTTTACATTTCCCCTATTCTACTGTCATTATTTGTGGTTTGAAAAAAGATCCTATAATCTCTCCACAAGATTATAGGATACAATTATCCTATAATATCTTCACAATGTAAGTCCGTTTCATTTCATAACCATAAAACTTCGTTTCGACACAATTTCTTAAATTTAGAAGAAAAGTTGATGTAAGATTTTACTTTAAATTCTTTATTTTGCTTGAGTATAAATTTCAGTGTTTGAGAAAACGAAAAGGGGAGGTTAGGTTTCTTTGTTTTTTTCTTATTATTTGTTGTTTAGTGACTTTCGACAAAAGATTTTGAACTCTCGTGGGGTTTCAACCCGAGACATTGTGCTTCCAAGACGGTCTGCTGAGATATGATGGCCAATTACTTCTTCATCTGCAAAAACTTTCTTTTTACATTTTCCCTATTCTACTGTCATTATTTGTGGTTTGAAAAAAGATATTAAAATATTACAATGGTGATTTTAAAATTTAAATTTAAAATGAAAATTGAACGCAAAATAGTTTTCATTCTATCATGCGATAGTTTTTTTGAAATAATCTTCAGCTACGAAATGTCCATTGGTAAAATGTTTTCTTCAACAGGTTAACACTATCCAAAATAAATCCAAAATGGCTGATATCTAGCTACCTTATATTTAACGTCTATATTTCAAAAGAATTAAGTTGAACAGTAGTAGAATCACGATATTTCATTATTCAGGAAAAAAAATATTACATTACTAAATATGTAATTTTCTTTCTTCGCAGAATTGTATATTTGAAACCATTTTTCATTAATTACATTTCTGAAAGCATAATTTTAAATTGTTTTGACTGCGAATATAAAATTTAATAAGTACATACATTATGCCCTTTTAAATATCTCTATCTTTTTTTTCAATATTGCTTTACTAAATTTTACCCTTTTTGTAAGTTTTCTAAAACGATGGTAGACTACAAAATTTATGATTCTTAGAAAAAGAGAACGTATGAAAAAATTACTAAATATATTTAATGTTATGGTATTTCAAGCATTAGAAAATATCCCAAAATACCATTCTCGAAGGTGTAAGAATAGCGTTCTTAATTTTAAATGAATGCTTAATGTACATTCGGAACTTTACAGGCTTTTATTACATTTAATGATTATTTTAATATTTTCAGATATAAAATAGCCAAATCTATATCCTTTCAGTTTTAAAAAATGTATTGTTTAATAATTTGTGTGGTGTTATATATTTTACTTTCATATTTCTCTTTCCTTACTCTAAAATTGATATGTATTATACGTAGAAGTTAATAATTGGTTTTTATAATAAAATGATGTGTTTCAAATGAGTTTTGTTTCTTTTACTTTTCTATCGTACTTTATTGGCTCATTAAATTTAAATTTTATATATTTTATTTCAGACTTTCATTTCCAATTAATTTATTCACATTAGTTAACTAAATTTCTGGGAAATTTATGACGAAGCATATTTTTAGAATTAGTAGTATAATTGTATATATCGAATAATAGTCGCTAGTTTTATAGAGTATCTTAATATGTTTGAAATTGGAAAATTTTAAAGTTATTTAATTTTTTTTTCTTCCGAGCTTCGACATTTATCCAATATATATGTAACTATGCTTAGGGCAGCATTATAAAATTAATCTTTTAAGTAGAGACTATAAATTTCTCCTCTTATTATGAAGAAAGTATATGTTCTTACCTTATAAATATGTTTCACATACACTTTTAACAATTTAAGAATGTCTTTATTTTGCTAATTAGTTTCTTATAAATTCTTTAAATATTTTAAGTGTTCGTTTTCTTTAGAAATAAGTAATTCTGTAAGCATGATACAATGTTTAGTGTTTTATATTACCGTTAAAGGTAGAAAGCTTTTTTTTCATAGTATCGAATAGCTAGAAAGTTGGATTTGATATTTATAAACTGTGGGTTCGTATTTTTCTGCTGCTTGAACGTTTGAAACCTTTTGAAATCATTTATAAAATAGTAAATTCTTGTCTAATTAATGTTTACTTTTACATCCAACCAGCTTTCAGAAGTTATGGGTGCTACTATAATGCGGTGGAGATATATCACAGTCGAACTCTGCGTCATAATGATGCTAGAAATATCCAGAGAGTCCAGAGAGGGAAATGTATGGTACCAAATTCCCATCTTTGGTGACTTCTGACGGGGATTTCCCTGTGACATATCTCTACTACCATATTGTAGCACCTTATTATTCTTTTTCTTTTTTAGCATTAAGGAATACAACAAAACCATTACTTTTATGATGGTATGATATATATGACAACTTTAATATTTAAACCTTAAAATCAGATTATTACACTTGTAAAGAAAAGTGATTAAAAATTAAAAAGCTCTATTTAATTTTTTAGATTGTCAAAGATTACTTAAGCAATATTTTTCTACCAGAAATGGGTTACGGTTCAAATAATTTCTGTTCACATTTATAGTATACATTCACATATGATTATAATCAGTTAAATTGAAAAGCTGTATTCCTGTATAAATTTACAGAATCAAAAATGAAAATGACAATTTAAGTAAGGCATATTCTTTTCCTCGTTTCATTTCTACAACAGCTGAAACATTATAATTAGCATATAGTTCTAGCTTTACATACTCTTTTCAGTTGTTTTAACCTTTTCAGAGGGGCTGGGACAGCATGTGTCCCTCAAATGCATTAGTTCTTCAGAGAGCCCCTTTCAAAAGGTTACTTTTTTTAAAATATACTTCACTTTGTCGTATAAACGCGGGCAAAATATATAATTTTTTGAATTTTTTTTAAACATATGTATAGCTGATTCGTAGTATATTTTTAGTGTTGAATCAGTACTTGACCTGAGCTCTTCTTCGGGAAATCAAATAGTAAATTAAATCCGTTACTTTTCCAAGGTGTACAGGTGGTTGTGTAATAAGGCCTTTGTATAGAACTATTTAATCATGGATTTATCCTCCTTAAAATTCTCGATACATCTTCATCTCTTGTGAATTGTTCTGGGGAATGTGACCAACAATTATGTCTCATCATATTGAAGTCCCATTGGCCTGTATATCGCATTTCAGCAGTCTGATATTTTAATAAAAATTATTCACTTTACTCTTCACTTACAGCCCTCAAAGTATCTGGAAAAAATTCTAACTTCTCGTAGGATAAATGTGAATACCTTATTTTCAGAGTAATATTTAATTGAATATCATTGACAATGTTTTTGCAAATGTTACACCAATGAAATTTTTTACGGTTCTGAACTTAATATTCTACCTAATATATTTGCTTTCTCTCTCTCCAAGGAAAGTGTGAAATGATCCATTTCAGTTTTACATATAAGTTATCATAAATGAAATACAAGTGGAATATAAGGATCATATCACTTAACACTAAATGGGAGTGCATGCAGGATCTTATTATCGTATCGGCAAATTGGTATTCAGATATATTTTAGAACTATGAAATATTCTTTACTAATTTCAACGATGATATTTTTCATTTAAAAAAAAATAGGGAATTCATCTTCAAAAAATTAAAAAAAATTATATTTTCTGGTACAAGTTAAGCTTAAGTTTCTTCATGTCCAATAATAAAATAATAGCTTCTGATTTATGCTGCTGTTTTAGTTAGATCTAGTGAAATTATTGAGCCTAAATACTCGTAATTGACAAAATGACATTGGCAACACAAATTGCTTCTGTTTAGTTATACAAAAAATAATTTTTTTGAGCGTAGTTCTTTTATTTGGATGTGAACATATGCTTAGAGTATTTTTTATATTAGCAAGCTCATTCAGTTTTGTATTTCAGTATAACTTTGTAACCAGAGAAATATGCACTAATTATTTTAATAAAATTTCGAAGATGTAAATAAAATAAAATGTTTTATGTATGATATATACGTGGATTACAGTAAGTAAAATTCAAATAACTGTTTCCTCCCCTACATTTTGGTATATTCCATTAATAGTAGGATATAGAGCCCCCCCCCAACTCACCCCCCAAAAAATATTAATCTTTGCCCAGATTGTCATGAGCATTGCCTGGGTGTGTACTAGAAACCTTTGGTGGTCACAAAGGAAATCACTCGTTAGAAATACTTTTAAGAGTGTTTAATATACTGCTGTTCAGGTATAATATGGTATTTAACTACGTTTTCTTCACTTCAACTCCATCTTGAATTTAAATAATCAATGTTAAAAGCAAATTAGTTTGGTACAATTTTTTAAGTTTTATAATTTACTATATTTTGTAATATATATTTTTAATATTTGAGTTTTGTACATTTATTTTTAAGTTTTACTGCTACATAATTTTCTAACGTGCTTCTTTTCTTTTCTTTTTCGACCTGTCTGTTTCGGAATCGTCCCCGGTTCCAGAGATACAGTCAGGTGAGTCCAAAATTTTTATTTATTTTCCACTTCCTTTTTGTTTTATAATTTTCACCCTAATAGAACATTTTGTTGAAAGTTGTTGTGTTACTTTGTTATTATTTTACATCGACATGCTTCATTAAAGATACCTTACCCAAAACTCTTAAAATATGACTGTTTGTTTTAAATATTTTCTGGTATATTCTGGAATTATTGCTAAATACTATTAAAAAAATTTGTTTTATAAAACGGTATAGTTATGTGTTATAACACTTTGACGTCTGATAACACCAACTTATTGCCATTGGCAAGTTGTTCGTTATTTGCCCGTGACATGAACGGGGTGTTCCTATTTAATAGTTTTATAATTTTCACCCTAACAGAGCATTTTGTGTTACTTTACGCTGTTAATTCAAATCAACATGCTTTGTATAAAATCAACGATACCTCACCCATGGTTCTTAAAATACCTCTATATTGCATCTTAAACCTCATCTTATCTGACCTAATTAGAATTACGGTGAGAGGACATTATTAAATCTTTGTTAAAATACTCCATAGTTCAGTAATTTCACGTTTTCAAGTTTGGTGAAACCAATCTGGTGCCATTGGTAAGCTGTTAAATTTTTTACCGGTGACAACAATGCGGTCCACATACTTAATGGTTTTATAATCTCACCCTAAGAGAACATTTTGTAAGTTGTTGTGTTACTTTGTTATCATTTCAAACCAATATGTTTAATTAAAAATAAACTAGATATCATCCTTAGTTGTTAAAATATCACTGTATTGCATTTTAATCCACATCTTATTGGCATTACTAGAACTATTATGAGAGGCCATTATGAAACCTGTGTTACAAAACAGCATAGTTCAGTAGTTTATAGATTTCACTTCCGGTAAGACCATCGTGGTGCAATTGGGAAGACTGTTCTTTCTTTGCCGGTAACAACAATGCGGTCCATAAACTGAATCCTTTTATAATTTTTCCTAGAAGAATATTTTTCAAGTTGTGTTATTTTAGATCAGCATGTTTAGTTTAAAATCAATGAGACTTCATTCCAGAATTCTTAAGATATCACTGTATTGCATTTTATTCCACATCTTATCTGAAATTATTAGAATTACTATGAGAGGCCATTATGAAATCTGTGTTACAAGACAGCATAGTTCAGTAGTTTAAACATTATGCGAGCAATTAAGTATTACTATAAATTATTAGTTAAAATTTAATAAAGAGTTGATAACACGTTTGTGTACAATTGATGCTAATGTTATTAGCTTATTGGTACAATGTATCCTAACAGCACAAATTGGTTGCATCGAACATTCACTCTATATCAAAAATGACATGTCATTCACATGGCATGTGAATCGATGTAATGTGCTGTGAGGGTAAGCTTGATTTTTTATAATAGATTAGAATTTTATGAACTCTCTTCGGGATTATTAAATGATATTAACTAGTAGATATAACTATTATCGTGTTAACTAGTAGGTAGAATAAAACTAGTTTTATTTAGCTATCATCATATTAAATTTTAAATCTTATTTAGTGACAAGAGTTTCAATTAAAAATATACAGTCTAACTGCACTGACAACACAGTACAATTCATTGTCTAAAAGAAGGTCTTTCATCGTCTAAAAGCATGAAAATTTTACTCATTCCTGAAAATTAAATCATATAGTACTTTAAATTAGCCTTATGATCATATTAAATTTTAAATTTTATTTGTCGGGAGTTTCAATTGAAAATATAGTCTAACTGCACTGATAACACAGTATAATTCGTTGTCTAAAAGATGGTCTTTCATCGTCTAAAAGAATGAAAATTTTAATCATTCCTGAAAGTTATATGGTCCTTTAAATTAGTCTTATGATCCTATTAAACTTTAAATTTTATTTAATGTCAGGAGTTTCAATTGAAATTATACCGTCTATCTGCAGTGATAATACAGTATAATTCATTGTAAGTACGTCTAAAAAAATGACAAATTTAACCATTTGTTAATAATTATTTAAAATTAAATCACATCATCCTTTAAATAAGTCTTGTGATCATATCAAATTTTAAATTTTATGTAGTGTCAAGAGTTTTAATTAAAAAGATTCAGTCTGAATACAAGTATAATTTATTTTAAATACGTCTGGTAGATTGACAAATTTAACCATTCGTTAAAATTAAACAATATGGGCAAAACTAGATTGAATCTTATTTCTTTACTTATCAAGTAAGATTGAGCAGCTGCAGCATTAAAATCCTCTTATAGGTACGCAGTTAATAAGATAGTTTGAGTTCTTGTATAAAACATGCTGTTTCATAAAAATTGTATTGCACGATATGTTACTCTCAGATAACTTTTTACGTTTCAACTTAATGTTTAATATGAGTTTGATATATCATAGTTTTGATAGATTTATGTGGGTTAAGAGCTGTGGTAAAATATAGCTAAACAGTAGCGTTTGAAAATTCTTTATTTTCTCTTTTGGTAATTGAAAATTCCATGGCTTGATACCGCCACAAGCTTCTGGAAACGAACAGAACGAAATAGAAACCAATCTCATTTCGAATCCCAAGAGTTTATGATTGTCAATCGGCCAGATGTAAGAACCCCTCTACCAACCACCATGTGTTATCAACAGCTCATTCACTACACAAAGATACAAAGGAATAAGAATGCTTTAAAGAAACAGGGTCTTTGATAAGGGATAACGTAATGCCTGTATGCTGCTTATATGATAAAATGCTCAACATATCCACCGTATACATAGATTGAACAGATGTCAAGACCATCTCATTATACCTTTTCAGAAAATGTATATGATTGTGCGATTATAGCTTATAATAATCTACTATAATGAAATCACTTATATACTATATACTATATGAAATATACTATATACTATATGAATCTATATACTATAATGAATCTATATACTATATACTATATGAATCTATATACTATAATGAATCTATATACTATATACTATATGAATCTATATACTATAATGAATCTATATACTATATACTATATGAATCTATATACTATAATGAATCTATATACTATATACTATAATGAATATATTATATACTATAATGAAATCACTTTCAAGAAAAGTAGTGATTCTTTTTAATAATTACACGTACCAGTTACATATTCATATTATGATCATTTTGATTATCTTTCACTTGTTAAAATAACTCAGCACCTGTTTGTATTTGGATAGATTTCCAGTAACTAGATTTATTCGCCAGTAATTGAGCAAAGAAATTTTTGAACTTAAGTGTTACTTGTAACATTCAGACTAAATTGAATTGGAATTAGTGCTACTTATACATAAATTTATTTAGATTTAATACAAAAGTCAAATTCCTGTAGGACTATTATTTTTATAGGAAGGTAACACTTTTGTCACAGCTTGCTATTTATGTATGAGGAATTTGAAACTTTTATGTTTAGAATTCATTAAAGGTAAGATGTGTGAAGATTTCAAAGTGATGAATGTAACAAAAGTGTTCTAGAATATTAATTACCTTTCCTAAAGATAGAAAGATGTTTTTAATATCGTTAGCAACGTAATAAATAACTCATCAAAAGACAAAAGATCAATTATAAAACAAATATTCAGCAATTATTTAAAAGTGACAGGTGTATTTTGATGTTCTAACAATATCTATATGTGGTTTCAACTCAAAGGAGTACAGGACAATTTCTTTCAGTATTACGGAGACTTGAAATATGATAGATTAACATTGTGTTTTGAATAACACAGTTAACAATTTAAGTCGGTATTTGTTCATTTAATCGTTTTGGGAAATTACCTTATTAGTTTTTACAATTTTATTTTCAAGTGTTTTGTGAATGCTTTGTCACAGTTTGCAATAGCTACATACGAAGACTTTTACTTCATAATTTTAACTTAAACACACTTTTCTTCACTCCAAAGACCAATTTAAAAACTATTTCCGTCGATATTTGAGTACATATCTCACTGGAAATGTGGCTGAGGCAAGAAAGAACATTTTTAAAAGATGCGTTAAGTTAGTATATTGTGTATTATCTAGAAATTTATTTTATTCAAGCATGAAACACTTAGAAAAAAATATTTTAGTGCATCATAAACCTCTTCTCTAACACGATGTTCAAAGACATTTGTAAATTCCATTGAGAGAAAAGGACAAGCTACCCCTGTCTGACATTTCCACATATCTTAATAATTCACTTGATCAAGATCCATAAATGTAATGGCTAGGATTTAATATTAATCCTTGTTTAATGCAAACCTCCTAAGATATTCAAATGCTTCGACGTGGAATGCCGAAACACCTGTATAATAGCGCGCCATACATTTTCGTCTTACAGCGTCAGAGACTGATAGCGGACTTAGTAAGCATTGATAGCAAATGATTCTAAAGACATTGTGTTGATCATATAGTAGTTTCCTTTTTGTCATAGCGCTTTACGGAAAAAGACGTTTCTATTATTTTATGTCTTGATAAAGAAAACATTTTTGTTTCAGATACTTTATTATTGCACTTTTTCAGTATAGTTTATATGTATTATAAGTTATTTAGTCTCAATCGGATTAACGAATTACTCAGCACACGATATGAAATACTTTTCATGTTCCTTTTTTTTCCTGTGTATAATAACTTATTCTCGACATACGAACTGTGAAATGCTTGACTTAAAAAAGCAGCACTGAAAAAAATTAGAAAAAAATCAGTAGTTAATAAAGGAAATCCAAATAAAGCCATTGTTTCTAGTAGCATCTATTCTTTTGCTGATAGTGTAATTAATCACTTTAGAAAGGTGTTAAAGAAATGATAGTCTCACTCATCATTGTGAGGTTTTTTTAAACACTCTCTTGTCTAAGAGACAAAAAAAGAAAGGAACTGCTGACAACTAATCAACAATAGAACTACAAAATTAGGTTCTTTTTTTTTTTAAGTTAAAGTTATCATGAGTTTTGTGCAAATCTTGGAAGTTGAAATATTTGATTAATTAAATAATAATAGTAATAGTTATAGTAATAGTTGTAAGCAGTTGTACTTTTTTAAACTTTTGGTATTTAGAAACATTGAATTTTTTTTGAAGAAATTGAAAAATTATTTTTCGAAAAGTAAGAAACAGTGACAAGAACAAATTAAATTCTCAATTCAAGGTACTATCTGTATGCAGGGCCTGATTAAAGTAAGGGCCAACTGGGCTGTAGTCATGGACCCTCTGATTTTAGGGGATCCAAAATTTTAAATCACATTTTTAAAACTTTACTTATTTAATTAACAAAATTTTAAAATTTTCTGGTTTATTCTTCAAGAAAAAGTTATATAAAAGTAAATGATAGTTTTCATTCTTATTGGAAATTATAAAAATCAAATGTTACATTTATGCTTATTTGGCACTCATAAATTTCCTAATAGTATCTTGTAAAGAAAGTTATTATAATTCGTATAAATTGATTACTGAACTTCAAGTGGGGGCTCCGAATAAACACCAGGCCCACAGTCCAACTTTGTCTTAATTGGGTCATATCTATATGTTATAAAACTGGCTTAAACGAATGCATCGAATTTTTATAATATTTTTAATACAGGAAGATTGATGGAGGACCAAGAGTTTGTTCAAAGCCACTATAAAGACTATTGCATTACTACATCTGCTGAAGCAGATGTAGTACGATATATAAGGATTCAGAAAGTTGAATGGGCAAGACACCTGTGAAGAATGGATGAAGATCGTGTAACAAAAAAGATCTTCTCGGCTAGACTATTTGGCACACGAAAAAGAGGGAGACCTAAACTTAGGTGGCTCTACTGCTTGGAATCTTACTTGAGACTTAAAAATTACTAACTGGATGTCCATGGCCATTACAGAAGAGCCTGGAATTAAATTCTGAGGAAGGCAAGGGCCCATCCTGGGCTGTCTGGCCATTGAAGAAGAAGACATCTGCTGAAGCCGCATGGCAAAGTTCATTATCAGTTAATATTAGCCTGTGCCTTGTGTTGATGTCAATCTTTCGCAAACGTAAACATTTCACTTCTAGGATATATGCTTCATCTATTTCCCTTTGAAAGAGACATGATCTATGAAATGCTATCTAAAGATTTCGGAAAATTCACAAACTTTTTTTTTAATTCGTTGTAATATTGCTATCACTACTTAAATTTTCTCATAACTAGCTCTCTTACTTTGAAATTCAACTAAATTTTTTGGAAATACATTCGTTTATCACATATTTTATACATGTGTTTAAAAAGCTATTATAATTATTCCCAATGAAAGTTTTTAGGACAATAGTCTGTCTTTCCCTGTTTTAAATTAATATCCAGAACACATTTCTGCTGTTGAGGAAAATAAAATTTAATATTCGTGGAGTTTTTTAATTTTGTTTAAATAAGAAGTGCATTGGTAACATAAGCATTTATATTTAAACGCCTCATCACAAATCAAAGTGTACGTATTGGAAAGACAACGTATTTATGATTCCTTTTCCAAGAATGTGCTATTTCTCGTGTGGTAGCAATATATTTTCAATTGATTAAAGTTGTATCTCTTGTCCTTCTCAACCAGATGAAATCGGTTGAAATTTTTCGCTATTATACAAGAAAATCTCACATTTTTCATTGGGAAAACGAATCGTAAACTGAATACGTAGCTTTTACAACACGTACCTGTTGATGCGTCATAAATACTTTAGACTTTATTTTCTATGATTAAAAATACCTGTAATACATAAAATTTATCCCATCGTTTAAACTATTGAGTAGTTCTTCTAGTGTTAAGGCGAATCTAATAATTAGTCCTTCTTAGTAATAATAAGTTTATTAAATCATAGTTTCATTTAAAAGCAAAACTTGTGCCATTTGCATTTATTCGTAGCGAAGACACGCATAGAGTGTATTGACAGCTCTATGCCCACGTGCTAACTGACTCATATCAGTTCGCTTAGTTATCAAATACTTCAAATATCTTTCAGCTTGACCGGATGATCCCAAAAGCTTACGCGAGCTTGGGTCTTTTTCCTTTATTTTATTATTATAAAAGTGTCCCCTTGTTAAAATCGCTTATAACTCACGTAATTTACAACTACCCCCTTTTTAGACCTGACACACATACACTCGCACACACACACACACACACACACACACACACATATATATATATAATGTATATTATATTTAATTAAAATTTTAATGTAAAAAGTAGATAAAACTATCATCTCTGCTCTGGCTCTAAATTTCTTTCGTTGGCTAAACTTGGGACACTATACTTTCACGTCAAGAATAGTAAAAAAATATCCAAAATGCTGCATTCGTTGCATTAGAAACAAATGAGCATTAAATTGGCACTGTTTTTTTTCCCTTCGTGTTTGAACGACTCTTAAGGGTAGCTATGCCGTAAAAATGTTTTAGATAGACAAGGGTACCACAATGAAAAAAAAAAAATATGAGAAACCTTCTCTAGGGTACAAATATAAGCAACAGCTTTGGTATAACCCCAAACAGTGAATTAAATAAGTTTTAAAATTATTTTACTCTTTAATTGAATTTAGATAATTAAAAACAGCCATGAAGTTATTTAAAGCTTTCAATTGGCGGATTTGAAAAATAAGCTTTCAAATTTTCGACCCCCCCCCCTCAAAAAAAAAAAAAAAAAAAATAGACCTCCACGTACTGTGTAATCAATTTATACTGGGACAAATTTTTTATCGCAGTTTTTTTGGTACAAATATACAAAAATGTTTTGGTGCAGCCGCAAACAGTGGTTTAAGTAAGCATTTATTTCCTTTTAAATAATTGAAAACGTCCGAGAAGTTATTTTAAAGCTTTCAATTGGTGGATTTGAAACGTATGTTTTGAAATTTTCGACCCCCAAAGGAGTAACTCTACCGTGCAGTTTGTAATCAGTTTATACTAAGAATAAATTTTTATCCTACTTAGTATTCCAAATTTGCAATCAATCAATCGCATAAAGTAAATCATTATGTGTCTATATGTGTGCTTTTTTCCTGTTTCTCCAAATAAGAGAGACCAGTATTTCATGTTATAATTATTGTTTGAATTATGAGGTAAAGCTTTCTATTACTGTACCCTTTCAGTACAATCAATCAGCCCCATTAAATAAGTAAGCATGGCGAGGAAGTAGAGTCCCTCTGCCATCATACGGAGATTATCGGGAATAAATCAAAATTAAGAACTTGATCGCCCAGCTCGTGCGAAAATGGATGTTCCCCCGCAAAAGGACGATTTAAAAATCAGCGCATTTCTTGATTGATTAATCGAGGGGAATACATGTGACATGTATCGCTGGCAAGCGACGTCCTTAAGCCCCTCCAGATAATGGGCGTACACGACGGGCGCATGGCAATTACTTATTGTTACGACGAAACTGTTAACGGGAAATCCCGATAAAACAAATGCCCCCTCATTCCGAATTTCGCGTCGTTCCATATGTGATTACCCTGGCACACAAGCATCCGAATGAGACGACGCTAAATTAAAAGTGGGTTGGGACATTTTTCTGCTACTCCCTGGCAAAGGACAAATTAAAAAAAAATAAGAGGAAACAAATCCTGGGCGCTCCCGTGGGGGGAGGGGGCTTCTTTTAATAAGAACCCAGTCTTTTGGGGGGTGGGCGGTTGCGAAGCTGCACAAACACGTGTCACAAGCGCATTGGCGGACAAGGCTTCTGGCGCCGAGGGGGGAGGGGGTGAGCAAGGGGGTGGAAGTGTACCGTCCTTCGTTAATGAGTTTTTCTAATCGAAATGCATTTGCATCTCTTAACAAGTTTTCTCTTTTTATTTTTTCTACTGCTTCCTCAGACCGTAACGACTTTCTTCTCCATTAAGTATTTTGCTTCTCATAAAAACCTCGCATTCGCTTCTTTTTTAACGAATGTTCTTATTAAAAACGATGTAAGGGCGCAGCTCGATTTTTTTTTCTGTATCCCCTCCCCCTGCTTCCTTCCTTTCTAGATTCGTCGTCATTTGGCGTTTTTTTTTTACCCCTTATTTTACTTTATTTTTTTTTTACCCGGCTGTTTTTCATTACGGCCCGTGTCTGCGTCTTCATTTCGCGTCCCACCCACCCCTCACCCGGGCTCTTTTTTTTTGTCTCTCCTTTCATTTAGAGCCGGTAAAAAAAAGTAAAAAAAAAGCTTAGTCATTAATGGTTTTTAAAATACAAACATGGTTTTTTAAGATTTTAAGAGCGCAAAAAAACAAGGGCCGCTTCGCTCCTCGCATTAGTGAAAAAAAAAGTAGAATTTTTTTTTCCAGTTCTCTATCCAGCGAAGCTTCTCGTGTCCCGGGGCAATTTTTTTTCTTTCCCCACCCCCTTCCCCTTCTCTAGCGAGGGGTGGCTCGAAAGCGGCGTTCAGGGGGGAAGCACCCATTTTTTTTCTATGCTCGCGGGTACGGTTTGGCAATATATTTTAATGAACCTTCTAACCGGTGGATATTAGAAAGCGCTTGATGAGAATATTTGAAGCTCGCATATTTAAGAGCAGAAGAACAGAAGAGAGAGAAAAAAATCCAGCGCGGAAATATAAAAGCTTTTTAACTATGCTCCTTATTTACTTACTCTAGCTGGTATCGCCAAATTCATCGGCTTCTTCCATTATTTATGACCGAAGTCCCCGACAGTATCGATCTACCAGGTGTGTACTCAAAGGCATTATAGCATCGCCGTTCCACAGTTTTGCACATACCGCCAAAAGCACGACGAAACACACCCATCACCAAACACAATGACGCATCGGGTGTTCTCGAAAGATTTGACCCCCTTCCTTGATATTGGTGAATCTGAATTCGACATTATCTTCTCGTAACGGACAAGTTACACTGAGTCTAAAGGTCTTGTCACACGTGAATATGTGTGTGCTGAAAAAAAACAACAGATTTAGTTTCCCTTCCCAGTTGAAGAATGCGTGGATTTCTCGGGAAATAGCGAAAACTTTTCTACCGATTAAAGATCTTGTCACTAGTTTTGCTCACAAGTCATAGGTCATAGTTACATACCACTAGTATTGTAGACCTCATAACAGTTTTTCACATACCACTAAAAGCACGACGAAACATACTCATAACCAACGCAATAATGCTTCGTTTCGGATTCAAATCACAGAAAATCATCCATGTTCTCGGAAGATTTGACCTCTCCCTGATACTAATGAATCTTAATTCGACAATATATTCTGGTAACGCAAACGTAGCACTGAGTTTAAAGGCATGTCAACATGTACACGTTGAAAAAACAGCAGATTTAGTTTCCCTTTTCCATTGAAGAGTATGGGGATTTCTGTTGCAATAGGGAAAATTTTACTACCAATTTAAAGACATTCCCATAACCAAACACAATAATGTATCGGGTTTAAATTCAAATTAAGTTTACTGAAAATCCCCTGTCCTCCTGGATCATATATCCCCTTCATTAATACTGGTGAATCTAAATTCGACAGTATCTTCTGAAGGTCTTTTTCCACGTCAATATGTATACGTCGAAAAAGCATCAATAACAGACCCAATTATATCTCGTTGTATAGGAAGATATCTTTAAAAACACTCAAGCTGTGTACTTATAGGCCTTGCGACACCTTGATTCTCCATCCCTCCAGTTTTTAATGTATCAAAAACTGAAACTCCCTTCCCTTCAGAATCAAATGTTTACCACATTAAGTCATTATCTTGCCTTAACATGTACCTGTTAGTTTATAGTTACTAATTCTAGTGATAAATGGGCAGATTTCTTCTGTTACGTGAAAAATTTTCTACAGATTTGTTTTAGTTTAGGTTGGCTTGTCACAAAATCTTTAATTGGCAGGAACTGTTTCGCAGTCGCACAAAAAATCTAAGTTTTCTTCAACGTAACGTTTATACATAGCTGCTGTTTCAAAACGTACATGTTGACATGTGATAAGGCCTTTACATATTGAAATCCTGTTTACGGAAAATTCCCTGTGTTCTTCTGTGTGATTCTAAGAATGATGTTCTCTCTTTGATATTGGTGAATCTACATTTATTTTGGTAACGCAAAGGATGCATTCAGTCTAACTTGATTTTCCAACATGTAATTGAATAAGTTTGTACAAATGTTGATATAAATTACCACGTGGTGTTAAAATTGTATATTTAAATTATTGACCTCCAAATGCTTCAGAGTATAAGAACCATGACTCTCAACTGTAAATTCTACGTTATTCAGGCAGTATCCATATTGATTTGTCTGATCTGATAACAAAATACTCCCTTTCTACCAAATGTACTACTGCTAATACATATGACACTCTACTTTAAAGCTTAGTTCGACTAAATATATGTCTGGTTTTGCATAAAGGCTTTTTTTTTCCACAAGTCAAAGTTAGTGAGGAAATGTTTTTGCCCAACTCGAATTTTTACATTAGATTTTTTTACATTTTAGATTTAAATATTTACATATTTTTTCAACAGATTTTTCACATAACAGTAAATTAAATGTTAGTAAAGTACCAAATACATTGTAATGAGGATATATTCTAACATTTTATTTAAAACTTTTGGAAACGATGTCATGTGCAATGGAATCTACTCTTCTAGAAGACATTTAGTGTAACATTTTGGCTGATTTTTAATGAAGTAAGAGTCCTGCAAATTAAATCGTTCATGCTGTAAAATGAGGTATTCTTTTAAAATAAGAATGGAGGTAGGACCGTTCTTTAACTACATTCATAAAATTCCCAATTATTTTTGACAACAGTTAGTTTTACCTTCTGATGCTTGGATTCTGACCATTTTGCAGTCTTCTCTGGAAGATTTCTCTGACCATTATGCAGTCATAACCAGCAACAAGAGTATAAATATTTACAAAAATAAATTATGTTAATCGTAAACAAATCAAATTAAATTTTTAATGTAGCTTTATTAAATTCAAAAGCATTTAAAATAATTATCTGAAATATTTTTACTTCATATTTGTGATCATTAAAACTCGCACATCCAAAATCCATTGTTAATGAATGCTGAAATAGCAATCCTAATTAACGACTCACAAACGTATAATTTTTTCTTAATTTAAATTTTTATTCTCTAAAAGAACACCTTAAAAGAAGGTCGGGACAATTCTGATTCTTTTTTATCAACTTCATTTCATAATTATTTGGAATTTATGCATTTCCTATAGATTAAAAAAACTCTTTTATGATTTCTAAACTTGTCTCACTAGTTCACACATTCTGGAACTTTGGATTTTGCTTCTTGTTTTTTGTATTAATTAGGAGATGTTTTTCTTTTTTTTTCTGTCAATTAGAAATGTGTATTTTGCATGCAGATTTTGTGCTTCGACAATTTAATAGCACATTTCCAGTTTTATCTCCGCACTGAGAGAAGTCAGAGGGAGATAATTATATGAGTTTACAAACGAAACGATTGTTTATTTGTGAAGGCACAAGTTTATTCTTTTTTTAGAGAAAATGTTTAATGTAATATACGTGCTTCAGATGTAAATTAGTCATTAAAATATTATTAACACTGGTACATTTATCCCCCAGCAAAAATTTGTGCTCCTATTGTTTCTCCTTCAGGCAGTTGTGGCTAGCTTATTACTAAATATATCATTTAGGCCTTTTATACAAAGTAGTAAATAGTTGATGATTAATTCATTATTCAAAGTTGTTTCATGGGACTTTCTATGAGCTATCTAATTCTAATTTTTACATTAAACATCCCTAGCTGAGATTTTATTCAAAACATTCTCATTCCGCCTTATGGTAGGAAAGGTCAGGGGGGAAATGCTTGTATATATATTTACAAAAGTAGTAGTTTGTTTGGTAAGACAAAACTTTGCTTCCATTAAAAAGAAAAAAAGATTGTTTAATGCAATATACGTGTTTTGAGTGTAAATTAAAATGATTCAGAAATTACTGCCACTGGCATGTTTTTTGTAAATATTATTTAATGCAAACGTTTATCAATCAGCATAAATTTTTGTTTATGTTGTATTCCTCTAAGCAGTTTTGACTACTTAATACATGATTTGGTTCTTTTAAACTGATGAAAACAATTCTATAATTAATTGTTTATTAGATTGTGGTTTATGTGAGTTATTTGAATCTGGATTTTGAATACTAAGGCATTTTTTAGATCAAGACATAAATATTGTAATCACGTATAGAAATACTATTTTAATTTAATCTTGTGATGAATTTACACGTTTTAAAACAACCTATCCTATGTAAAATGAATCCCAAAATCAAGAAATAACTGGCTACAATAGCTATAATAAAAATCTATAGCATTGATTTTATTTAATACCATGAATAATCATCGGTAAATCTCGTGAAAATTTGACACTTATTTTTAAATTTTTAACCCCTTAAAGCACGAATTTTTTTCGGAAAAACTAATACAAAATGATACATTTTATGACTGAAAAAAATATATAGGTATAGAATAAATTATTTTTTGCAATTTTAGATCTGGGGGAGGGGGTGACTACAGTGGAAAAAGAGTTAAAAGTTATAAAAAAAATTGTTACTCAAACAAAGTGTAAATAATGTGATTGCATGTTTATTTTGAATTTTGCCCGTGTCTGACACGGGCAAATGCTTTAAGGGGTTAAAGAATATCAAAATCACAAACAGCCTACGTGCGTCTGGAATATTTACTCAATTTTTCAATGATATCGTCCAACAGGAATACTATTATAAATACTGATGTTTTAAAAACTAAATGATAAAAAGGTATTATACTTATTTAAATATATTGTAAAATAAATGTGGTAAAAATATCCGATATGTCTGAGCAATTGCATGTGCATAAACATTCATACAAAAAATGACTCCATACTAAAGCTTGTTTACATATCACAAATTTTTTCTATTAAGGTACACTGAATGTATTCCATTCAATACATCTTATTTAAAGGTACGTCTATAAGAATATTCTTTTTTAAAAAATAAATTGTGTATATATATGTATGTACGTCTGTACTCTGTATATACACTCTGTACATACAGAGTATATATACAGACACTCATATGTACATGCACTCTGTATGTACAGAGTGTATATACAGAGTAAAGAAAAAAAATCTGGGATGTGGATGGGATGTACATACACTCTATTACTAGTGGTAAAAATTATCAAGTTGTTAAATAAACCCTGTGAAATATCCATACCATTAAACAATTACAAAATGAAAAATAGTAAAATCTTAAAATTTTACATTGGTAAGTAAAAGAATATTTATATATACATATAATATGTGTGCATACATACAATCATATACACACAAATATATATATATATATATATATATATATATATGTATATGTATGTATATGTATATATATGTATATATATATACACACACACACACACACACATATATATATATATATATGTGTATATATATATATATATATATATATATATATATATATATATAGTCCCTTGCAACCTCAAGTATTCTTTTTCTATACTCTATATAGGAAAGTTTTTGAAGTGACTATGCTATTTGAAACAAAGGCTAAAATAATAAATTTTAGTAGTAAAAGTGTGTAACATAATTTTGTATTTCAAATCCACTGATGTATTACCAAATTTGGCGACTAAAAGATTTTGGGTTGTTGGGAAAGTTAAGATTAAGGAAGGTAGAATTTGAATCGGGAATTTTAGAGGCAATAATTTTTAATATATTACACACACATGCGTAGCAAGTAAAGCCATTCTTCACTAATTACATGAACGAAATAGCTCACTTTTAACTGCCGGAGTTTGCTTTGCAATGTAACTTAGATGCAGAAATAAAGGCTCTCTCTCAAGACCAGGTGAAATACTCAGAGAAAATTCTTTATTTCCATA
>CM063505.1:16637381-16654881 GCA_032207245.1 Pardosa pseudoannulata
AATTAATGAATTAGGAAGATTTACTTTACGAAATGATACTGTTTACTTTTTTACGTCTTATATCATGCGGATGGGTATGAACGTTTCACTTGAGTTCGTGAGGGATAAGAAGACGTATATGTGAAAATTCCCGAAGTGGTCTTTGGTGAACCTGTGTGTCTCAGAAGAGGCTGTGAAACGTATTCATGATTTCCTTCAACCGGACTGTCGAGCTTTGGATGATATGTTACTGCACACCAATATCTTAAACATACGACAGTTCTTAACGGAAGATCTCTGGAAAAAGTTTCGCCAAGATAGTGTTCCACTCTTTGAGTCCACAGCTTAGTGCTGATTGAGGTTTTGGAGTATGACATCATCACAAGTGGCAAAATACGAGCTTTAAATGCAATACATCAACAAAAGAGTGAAGAGTAGTTGAAGGAAACATTCAAAAGACCTTCCAAGACTTGCTTTATATCTTCGTTCTAAGTCTTAAAGGAATGAGAAGATGACCAACATTTAAAAAAGGACCTTGATGCTGCCTGTAGCAGATCTTGTGGAAATGAGAGATTGTCACTGAGATTGTGTTCACACTTTTAGTTCAAATCTTGAAGTATTGACTGAGGTTTAGAAGACGGACTTCATCCCCAAGCGACGAAGTACGGAGCTTTAAATGCAATCCATCAACAAAAGAGCAAAGAACAGCAACTTCCAAGACTTTTTGTCTTTCTTTCATGTCTTAAAGAAGTTAGAAGCTTATGATCAACATTTATGACACTAAGACAATAGATACTGTCTTTAACAAACTTGAAATATGTCATAAACAAAATATTAATACTTTATTTTTAATCTGAGACGTTTTTAATTGTATTAGTAGTAATGAAATACAAATATCTATCTTGTTTCTCTTATTATGAAGTTGTATACGTTCAAACAGACGCTTGCTTGCATGTATACATACACAAATATATACATATGTATGTATTTCTATGTAGATAGAGCATTTGTGTATATATTTTTATGTATACGAACTTGTGTATATACATACATTTATACACAAAAGTTGAGGGAAAATGTGAAAACTTGAAAAAAAAAATAATAACGTTATTGACTAACATAGTGCAATTGTTCATGGAACCGTTCATTTATCCTTTAAAAGTCGTTTTATATCACTTTTGAATAAATAAATATAATTTCATAAAAATCTTATAAATTAGTTTTGCAAAAGGTTGGAAATTCTTATTAATTTGAAAGGAGATTAATAATTCGCTGGAGGTTTCGTCTCCAATGCTGACTAAGTACATTGAATGGTGGGATTTTGATGCCAAAGATATGCATAGTTAATTTGAAATGCAACCTTTTTGAGAATATTAGTAATGGACTGTAAAACAGCAATTTATCCATGTAGATAAACATAACCTTCAATAATTAAACTTTATACCTGTTTGTGACCTCATCACAGGCCAACTACTCTAACTGTTATAAGACATTCATTATCGTGAATTCTCTAAATTTTGATAATTTTTCAGGAGGGATATTTTTGTTCTTGATCTTTTAGTATTCATAACACATTGCAGGGTTCTGATCGATCTGCAAAATACCAATTTTTGTCAGCCTGTAACAAGTAATCTATTTCCATGTTTTACAATTGGTAGTAAACTATCATAATTGTAGATTAAAGATGATGTTCTCTTGACATCTCTACAGCAGAAAAAGATAACAGCTTAAAGTTCCACTTACCTAGTACATTCACCATTGTCTATTGAACCCTTAGACAACTACCCTAACTATGGCTAAACAATAATTTCTGAATTCCATATCCAAGAACATTGTTTTAGAAGAATGATTCTTTGAAATCCATGTCCATTAATTCCAATTCCAGTTTTTGATTCCAATGTTTGTAGTTTTTTTGAATAAACCTAATGTTCTCGTTCAGTTCCGCGTTGCAAAATGTTGACTGTATGGTTCAGAATTAACCCTATTCAATGTATTTTTTGTAAATTATTTTGAATTCTTTATGCCTTTATTAAATTAAAATTAATTACTGATTTCTTCTTTTCAGTTTGAAACTGGAGTGTGAAAAATTAGCTAGTGAGAAAACGGAAATGCAAAGACATTACGTCATGGTAAGTTTTTAATTTTCTCTAAATGTTTGAAAATCGAAGGTAAAATATTTTACGGTTTAAGATTTAAGGTTGTGTATAGTGCAGTTTAAATGGTTGTAACAATATTAATGCAGGCTATTGTAGGAGGAATATTTTGGGAATTTACCTTTAAAAATATGAGAACAAAACTTATTTATATTTCTTCACATTGAAACAATACTTTATATTATCTTCTGAGTCAGTGTGTGTAATTTTTTTGTTAATAGATAATTTGCTACAGGTGTTTGAAATTTAAATTATAGTTTGTGTTATAAAAAGTCTAATATTATGCTATAGCTATTGGTTTTACGAAAATAATTGTTATCTAGATTAATAAGTTTTAAATCATGTTTATTTGCTGGCTGTGTCAGTATTTGTCATGCTTTTTTAAAATATTTATGCAATTTAAATCATTAGTTGTCTTAGTTTAAATAAAATAACTTATTTTGAGATTTCTTTTTTTTATTCAAAAAGTTCGCCTGTTAGGATTAGCACTAATTTTTGTTTGCCTTATTTGTACATGATGTTTGGGGTGAGAACTTTAGTTTGGAATTGTCTAAGTTTTTATTTATGCTTTTACAACTAAGTAAACTTTCCCAAATTTCTTCTAAAAGCTAATAAATGTTTATGTATTGTTGTAGATATTTGTATTAAAATTATGTAACACTTTCTTTGTGCTTGGAACTTACATCGCAAAATATCAACTTAATCCCTTCCATTTTCAATTCTATTCAATTCTATTCACAGTCTATTCAACATCAACGTTTTATTCCTTGTTATACATGTGCATGTGGAAACATAACTAACTCCTCTTAATAAAGATATCTATTTAACTTGAAGTTTCTCACCAGTTTTTAAATTAAAAGTAATATAATTCTAAAAATCCTTAATTAGATAAGGTTTAGAAAAGTATAATCTTTTGATATGTAAAAGCTACTGACATCTGACCTTTCATTTTGAATCTATACAAATCATTATCGGAATAAGCGTTTCAAAGATTTGAAAAGACGTCACTTTAATTGAAGTAACTAGTAAAAAAACTGAAGGAAGATAAATGAAAGGTAAAATGATCTGAAGTTCCTAGCCTACCCAAGAAGATTCTTTTCAACAATGCTATAAATTATTCTGATCTGAGAAAACTGCTAATGATATCAGTCAAACAGCAGGAACTAAAAAGCAGTTTAAAAACTTCAATTCAACATGTTAAACGTTTATTAGATTTTTAAATATCTAATGATATTATATAAAAAAATGAAGGTTTTTAATATAAGGAAGTAATATAATCTGATACAAAACCTAATGGTAGTTAAATAAAAATTGGTCTCTTTCCTATACAAGTGGGAGCTTCAGAACTCTAATTTAAGTCCTACACTTCAACATTTAAAACGTTTTATTAGATATTCAGTTATGCAATAACACTTTATAAAAAGAATTAAGGTTTTTAATTTAACAAATAATTAAATTCTAAAATAAGTTTCAATTCAAAAGAAATTGGGATACTAAGCAAGTGGGAGCTCCAGAGCTCTAATTAAATCCTACATTTTTACGATTATTCTTGCTATATTCTACCCACGCGAAATAAATTATACTCAAGTTCAGACTGTAAATTATACGTTTTATATCTCTTTTCTTCTTCACTCAGGCATTTTTAAATTGACTTGTGTTTATTTCGATGACCTTTCTGTTACGATCTTTGTTTCTCATTTAGTACCCATTATATACATAAAAATTTATATCAACTTGTCTTTGTGTATATTATTATTATTAAGGGGTCAGTGGACGTTGCAAAATATTTTACATTATTTAGTGAACTATGAAATGTTTACTGAAGGATATTATTTACTGAAAGTTATGAAATTTTGTATACATATACTGAAGTAGAACTAGATAAAGGACATATTAAAATTTTAAAAAGCAGACGTTTTAAAGATTGCAATATTTCAAAATATGTTGTTAATTTTTAAAATATTTCTTGCTCATTTATTTTAATTTTCTTTCTTCATTTTTTCTGTAGTGTTATTTAAAAAATATTCGAACATTTTGGGATATTATTTTATCTCTAAACTAAATACTTAATTTATTCGAAGTATTTTTAATTATCTGCGTTAAATTTTCTTAAAAACTAACTGTTTTCTATTTAAATTGATCTTTAATTATCTAAGCGTAGCAGAAAATTAAAATAGGTAACCAGATTTCAGCATATATTAGGAGTTTATGGTATAATCTTTGTATGAATCTATGAAAGCTTAAGTAGTAAGGACCGTTTCAAAAATTTGCAAAAAAAATTTTTTTTACTTTAGACTTACTGGATCAGTCAAAATAATTCATTTTGCAATTTCAAATCAAAATTCCTACTTCATGTAACATTTACTTTCCGAAATGTTATCATGACTTTCGTAGCTCTATTCGGTAGCTACACACGCACACACATACACACACACACACACACACACACACACACACACACACACACACATATATATATATATATATATATATATATATATATATATATATATTGATAGATAGATAGATATGTGTGTACATGTGTGTAGCTACAGTGCATACTTACTGCAGCTATCATTCAATAAATTTATTATTTTTTTAAAAAATGAATTAAGACTGGAAATGCCGCTAAACACTTTTTCTACGAAAAAAGTGTATGTAAATTGCCATTAAATCTAGTGCTAAGGAAAATTTTAATTGATTAATCTTATGTTTCAGTTCATAAGAGCACAAAGTTTCCTAATTTTAAGTTAAATAATTTATAAAAATGTTTTGTAACGACAAACATCCCTTTATTGACTTTCTGAATTATGAAATGTATTTCTTGATTACAATCTATACTATTTCTTTTTCAGTATTACGAAATGTCTTATGGTTTAAACGTTGAAATGCATAAACAGGTAAGATTTTTAAAAATTTCTTATGCCTCTTACGGCGACAATGGACTTTCAGTTTGGGGAAATTTGAATGTAATTTCCATATTACTATCTCATTGAATTATGAAATTGAGATTGAAATTTTAAAAGGTTTATTAATTTTCATAATGATTATAGTTATTACAGAAATTTACTAAAACTTATTGCTACTAATAACTTTAAACTTTTTTTTCAAAACTAATTTTTTTATTAATTATAAACATTTAAAACATTTCACTTGCGTCTATAAATGAAATACGCCTTTAACTACTACTTATTATTAAAATTTAACTACTTGTTAACCTTATTATAGTAAAAACAAATTTTGTTGAATTTGGTCTTTAAAAGAATAATTTAAAAATTCTATACTCAAAGGAACTGATAAAACATTTTGTACAGGAAAAACAGATATATAATTCTGATTGAGAATTTAAAAGAGTTTTTTTAATTTCCAGCATTTTATAATGATTATAATTGTTAACGGCATGTACAATAAAATTATTCTTAATAATCTCAAACTCTTTTTCTAAATAAAGTAATGTTTGTAGATTATGAACGCTTGAAACACTTCACATGCATTTCTAACTGGCATACACCTTTAAAATTAAAAAAATACTCTTTTTATATTATTATTTAAAAATTTAAATATAATAAAAATTAGAATGAACATGCTTAAAATAAGTAATCTGAAAATTATGTGCTCAAAAAATTGTCACAGTCATAGTGTAAAGGAAAAATAAATGGGCATTTTCAATATTATTACTCTTAACTCTTAATATTTTCTACTAAAGATTGCTATGAAAAATTGCTTTTATTCCACAATGTGAAATGTATTTTTATACTTAAAAACTGTTAAATTATATGCAAAATTTATTGGACTGGAATACTTTCGTTTAAACTACTTTAAAACTAAAAAAGCTCTTTTTTTAAAAAAAAATAATAAACATTTTTTTTTTGTAGCCCTTTTGCAGAACAAAATTTTGACCTGTCCTTGAAATTTGAATTGTCCTTGAAATTGAAAAAAAAAATTCTGGAATTCCACTGTCGTCTTAATTTAATAACTAGTACTAATGAATACTGTTTTAGGAATCAGAGGAAAGACCTTGGGGTTTACTTCAACAAAATTTTATTTCTTTTTACTAGTTCATATTCATAAGTACTACTTCAGTATTCCTTTTATTTTAAAAAGTTTTATCTGTAATTTACTACAGAAAACTAATATTTCCTTTAGATCGCCAGAGCTTGGATTACTAAGTTTAAAAAACTGAATGTCTTAGAGATTTATATAAAAAATCAATTTATGAAAAACTGCGGAAGAGAAATTTTTAAAACGGAAGTTAATAAAACGTACTTTTTAGGTGTTCTATCACAAAATAGTGCCCCAACCTGTAAATGCTACGCACTGATGTATTAAAAATCGTTTAATATTTACATTATACAACTATCTAATCAATTTTTGTTAACATAATAAGACAAATCATAACTTTCAATCTCTTCTCTCGTAATTTTGTTTTCTACAAATTTCTTTCCCATTACTGTAAAATTTTGATATTTTGTATGTTTATTTCTAAATTTATAGCACATAAACACTTATATATGTATACACATACGTATTTATATATGTATATGTATTCATATGTATACAAATATATATATACATATATGTATGCACATACATATATACATGTATGTATACACACTTATATGTATATATGTATAATATATATATATATATATATATATATATATATATATATATATATATATATATATATATATATATATATATATATATATATATATATATATATATATATATATATATATATATATATATATATAATTCTTCTGTCCTTGTGTTTGTAATAGAACTCCCCCTAAACGGCTGTACTGATTTAGATGAAATTTTGTGTATGTAATTAAATTGAATGAGAATAGTTTAGATTCACAATTTGATTCGATAGAAAATGTTTTTTTTTTATTGAAAATACAGAACTGCCCGCTTCTTGAGATTATTATAATGCCGCTTGTATACCTTCACTGCCAACGTATTTGTAGCTCAGTGGTGAGCGCAACTGGTTTCAGTACGAGAAGTTCCAGGATCGAATCCCCATACAGGCGATGTGGGAATTGTAATTTAATCTAATTACGTTTGTGATGACTACACGCGTAGTGATGTCAAATATTTTATAAGTATTTTTTCCCTTATTTTCCCATCAAAATGGTCCAATTTATAATTTATTTAAAAGCATTTTACAGTTTTTGGATTTACAGTGAGAAAAAAAAAAAAAAAGGACAGCGTCTATTAGGTTGTCTAAGATAATATATATACATATATATATATATGCATAGATACATATATATCTATTTAGTCTAATATTTTTTAAGTATCTTTTAATATTATCCATAAAGAAATCGTTTTACGGTAATTTCACAAAATATAATCTAGTTTTAAATTATATTTCTAAGGCTTTAATAGTAACCAATTTAATTGTTTCATTGTAGTTCTAAGACACCCCCCCTCCCAAAAAAAGTAGACATTTGCAATTTAATTAAAATTTTTATAAGATGGATTGTGTAATGTTTTTAGTTGAAGAAATTTAAAAATTAAAAGCAGTACTAACTATTGTCTTTTATGACAGGATGCACAGTCTAATTTACAGAAGGACTTCGATTCTGTGTTAAGACGTAATAATAAACTATGTTTTCTTTATCTTTCTACTTATATAGTTACAGGAATCTGCTTGGAAAAGAGATTTTTTATTTAAAGAATCATCCAAATTTTAATACTGAGAAATCACTTGTCAAACCCAATACGTATTCATAAAGAAATCAATTATTTCCTTTCATTGAATTTTTAAGGAGTGTGGAGCTTTAAATGTTCGAGATTCTTACAAACTCAATTATTTTTCCTTTAAGTTTTTCATACAGGTCGATTTAAAAGATTTTTCCTAGACAGTGAGGTGGTTAGTAAGGCTATTTGTAACCTATAAATGCTTAAATTAATGATATTCACATAAAATGTAACTTCTATTTGTCTGGAATGCGATGGGTACAAAAAATTCTTTCAGCCAAACTTTTATATAGCTCCAAAACAAATATTGCCGATACTTATTAACATTAAATCACCTTTTAAATGTTAATCCAAATGCATCCATTCGTACCCTGAACTCTGTTCTATCGTTAATTGCAAGAAACACGATTTTTAATAGGGATTTTTTGGCAAGTTGCGGCATTTTTTTCCCCTTTTTACTTTTTTTTCAACATTACAGAGTAGAGAAAGTGCCAACCTTTTAACTGAATTAACACAGCCTCCGGGTCGGCTTCGCCAATAATAAAAACGAATATTTGAGAAGTTCTCCCTTCCCCTATCCTCTGGTGCAAAAGGGGCGTTATTTGCATTTCTCCCGACTCAATCTGTTTAAGTCGTGCCGGCTTCGTTATTTTAGGGCGAACGGCCGATGTGTTTGTGTTGCAGCTAGTGCAAGAATAATGCTGCAAGTGCCGTGAGGCGTCAATCCTCAGAAAACTCGGTTGCAAAATGAGACATACTGGAATGCAAAGACCTTATCTGTGGGGGCCATTTTTGTACACCGACTATGAAATATTTTAGTCTAGAATCAAAAGGTGTCATAACATCAAAGCATACATTTGTGAAATTTCAATAAAATATAAGTATCCCGTTGCTATTATAGATAAAAACATTATGCTTCAATGAAGTACTGCTTAATTAAAATGCTAAAAATGAAGTATTTATCACTTAAAAAATCAATTTTTTTTCCAGAGTTGAATGATATAGCTAAATAAGGGGTATTGCAAAAAGAAGGATATGCTGAAATTTCTGAAATTTTAAATGGAATTTTGAACTACATTTGAAAAATAGAAAATTTAAAAATATTCATTGACATTAAAAGATTGGTCAACAAAGCGTTCATACTTTTTTTAACAGCAGTTAGTTATTCCGAACTAAAATTTCAAAATCTTAACCCTTAATTTGGCTAAGTCTGGCCGCTACACCGGACATGTATATTTATAACTACTATATAACATAATTGTCAGTGTTCGCCTCAGCGGACATTAATTATCTCAAAAATGGAAAATGATACATTTTTTTGTTTATTTTACAGAGATCCTAATGTCTCTACAGACATGGGAAAATAACAGAAATTAAAAAAAAATATTTGAAAAAACATCTTGTCAAATTAAAGGTTAAAAAGTTGATCCCATTAATTTAGTTTACCCACAAATGTTTCGAAATTATTACACGATATTTTACTAATGATTTGCTCAAGAAATATTGATATAGATAAGTATGTGTTTATATATATATATATATATATATATATATATATATATATATATATATGTGTGTGTGTGTGTGTACATATACATACATATAGATATGTGTATATACAGATATGTATAGGTATGTATATTTATATGTACATATATATGCATATAAGTTTATATACATATATACTTATACATATAATGTTTTTTGTAGCAAACAGTTGTGAAAAATCGTGTTAAAATTTGGAGACACTGAGAGGTAAACAATTAAAGTAGCAAACTAATTCGTTCTTAACGGTACCTCAAATTGCTTTAAAATAAGGTAAATTATCAATTTCGGCTTTTTTAAATAGTTCAAAGGAAAAAATAATTAAGTAGAGAAGGGCAGAATTTATTGCTTGCTGGTTTTGTGTCCAAATTTCCTTAAGTACTACACATGTTATAAATAGAAATATTTCTACTTAGTTGTTTTTACTATAACCAAAGATTTCTTACAGCTGCCTCAACTTGAGAGTGTAATCCTGTAGAAATATTTAAATATTCAAAAGATTTCAGCACTACTATAATATTTAAGTGATATAAAACAGCTTTAATGAGATATATAAGATTTTATATTTAATAGGCACAAAAATGTCATAATTTTTTAATTTATAATTTTAATATCTTATTATTTTTAATTTATAATATCTAGTTTATAATTTTGATTTCTTAGTATATTAAAATTCGTTTGCAAACAGCAGGCCTACCTATCCAGCCTTACATAATCTGAGTGAAAAAGATATTGTGAAATATGCACGTATTAGAAGGCACATAATATAGATAATTCCCAATAAATTATAATAAGGGAAAAACATTTAAAACCACTTTGAAATAACAGTATAAAATTAAATTTTGCTTAATAATAGGATTTCGAATGGAGAAAGTAGTTTAAAGTAGTAGGATACATTTTATTTCCTAACTAACATTTGTTTTTATGCAAATATTTCCATTTATTTCCTTATTTTGGAACCTCGCCACAAATTTCATTATTTCGAATTATATCTAATTTGCATAAATACCACAAAATCTATTCATGAAATTTTTAATTATAAGTTATCTGAATTCATGAACATTTACTAGAATACACACAAGGCAACATTACATATGAAATTATAAATTGAAGGATTTTTTACTAGAATATTTTTTACGTAGCAAAGTTTTTAAATGTCAGTTCTCTGGATTAATGAAATTTTACAAGAATGCACACTAGATCACTGAATTTATAGGTAAAAATACTTTTTCCTAAAACTTTTTTTTTCGGATTTTTTTTCTTAGTACATTGACATAGGTAAAAATTTTAAACTTCAGTTCTTTGGATTAATAAATTTAACAAATATTCATATAAGACAGTATTACTCAGTAAATTCTAAGCTGAGGTATTTTTTTGACTAGTTCTTTTTTTTTTACCTTGTACATTTACGTAGGTCATATGAGTTTTAAACATATTCATTTGTATATTATTTACTTAGGCCAAATAATAATTTTTAAGTAAAAAATTTAATAGATTTATAACGTAGACCACTTTACTAAACAAAATTGTTTATACTTTTGTATTTTTATTCCAATCATGGGAAATAATAAAATTTTAAAAATGCTGATGTTTCTGTTGTTTTAGGTACAAATTTATGCATATAAATGTGTTTTTTTAAGTCTAAACTACAGGTAATAGGAAGATATGAAGATATAATGGCACTATTATATAAAGTTCCTTCTCGTCCGAATTTTAATCACCAACTACAGACTTTTTAATCAGAAAAATAAAGCATAAGGCGATTAAAAACATATCGTTCAAAAATATCGTATATTTTAGCTACTTATATCTTATGAGTAACTCTAATATTACCAGCTATTTATTCAGAATTGCTGTCCTCATTTTTAAAAAAGAGCTTTATAGAAGGAAAAATTCTGTATTAATGCACTATACATTTTCAAATAATAATTTACTTTTACAAAATTTCTCTTTTTCCCGATAAAATATAAAACATATTCAGCCGCTTATTACAAAAAGCTTGCATAAATTTTGTAAAAAAAATTGGCTTCGATTACCTGTAAAAGAGCAGTGTTATGAATATTATACTTGCTGATGAGACAGCAAATTTACGATTTACAGACTGAATTTCCCCAGTTCTTTCTCGTCTTATGCAGATGGATTATTTTAATTAGCCCAAAGTCCAGACCATTCCTTAAAAAAAAAAGAAGCTGAAGAAAGATCTTTGTGTAGCCAATCGCATGTGCCCCTAAATGGCGCTTGCTCCTACTGCTTCCCAAACCGAACGCTTCCTCTCTTAAGAATCACCACGGTCGTGCCCATAGGGGAAGAAGCGAGCAAGAAGTTTCCATTCTGTTTCCGGTGCAGCCATCTGCTACTTTTGAGCATCTCATTTGACACGTGCTTCGTCCGCGGCAACCCCTTTTCCTTCTCCCCCTGGAGAAGACATATAAAGAAGAGAGGATTCCAACTGAGGTTACACCAGCTTCTTTCCGCGATCAAAGACACCCTCCGACTGCATTAGAATGAATTATTGACAGTTATTTTTCATCGCCCCGCGTTTTTGGAAGCTTGTTCCTTTTCGCTCTGGTACACAAGACAGGGAGCATGTTTCCAAAAGGAATTGAACTTTTTGTTGCTCTCCCGATTCGTTATCTGTCTCTACACGTTAATTTAGGGGGTTATTGGGGGGAGACTTCTGTGTTTCGTTTTCGAATTGGGAGACTTTTCGTTTCTCGGCGATTGTTTTCAGCCCGTCGCTATGCAAATGAGGGAACGTGTCGATTTTTGCATCGCTCCCCGACTCCCAATTTTTATTTCTTGTTTTATAACAAAATATCTGGAGATTGCAGGCGGTACGTCATTTCGAGGGCTTCACTGACGGAGCATTGCGCAAACTTGCATCGAACAGGAAAACGCTGACGGAGAGAGGATTCTGATGTAATTAGATTTTCGAAGTTATCGCAATCTTTTTATTATTCATGCCTAATAAGTACGAAAATAAGCTAAATTTAATTAGGATATGTGTGCATAATCAAACTTGTCTAAAATAAAATGAGTTATAAATAAATTTATTGACACTGTCTTTTCTTCATGTGAAATTTTTGAAGAACACGAGAGCTTTTACTATACCGATCTTAACGTGCTAGTTTGCTGACTTAGAAAAACCCGAGTATCATTCTTTAGCTAAATTTTTACTGTCTCTTACAAAAATTTACTGGCAGTAAGGAATTCAAACCTACCAACTTTTATGTAAATTTTATGCTAAACATTTTTCGTTCCAGTCTGTCGCATACAGACGGTTATTATACGTAGGACATTCATTTTAGCATATAATATCAGAGAGAATTCTGATGTAATTTAAAGTCGAAAAATGATAATTTTTTATTCATTGTTAAAATGTATGAAAATTGATTATCATAGCTCCTGAATATATTCAAATACTTAACTATAATATTTAGAGTACAAAAGAGAAATAATTTCTATTGTTTTTCAAAAATAATTTATTCGTATTTAGTTACTGAATTTTATATTTCAACTTTTAATCATTTTTACGCAATAAATATTCGTTAAATTGGTAACTCATTAGTCATTACTTCGAATTTAAAATAGTTTTACTTTTCTTTTATTGTTTGTTAATACATCTATTTTAGTTTACCAGTATGTCATATTCAAAATTAAGATTTTTTAAAATAAAAAAAAGACTAGATTAAATTTGCTGTATCGACCATAGTTCTACCATGAGATCAACACGAGATCAACATAATATAATTTTTTAAAGTATAAACACATGAATTATATATATATATATATATATATATATGTATAATATATATATGTAGATATATATATATATATATATATATATATATATATATATATATATATATATATATATATATATATATATATATATATATATATATATATATATATATATATATATATATATATATATATATATATATATATATATATAATATGCATGACATACTTAGGATGAAGAACAATGTTCCATAGTTAATAAGACAAAAGTAGAAGACTGTCGCATTCGCATTAAAATATTTTCATTTAGCTTGAGCTTTTTACTTTGTCACTCCTATAGTTTTAAAATTTGTGTATCAAATGTATGCATTTGTATTTTAAATACAATATGCAAAATGTTTTTCGAATAGTTTCTTATAGTTTAATAGTAAAGAATTTTCTTGCCTATATTGTTTTAATTAAAAACAGTTACGGATGTAGAGAATTTTCTAATCTATCATTAGATAAAAATTAGCTGACTTCTTTAATCCAAACTGGTAATTGGTAATCGTTTTATTTTGTAGCATAACATTGAGCTACATGAATATAACAAGGCAAAACTGAAGTTCTCAACTGGGACGGTTTTCCCACCCCTCTAATCAACATTGGGGCAGTCCATGGGGGTTGTAGGGGATTCAGATGCAAATAGGGGGTGTTCAGGTAGTCGAGGGGAGAACCCAGTAGAAATTATATAAAAAATTATGCATGATGCATCAATAAATCAATCGAATAACATTGTATTTACTATAAAAAATTCAATATATCTATGTCTGGTTTGGAATTTTAAAGTTAGGAATAAAAGAATTAATTAATAAAAAGAGAGTAACTCTTTGTGAAGCGGAGGAATATGGGAGTGAAACAGCACTATATAAAAGCACAGCGTTCCTAATACCACGAGAGAGAAAAGGTATTTCTTGTGAGCTGTTGGATTGAATATCGTATTAAAAAGAAAAGGACAACGATGAAATAAGTAGTTTGAATAAACTTTTAATTCCTATAATAGATAGATATTTTTCTCATTTTTCTTTGCAAACTATAAGTCTGACATTTATTGATATTATAAATTTCATGAATTCCAACATGGGTCTCCGTCAAGCCATGTCTCGGCTACAGTACCTCAATTTTCATTGCATTACATTCATCGTATTTGGCTGAACGTGGGCTCATTGCTGTAGCTAGTTGATTGTGTAAGAAAAGAAACATAGTGATCCACACTGAACGTGGGAATTTCCGAAGAATGTTAAAGAAATTGGAATCGACATCAATAAATTGTTGAAACTCCAGCAACCTTAACCATCTCAATATTTTTTATTTGATTTTTGCTTGCTTTAAAATTTTTGATTAACAGTTTTTGCTACTTTGAATGGCCGTTTTAACTAATTTCGTATTTGTGATTCTTAATAGATATATAGGCAGATAAAACAGATATAATATAAAACAATATTTTAATTTGTACCCAATTAACTATTATGGAGGAAGGGGCGTTCGAATATCTTTTGTAGTGCAGAGTCGAAAATTATAAAAGTTTAGGAACCTCTGCTTTAAGCCCTTGCATCCTAAATTATATTTTATTTGTGTTAGCAGAAGCTTTCAGCGCTTTTAAGTGAACGGCTTTATTTGAAAGTAATATATTTTCTTAAAATAAAAATAGGGTAATATAAAAAAAATGCATGAAATAAAAAATTCATTTAAATGTCAGTTTTATTACACACTTCACATACACACACACATTGTTTTCTTCCTCCAGGTATCTTTTTATTTTAGCATCTATTGGTTTGGATTTGAGAAAATGTCGAGTGAGACTCAACAAAAGAGCTCCTGATATAAAAACAGATGTCGAGTCACACTCCACATAAAAATGAAAAGTTAAATAATGTAAAAAGTAAAATATGTATCCTCTATCTAATCCAAATTTGTTTTTTATCAATTGGAACTCTTATCAAAATAATGTTAAAGTGTTTTAATAATAAGCGAGCTATTATTTTCTATATGAATAAAATTTATTATATCCCATGATGTAGTAAAATAATATAATAATCATTTATAACAATTCTTAGTGTGATCCGTTAATAACTAATGTAGTAAAATACGTGCAGTGTTTATCCTATAAATCTTTATTGAGGCAGAGGTGTTATAGAAACGACAGTAACCATTCAAATTGATATATTTAGAATTCTCACTAACTTAATAAATAGTATCTCTAGCGCAAGTCTCTTTATACGTTGTTCAGAGCTTATATTAATGGCAACCTACTGGGATGATTTCGCATAACTGTCAATTACATAACTGTCACCGCCATCCTGGAAAATTATTGACTGCGACATAATCGCGTACTTGAAATATGAAGTCTAGTGTAAAATATGTTTGAATATTGGTCAGATGTAATAGCTCTTATGCGTTTGCCATTTCGTTTAGGATTACTAAGTTAAATATCAAATTGGCAAAAACCAGTATTTTGTAAGTTCGCCAATTCGAATTATTTTATTTTTAGAAATTTATTTTGTTAATTTTGTGATATTGTAGCGTTTTATATATATATATATATATATATATATATATATATATATATATATATAGATAGATAGATAGATAGATAGATAGATAGATAGATAGATATTATATAAATATATGTACGTCAGGTCTAAAAAAGAGAGGAAGTTGGAAATTACGTGAGTTATAAAAGATTTTAAAAAGGGAACTCTTTTATAATAATAAAATAAATAAAAAATGCCCAAGCTTGCGTAACCTTTTCGAATAATGCGGCCAGGCGTAGAGATATTTCACTGGAAGTTGATGACTAATCAAGCGAGAAGTTCAGTTAGTGCATGGACATGGAGCTATCAACACCTTTCCCCGTTTAGCTTCGCCACGAATAAATGAAATTGGCGCAAGCCATGCCTGAAACGGAAAATCCAAACTAAATAAAGAAGTTTTTGACTACGAAGGACTAATTATTCCATTCGCCTTAACACTCGACAATTTCATGTATGTATGTATAATGTCAAGACTTGTAGTGTATTATTTTCAACTACGAACTCTCATTGTAATATCCAAAGCATGGCTTTTACACTCTTTATTTATGTCGTACTGTATGTTGGTCGATATCTAATCTTGTATTTTTTTTTACTAATTCTTGATCTTTTTTATTCTAATGTTATTTTTGATAACAATACGTAAATCAGTCATAAAATTCATGTATGTAAAACGTGTCTCACTGTATTAACCATACTGATCAACCTATAAGTTTTGTTCATGTTGTAAGCGATGACAGTGGAGTATAAAACAACCATGACTCAGCATTTTTATCTTCCCTAGAGTTCATGACTCGGCTCCAAATCGGACATACTCGTTTTACCCATGGGCACCTCCTTCTAGGCGAACCTGTCCCCATCTGTAACAGCTGCAATGTTGCTATGTCCGTTCAGCACATATTAGTTGAGTGTCCTAATTTTAAAGTTTACAGACATCGTCATTTTCATACTAATGACAATAATCTAAAAGATTTACTTGGTATTACTCCTCATCCTAATGTTTTATCCTTTTTGAGAGATATTGGGTTTTACCATCATATCTGATTTTCTCTTCACTTTTCTCTTTTGTCATTTTTTACTGTTTTTAACTCTCGTTCATCTTTTTTATCTTACTTTTTTATAGTGTTATTGTGTGTTCTAACTTTTACCATTGTATCCTGTATATCTTTTACATTGTTTTTCTATGGTACTCTTCGGTATGGCATAATATATTCCATTTGGGATTCAGTGCCAATAAATTCAAATCATCCATCCATCTTACACTAGAGAATTAATCCCTATAATGTTAATGGTTACCAAATAAATTATTGACATTGTCAATCGTTTTTTCTTTTGTCTATTATGATTACTATTTGTGACTTTTTTCTGCTTTATGTCGTAGAGAGTTCAGAATGACACAGTAGTGATTATTAATGTGTCTTAGGAATTCCAAATACTTTTCGTCTGTCTCAATTAGTATTAGTGACTATTTACTTTCGAATGTCTAATGCAGGTGAAAATGACACACACATCAATGGATTCATCTATCACTGGAAGTTTAGTGTTGAATACCAAACAGCACTCATCATTTTTATTTTATGCTATGAGAAGCAATCAATATATTGTGTCGGAATAAAAGACAAATTTTTCCAATCCTTTTTTCGTCTATTTCAATTGCTATCTGTGACTTTTCTCCTTATGTCATAAACAGTTCAGTGTAACACATTAGGGCACTTATGATTAATGTATCATTAGAATTCTGAATATTTTTCGTCTATTTCAATTACTATTTGTGACTGTTTACTTGTCACGCAGGTGAAA
>CM063505.1:16662381-16669881 GCA_032207245.1 Pardosa pseudoannulata
ATTCTATCCTACTACCTAAAAGATTTTATCATGCAAATGGAATATTCTATCTTTAAAATAAATTGAAATCTACCTACGCCGTTGATATGCTAAATAAATTTAATAATCAGATGTAGCATATATAATCACCTGGAGTAAAGTAGCAGACTGAATATATTTATTCATTTATTAAGTTAAATAAATAAACATATTCAGACTGTTACTTTGCTCCAAATGATTATTGTTTTCAATTATATTTCCAACGCACTATTGTCCGATTACATGCAGTATGAATGTAATTGAATAGGCTTAAAAATACCTTTATTTTTTCTAATATATGCATTTATTTTTTTCCTGTTAATTGTAACAACACTATTTCAGTTACAAATTGTTCATCTTCAACAATTAAACACGATCTAAAATGGCCCTTCTTATTTTCAGTAGCACAAAATATAAATATGACACATCATCGTATACGTTATGCTTATTTTCTATTTAACTCCAGATGATTAATATGTTAAATTATATTTCTAGTGTGATATTGCCCAAGTATATACACTCTGAATATAATTGGATATGCATGAAGAGACATTTTCTTTCTAATATATGTATTGAAAAAATTTTCTGTTAATTTAAATATTTCAATTACAAATTGATCATTTTCAACAAATAAGAACGATCTAAAATGTTCATTCTTAATTTTAATAACACAAAATATAAATGTTTTACAGTATCATCTTATATATTATGCATACATTTTTTGGAAAATATAAAAATTATTTCTGATAGTTTACAGAATCTCATATTTCTCGGCAGCAAGCATATATATTGCAAATTTAAGTAACTTTAAACTATAACACAAGATTTCATGTTGTGTCTGTATCTGCCATATCCTTCTCTATACACGTGATTCAGTATAAACCGATAAGATAACAATTGTTAATACCATTATCACGTATATATCCAGATAAGCGTCTTATCGTCTACATCTGTATATTTGTAAATCCAGTGTAATGTTTGTTAGATCTTTGCACTTTGGTGAATAGGCTTTCAGTAACCATTTGTTTACTAAATGCTTTACATTTGTTTACACTCTTAGCCTAAATTTCTTTTGTTATTTGAATTTGATACCTATTTCCAATACAAGTATTTAAGAATTTACTCGATAATGACATGGCTGTGCTAATGACTTTCCATGTTTAATAAATAATATTAAAGTTATATCGATAAAGTTTTTTTAATCATTTTTTCACTTTTAAAGGCTGAAAAAATAAATAGGAAACTCTTGTTAGTTATTAGCATGAATTTTAAATTAACTAATCAACTTTACAGTACTTAAAAACTATCATTCTTGAAGCAGTTTAGTTTTAGATATGTTAATAAAGGTATTATAAGATTATTTATTTTACTTTTTATTGTGCTAAGTACTTTTGGATGTTAATATTTGTATAGTAATTGTTAAGTTAGTTCGGTGTTAAAATGGCTTCACTGGAATAACCAAATTCATTTCTGCATTGTTAAAAAGTGACATTTTGATTCTTCTTTTAAATACAATGTTAGGCATAGCTAAACTCATTTCAGTTTTACTATTAGTTTTAAGTACATTCTAAAATTTATTTTAATTAGTAAAGGTTTAATATTCATTAAGCAATATACCCGAATGAATTAGTAATTTTAATTTCAATAATCATAATTCGGCAATTTTCGAAATGTTAAATTTCTAGGAAAAAGTCTAACCTTATAGTACGTTTGAAAAAATAGTATTTTTTAAATTATGAAAATTCATTCACGTGAAATCTCAAACTATTTTACTCAGTATCAGTGTCTTTAAATTTGAGGATAGTAAATTTAAATTTAAGTAATGTTCCCAGACTCTAGTTATTTGTTATATCATGAAATATAGAGAAAATTATACTTATGTTTTCAACAATTATAAGTTTTTCTTCATAAGCAACTATATGTAGTGGTATAGTTTTACTTGTTTTCATACAATTTTATTAGTGATATTTTGCTTTTATCACATGATTACTGTTCATCGCAAAAGTACTGCTAACAGTGATTTGTACATGTCCTTCCATTTATATAAAGACATATATCTTCAACTGATGTTATCACTAGAAAATTAACTCTAATGACATGATATTTATACATCTCTATTGGTCAATGATGTTATAAATATCACCATTAATTTCTGCCTTTTATAATCTCTTCTCCTGCTCCATAAGTACTGAGCAGATCGCAGTAGAGAGACTGAAAATTTCAGTACTTGAATCGGACAAGTTTCTTTTCTCTTCCTATATTTCCCCCTGATCTATTCTAAAATGCTTGAACTCGTAGATTAGTTCTTAATCTTAATAAGCAGTGATTTTCAGTCATGCAATTTTACATGCATTCATACAGTATTTGCCGTTATTTTGCTTATATTGCTGTTTATCGCAATAATACTGCTACTGCGATTTGTCCATGGCCTTCCATTTATCTGAAGATATGTATCCTCAATCGATACTGTCACCCTAATTACAAGATATTTATACATCTCTATCGGTCGGTGATGTGATAAATATTACCGATAATTTCTGCCTTTTATAATCCCCTCTCGTGCTTCATAAGCGCTGCCTTTACGATCAGGGACCGAAAATTTCAATACTTGAAACGCGCCAATTTCTTCCGCCTTTCTACATTTCCCCCCGATCTGTTTTAAAACGCTTGAACTCACGCCGTAGAGTAGTTTCACCTCTCTTGCGCTTCCCAGCACATACTAAATCCGGCAACGAAATTCCGCAGCATGCCTCTCCGTTCTTTTCGCAGTCATTTTCTGCAAACAAAGCATTGGAGAGCCCCCGCTAAACGCCCCACTACAAATCTCCAGCATTAACCAGTTTCATCCATCTCCATCCGCGCGCTGCTCTCGAAAATAATCCGGCTCATGCAGAATCTGTGACTCATAACTTTTGGAATGCCCGTTTCTGCGCACCTCCACCCCCCTCTTGTGGGGGCATTTGACACGTGCTCAAAGGGGGTTGCGACGGCCGCTTATTAGCATTAATCCGGCTTCGGGAGGTCCGGTCATTCGCGGAGCGGAAGCCGCTTAATTTCCTATTACGACGGTCAGAAATCCGGGCGGACATTTGCATCGGTGCTCAGCCGCTTGGACAAACGGGGGATCTCGTACAAATTGCGTGGAGCTTTCTCAGAGGTTACACTTACATGAGTTTTTGTATTTACGGGATTACTGCTAGATCGTATATTGATTTTGCCATTGATGCTTCTTATACTGGACGATGATGAAATGTGAGCATTAAAAAATACATAATGCATTTAAGGCTGCAAATGTTTTTTCACTGATATATATCATTTAGTATAGCATTTAAGTTTTATAAATCATTGTAAATTAGAGTAACGTGAAGTTTTACTTTTATTCTCCCTTATTAAACACAATGGTATCAACTTTTCATAACGACTTTCCAATTGTTTTCAAATTCATTTCCAAAATAATTATTCTAATATCTAACTTTTTCTGTCTATGTTTTTATCCCTTTTTCATTTGGTGTGGACCGTAGCACTGGACACCAAACTGCAAAATCCATTAAATGACAGTTGACGAATTCTTGAAATGACTATGTGTAATATTTAAAAACCCTTAAACAGATTGTGGCCATTACAAATTGCTAACTTCGAATTTCAAAAATTATTTTACATATCTATATTGAAGTATAAGTAAATTAATCAAATAATTTTTTTTCTTAAACTCAATTACCATTTTTGTATAATTTATTTATTATAGAATATTTCTTTGTTTATAAAATACTCCTTGCTGTTTTATTTTTCCTAGATTTCTACAAAAGGTTTACAAAACATCCCAAATATATATTAATATAAATATGTGTATCCGTTTTAAATTTAGGCTATTAAAACTTAATTTAAATTTAGAAAACTGGAATTTTTCTTATAATTCTACGTACATGCGTAAAAAGATTTCCTATAAACCAACTATTCAACCTACATACAAAAGTCTACCATAATATGAGCCGAACGATGGCCGAATGGTTAGGGTGCTGGCCTTCGGAACCAGAGTTCGTGGGTTCGAATCCCACTATGGCATGGATGTTCGTAGCCGTTCGGAATCGGCGTTAAGCAGTAGGTCCCGGTCTCATTAGCCCTCGTGTTGCAAAAAGTAGACCGTAGCACTCCAAACCAAACTACCATAATATGAACGAAAGACACTTAAGTAAAATATTCAAAAATAAAAGAAACATTATAAAAATCAGCAAATTATTTTTAAAAAATAAAAAATATAATATTTAACAATATTTTAAGTGGGATTTTAATTATTGATTAATTGTAATTTATTTTATTATAATTATAATAATATAATATTAATTATAAATACAATTACAATTATTTTATTTTAATCATGTTTCATTTATAATATTTTTTAATTATTTAGTTATTTTTTATTCTATATGCATTCGAAATATAAGAAATATAAGTTAATAACTTTCACAAACATATTCGAATGACAGTTTTTAAAAACCGTTGGAAAGTAACAGATAGTTTGATAAAAGTTTGTTCAGAATAACAGTTGACAGCACGAGAATGTAAAGTAGAATGTTTGAGATTTTTGAAGAATTGAATTGTGTATGATTTTTGCTTTTTACCAAAAATACATTTTATAAGAACTGAGATGTTAAATGGACTTAATACAGTGGGCTTCACTTAATGTGATCAGTTTGGGACATCGTGCTTTTGATAACAATAACCGTTGATAACAATAAACGATATACTAAATTAGATAAATTTACCCCCTCCCCCTTTAATTCACACGTATTACATTTCAAAATAAAATGAAAAAACTCACCTTATATTTATGTACTGTATATTAAGACATAAGAATTGTTTACATAATTAAAATAATCGATCAATTGTTGACTATCTACAATTCTTTCTAAGAAGGTCATTGACAAATCGTTCGTAATTATAATGTTTTTTAAAGTCATCGGAGGGTGTTGTACTCCACGTTTCAACATTTTCAATGCAATTCAGAAGCTGAGAAATGTTTAACTGCGCTGCAGCATTGCGATGACTCATATTTGGTAACCTGTCATAACGATTTAAAATTTCGATATTTAGTTTTAATGTTAAATCATTTCGCTTTCTGGCTTCCATATCGACCAACTGCATGTAAGCGAGAAAGGCATAAAATGTTTCAAATGCATTGTGTGTTTTAACTTTTTTTTTAAATTCCCTCTCCTGGTCACACAAGTTCTTATAAATCTACTAATATATATCAATATCAATATAAATAAAAATATATTAATGTAAATATTAATAAAATATATGTTAATATAAATATTAATATCTATATTATTAAAAATAAAATATTAATAGAAATATTAATAAATATAAATAGAAGTATATATATATATATATATATATATATATATATATATATATATATATATATATATATATATATATATAGATAGATAGATAGATAGATAGATAGATAGATAGATAGATAGATATTGATAAAAATAAATATTAATATAAATATTAATATGCTCCTTCTCAGTTCCGAATAGAATTTGTTGCCCTCTGCTTCTCTGAAAACTATTGACCACCAGCAGGGTATGCGTATTTCTGAAAAATTTCAGGAACGTGTAACGCCCCACTCTTTTGTTTTTTCTCCTTTTCCCTAGGTAGAAGAGGGAGAATTTTCGGAAATTAAAACAAGAACGAAGGGAAAGAAAAGAATGGGTTCCTTCTGAATACATTGTTAATATTCCTTTGCCAGTTAAAATGAGGGGTGAAAACTGATAACATTAACCGATGTAACGATCACATAAGGCGATCATTTTAACATACAAACGAATAGAGAAAATCGGGACTAAGTTATTTCGATAACAATAAGCGATTGATAACATTAACTACGATCACATTAAGCGGAGTCTACTGTAACATCTTTTGAACTGGAACAACCGATATTTGATTCCTATAAAATAAAAGTTCTGCTTTCTTTAGAATAATATTTTTGACACAGTAATAAATACTTAGTTTTATTATATAAAGTAACGCATTTTATAAAAATATAAAATGTATACAAAGAGAAAAAGATAGAAATCTACTTATTTGCACAATAATTTTTGAAATATGTAAATTACACTAATTTTTTATATAAGAGAAATTAATTATAATTGTAATTCTGTGAACTAAAATTTTATTAATAGGAGCAACACATTTTATGGTATAATAAATACTAATATTTTTTAATATACGGTTTCTGAACAGTTTATATTTTTTATATATTAAAATTATCCACATAAATATTTAGTTTCATTCTACGAAATAATACATTATATAGTAACATAATGTATATATACCAAGCTAAAAAGATAGAAATCTTCTTACCCCTAAAAAACCTTTTGATATATTTGAGTTAAAGTTAAATTTTTTTTTTATGAAATAGAAGCTAGTTATAATTTTTATTTTGTGAACTAAAATTTTATTAATGTGAAGCATGTATTTCATTTCATAGGCTATTAAATACTAATACATTTAAATTTTAAATTCCTGAAGTTTTGATTTTCTTTAGAGATTAAGTCATCACGTAAAAAACGTTTTTATTATATGAAGTAATACATTTTATAAAAATAAAGTGCATAATCTAACCGAAAAGTATAGAAATCTACTTACGTAGAAACAACTTTTGAAATATGTAAGTTAGAAACTAACTTTTTTATGAAATAGAAGCTAGTTATAATTTTTATTTTATGAACTAAAATTTTATAAGTGTGAAGTATGTATTTCATTTCATAGCCTAATAAATACTAATACATTTACATTTTCAATGCATAAAGTTTTAATTTTCTTTAGAGATTAAATCATCACTTAAAAATATTTTTATTAAATGAAGTAATATTTTTTATAAAAATAAAGTATATAATCTAACCGAAAACTATAGAAAGCTATTTACTCGTAACTTTTGAAGTATGCAGGTTTGAAACTAAATTTTGTATGAAATAGAAAGTAATTATCATTTTCATTATGTAAACTAAAGTTTTATTAATGAGAGTAAAATATTTCATTTTTTAGCATAAATATATACTAATATTTTAAAAATTTCAATTTGTAATCAGTTTTAAATTTTTTAGATAAAAAAGCATCGCATACCTTTAATACCGTTACGATATTAAAGTACAAAATAAGGCACATATTTTACTGCAATTTTTATATAAAACTTATCACATATCTCAAAATTTATCTTGCGAGTAAGGAAATATTTTTTTCATTTAGTAAAACTTTCTTGTTATATTGAAAAACATATTAACAAAATAACAAAATTTAGTAATTTTTAAAACCCGTAAAAATATTCATTATAAAAGAATTTTTTTTATCACATCATGTAAAGGTTTATGATGAAAATTTTCAATAAATTTCGAATAGTAGTATGTCCCCCTTATAAGTACAAAATTTAGGATTTAAATGCATTGTGTGTTTTAACATTTTTTTAAAATTCCCTCT
>CM063505.1:16674881-16709881 GCA_032207245.1 Pardosa pseudoannulata
CGCTGAGAAGAATTTGTTCTTTTGCTTGTAGTTATTGTTGCAGTGAAATCAATAATATATAATATTCGAATATCTTTTATGTAAAAAAAAGCTCTTTAGTAAAGCTCCTGTTAATATTGAGATTTTTGGCACTTTAACTGTTTTTCGTCCATTTTCAGTTATATTAATACAGAATTGAAGCGGTAGTAAAGACCAAGAAGAGTATACTTTTTCAAAATTTTAATCCCAAAAATCCACAACGTAGACTGGCAGAATTATGAAACTCTTAGAGGAAATAATCTATAATATTTAGAAGATAGATTAACATTTAGAAATACCTAATAATTACACTTTGGTTCAGCCTATGGTATGTAGGTCAGATTTACTTTATTGTGGGTTCTGTGGAGCCTTATTGAAAATATTCTTTCCCATAATGCAAAGTATCTAAAGTATCACAAGTGTAGTATGAAAGTGATCTTTTGAATATAAATTTCTAGACTCCTATTAGAAAACTAAAACCACAATAACAGGAAGAAAGATAACGCATATGATTTAATTTGTGTAAAAAAAAGGTGTATCAAGTAATTCTAAAGCTTATTTCTCTAAAACCACTTAATTGAAACCATTCAAATGATTGTATATCACTTCCGGAAAAATGTAATTTTAAAACTTTAAATTACTTAGATAAAAATAAGACAGCAGGACACTGGGTACTTGCTCTCAGCGATCTCATGCACAGTGTGTTGACCATTATAATTCTTTTGAATTTTTAAACGTAGATTTCTATCTAAATTATTCATACTTTATCATAAACATCTTCTTGTATAAGTGTTGTCGTTGTTTCTTATGTCCCTTGGTCAAACCAAGCACGATGCTCTGTATAAAGTGTAAAAAGAATATGTAAAAATATTTACTAATTTTTAGAAAAGTTCCATCACACATTTTCATGTTAATAAAAGAAATAATAATAATAATTAAAGTATGATTGGTGACAGTGAGATTTTAGAAGTTTCATTTAAGCGAGGATTATATATATATATATATATATATATATATATATATATATATATATATATATATATATATATATATATATATATATATATTGTGTGTGTATCTATATCTATCTTTCTTTATATATGTATAATTATGCTATATCGACAAATATATAGTTAATATACGTTCTGATAAATTATATATAAATTAAATTTCTAAGAACTTGGATATAATGTTAGAATATAAAAATAAATTAATAATATGTGTGGGTATGCATGTATATATATATATATATATATATATATATATATATATATATATATATATATATATATATATATATACATATATATACAGAGAGAGATAGATGTATGCGCACATACACACACACATATATATATATATAATATAAATACACTTGTGTTTATATATATATACTATGTATGTATGTATGTTTATACATGCATATATATATATATATATATATATATATTCTACATCCTCAAATAATCAGATGATTCGTGTTCCATATCTCTCTCTGTCTGTCTCTTTCTCTCTCTCTCTCTCTCTCTCATATATATATATATATATATATATATATATATATATATATATATATATATATACACCCGTTGACATTCTTTGGTAGCAAGTATAAATGTTCTGGGTTTTCTATTGTTAACATTATTGCGTACTGTGTGAAGGGATCTTCCTAAATTTGAACTGCTCTCATTCTTATACGTATTAACATCTCCCAAATCTACGGGATGGATGAGTTTAAACCATTGCTTTGAGAAGAGATAAAACGGGGAGAAGTAGAAGAAATAATAAAAAAAGAAGGAAAACATGATAAAGTTGTTTAAAACGGAACGAAGAGCAGAAGCAGCATAAAAAAGGCGTCAAAATGTGTTGAGCGATTGTCCTTAATCAACATAATTGGTGGCGCGGAGTTTATTAATAGCATCGCAAGAGAGTGAAGTTGTTGGGGAGTTTGGCGGCGCCTTTACGGACTGACGGATGGCGCTTAGCACCAATGGAGGTTTCAAATATTTGCGGCGGCTCTGAGAAGTTCCGGAAGCTAACAGAGCTCTCGCGACGATGCCTCTGTCAAAAAAGAAAACTGAATGTGCTACGATAGCTTGTCGAATTCTATTCTTCTCAGGCAGTAGCACTGTGACCATATCTTGTCATCATCGCGAAAAGGAGCTTTGCTTTGTGGATTTAGATCTGAGTTAACGGCAGTGCATGCTGGGTAGTACCTCTGTCTCACGAAAAATCTAGTGTAAATGACTGTTCTCCATTTATGTAACAACAGCGTTGCTTTCAAAATTAGACTGATTCATTTCACAGACGTCTTTTGCAATGTTCGTTATCTATCGGAACCTCCGGAATTTCCGGAAGCTAGCAGCACTCTGGCAACCATGCATCTGTCAAAAAAGAAAACTGAATGTGCTACGATAGCTTGTCGAATTCTATTCTTCTCAGGCAGTAGCACTGTGACCATATCTCGTCACCATCGCGAGAAGGAGCTTTACATTGTGGATTTAGATCTGAGTTAACGACTGTGCATGCTGAGTCTCACCTCTGTCTCAATCTCAATCTGAAAAATCTAGTGCAAATGACTGTTCTTCATTTATGTAACAACAGCGTTGCTTTCAAAATTAGACAGATTCATTTCCCAGGCGTGTTTTGCAATGTTCGTTAACTACCGGAACTTCCGGAATGTTCTGAAGCTATCATCACTCTTGCAACCATGCATCTGTCAAAAAAGAAAACTGAATGTGTTACGATAGATTGTCGAACTGTATCTTCTCAGGAAGTAGCACTGTGATCATATCTTGTCACCATTGCGAAAAAGAGCTTTCCATTGTGATTTTATATCTGAGTTAACGGCTTTGCAGGCAGACTACTTTGTCTTACAATAAACTTAATGAAAATGAATGTTCTTCACTTACGTAACAATAATGTTGCTTTGAAAATTGTAATGATTGACTTCTCAGACGTGCTTTTCAGTGTTCGTTAAATTGACAGAAGTCCCGGAAGCTCTTACGACGATGCATCTGTCAGAGAAGAAAACTTAATGTACTATCACAGCTTGTCGAATTCTTTTCTTCTAAGACAGTAGCACTTTTACCATGTCTTGTCATATAGAGAACATGTGCTTGCCCCTGTGAATTTATATCTGAGTTTATAGCTATACATGCTGAGTAGTACTGTCTCACGAAAAATTTAGTGAAAATGAATGATTTCCATTCAAGTATCAATAACGTTGAGTTCAATACTGGATTGGTTGGCTTCACAGACTTGTTTCGCACTGTTCGTTAAACTGCTGGAAATTTCCGGAACTTCAAGAAGCTAACAATGCTTTTGCGACGATGCTCTCTATTTTACTTATCTATAAAGAACTTTTAAAGACTTATCACACATCATGTACTTACCTGTAGCAATGTGTAGCTTGTGATTCATAATATTGGTGATGTGTACATTTTTTTTGCTACAGCAAAAATTTTTCAACTGATATGTTTTAGATCAGGTTAACTTGTTATAAGGTTTTTATTCGGTTGAAAATATTTCTGTATCACTAGAAAAATCAGCGTATTCTTCAACGGGAAATGGAATCCTAAACTTAATCTGTTCCTTTTACTACTCGTACATATTGACTTGTCCCTTTTGACCTATTCCTATTTATTTATCAATAAAAATCTTGAACTTGAATGGCAGTACTTAGTTGATTTTGAAATATTTATTCTAAATTGTAAATGATCATTCTCCGCTATCAATGTAGATGTTTTTAGACTGTTCAAATAATTATTGAGGATGCCGATTCATTTTTTTTTCTTTAGTAAAATCTCAGATTAGATTTAATCTCTCTTTTCAACTTATAAGCGTGTTGCCAGATGTGATTTACTTAATGATTATTTTTGGAAGCATTTGAACACATGCGTCTGGTTGTTTTTTGTTTCCGTCTGGTCCTGACCAGAATGCCCACAGACATGTTTTTCATTAAAAAAAGGAAAACGTGTTTTGATGTGCTTACATCTCTCTAATCCATCCACATTTCGCTGACTGGAAACCGAGAATATTTTATTCTAATTCCCTGTCTGGTTTCATTGCTGTTTACGCTATTTCTTTGGTACATCGTGTTCTTCAATAAATAATAATTGAGCTCATGTATATTACATTCTTTCTTATGTCTAGAATAAGATTTATAAAATTTCAAAATTCTAAATACAGGATTTTTTTAAACTATTCATTTACTTGTAAATGGGTAACATATTCGTTATTATTTTCAGTAGTTGTGCATTTTAAATTTATTTACCCATTTTTAGGTATTTGAGGCTTAGATACTAAAAAACCAATATATATATATATATATATATATATATATATATATATATATATATATATATCATTGATTTATATTTCAGAACTAAGAAACAGACGAATTTTTTATATTTATCATCTTTTAGTTTCAAAATTTACAAATTTTTATAATTTGATTTCAAAAACAATGTAAGGTATCATATAATACCATAGATATACTGAGTGTCGCAAATTCAAAGCATTTAGTTTTGGTGTGTGCAGCTGCAATTTGCATAATTTGATTTGAAAGCCAATTTGAAAGGTATCATGTAATACCATAGAAATACTGAGTTTCACAAATTCAAAGGATTTAACTTAACTCAGGTCAACCCAATAGAACTCATTCTAATTCTACTCCAGTATATTTAATTGGATTGAAATCTAAAAAAATAATTTAAACATTATCGCTAATAAGTTATCTAATGTTCTTCAAGGCTTTCTATTCCGATACTAACTTTGCACACTGCTGGAATATCTTATACCATATAGTCATCTCATCATGAGTAATCTTTCAGTATAAATGGATATTCATAGTCATCAACAGTATTCATGATCTCTTTGGTTTTAACGTGACATTCTTCAGGTACAAGTGAACCAAGTACATAGCGAGAAAATATTACTTCAATGAACTGTACCACAATTCAATTTCCACAAATCAAGTATACAACCTTGATTTTACACCAAATTCAGATTTTCCTAAATAATAGAATCTAACAAGAACTTTGAATTAGGATACATGCGTAGTTAAGAATCACCTGTCAATGATTCTATGCTGTTTTGTCTTTTCAGATGACAATCGGAAACCAAATTGGGAGTGAATTACCGTGAATAATCAGTCACATATATAGCTATATATTCTTGTATTCATTTTTGTAATGCACAATTATTTTAGAAATAGATTATTCGTTAGCTCATACTTTTTTATGAGATTTTCCGAGAAAGGGAAAAGGTGGATGTTTCATATTGTTAAAATTATTCTCTGTAAGATCTTAAACCTGAAATACATGAATACTAACGAGATATAAGGTTCCAGGTATACTTGGTCTAACGCTTATTCCAGATAAAATTATTGCTTACATTTCACGTTTATTAAATGGTAGTACAATACTATAGTCTTTGATTGCCTGGGGTTGCCTCTTGAGAACCTATACAGGTCTCCCATGCTAGTTTTCGATTTTCTGAGTGTAAATGGACTCGTGGACCTCTTCTAGTATATTCCTAGACATGGAGATTAGAAAGAGATAGATAGATAGATAGATAGATAGAGAGATAGAGATAGAGAGAGAGAGAGAGAGAGAGAATACTATAGTAAAAGTAATTGGACTGCGTCTGCCTAGTGCAAGGCATAAAAGAGTTTAAACCTTTGCCTGTTCTGTACATTAAAACGATATACATATCTAATGCTTTACATCACATGTGACAGACAATGAACTGTATTTTATATACAACCTTTTATATATTTTATATCATTATAAAACACATGTGAATAAAACATTAGATGTGTATGTATATCATATGTGATGTACAGGACAGGGAAAGTCTTGAAATGATTTAACGTGAGAAACTGTTAGCAAGAAAGATAAAACAATACGACGATTTCTGTTTTGTATGAAATTTCTCTTGAGGACCTATACATGTCTCCCATGCTAGTTTCCGATTTTCGGAATGTAAATGGACTCGTGGACCTCGTCTAGTATATTTCTAGACATATAGATTTGAAAGAGAGAGAGAGAATACTATAGTAAAAGTAATTGGACTGCCTCTGCCTAGTGCAAGGCATAAAAGAGTTTAAACCTTTCTCTTGTATATTACAAACGATATACACATCTAATGCGTTACATCACATGTGACAGACAATGAACTGTATTTTATATACAACCTTTTATATATTTTATATCGTTATACAACACATGAGTATAAAGTATTAGATGTGTATGTATATCATATATGATGTCCAGGACAGGAAAAATCTTGAAATGATTTAAAGTGAAAAACTGTTAGCAAGAAATATAATACGATTTCTATTTTGCATGCAATTTCAACGGTATGACATTTAATTTTACAACATTAAAAATGTTGCAAAATGCACTCTTCCCACACTAAAATTGACATAAATAAAAGGCTTTTCTATTTTATATCTTTTTTTCCCTTTAAAAAATATATAAATATATTTCTTAAGATTCCATCCATTAGTGGACGTTCTAACAAAAGTAAATTGTTAGACTGTATTGAAAAAATATTCTTGCTGATCTTTTCAAAAACATAGGGAGCTCTTCATTACTGAGATTACACCTGTCTCAAAATAGAACACAGTAATCAATTCAAAGAGCGATGTTTTTAGTTCACATCTGTGAACTTGTTAGGTAGATGCTTCTCTTCCCTGTGGACTGAGCTTTTCTCTATTTTATCTATCTTTTTTTTCTTGTTGCCATCTGTCATTTAAAAATATGCATTTGTCATTTCTATTTGCTTTTTCTACACAAAAGTTTACGAATTCTAGCACTTCATAATGTAAGCGAAGTATATATTAGTGCTAAGAATCAGGTAGGAGAACTTTGCTTGTAATTGAAAAGACGTGATAAATTTATACCTTTAGGGATCAACTTGTTTTCGGGAAGCTAATCAGATATTAATGTATTCCATAGATCAGAGCACAGAAATGCATCTAATATGCACCTGTGATAGATTATTGTAATTGATTACTCATGAGATTGGGTAAAGAAAGATTTCATTCTTTCACTTTTCGTTATAATAGTTTCGTGATTTTCCAGATCTCATAGCCAAAAGTTTAAAAATTCAAAAGTAGTTGAAAAAGTGTTTATTTTTAGTTAATTCTAAAGCTTTTTAATAGTAGATTACAGTTTGTTAGAAGTAATCATTTGTTTTCACTACCAATTAAAACAAATTCTGTCATTTTCTTATTAACACCGTTTAGAATAAATTCCTTATTTCTTATTTAAAGGGAAAATATAGTTTGCCTCGTATGGTGATATATAAAACAGAGAAATATATATATATATATATATATATATATATATATATATATATGTGTGTGTGTGTGTATGTATGTATATTGTATGTATATGTATATGTATGTATGTATATGTATGTATATGTATGTATGTCTATGTGTATGTATATGTATGCATGTATATGTATGCATGTATGTATGTATATGTATCTATGTATATGTATAATATAATATATATATGTATATATATATGTATATATATATGTATATATATATATAATGTATATATATATATATATATGTGTGTGTGTATATATATATGTATATATATATGTATATATATATATGTGTGTGTATATATATATATATGTATATATATGTATATATATGTATGTATGTATATGTATATATATGTATATATATGTATATATATATATATATATATATATATATATATATATATATATATATATATATATATATATATATATATATATATATATATATATATATATATATATATATATATATATTATATATATATATAAAGATTTCATGGTAATGTCTTCAAAACTGGACTCTTTTCAAAAACGCTGTTAACTTTTGTTTGTCTAACTACTTTAATATTTTTAACAATTTTTCCAATATTTTACACTCTATTAAAATAACACTGACAATTCGAGAGAGTTAATTCATTTTATGCTACGGAAAAATCTATTGTGTTATCTGCAGGGTTGGCATGATTTAAATCAGTTGATTTAAATCAGTTGATTTTTTTGAAAAAAATCATTGATTTAAATATTTTTTTTTCACTTCTTTTAAAACCTATATTTCAAAGACAGGAGAATTGGGAATCAGTCAGCACAGTAATACCAATAAGTAAATAAGTGTAAATAGATAGCATGTGCTTTCCAAGAATTTAGGGGTTGTTATCAGAAAGTATGTAGTAGGGGTAGTACAATGATTGATTATGACTGGTGGAATTCATTTTATGTAATGGGAGGTAAAGAGAGTATTACAGAACTTGAAATCCAGTTTGTCTACCAAATAACAACAGTGTTGCTTCATCTGCTGGAATGGAAAGACAGTTTTCTTCTTTTGGTATTGTTCATTCTAGCCTTCATAACCAATTAGGAGTGGATAAAGCATCAAAGCTAGTGTTTTTATTGAAACAATTAAATCCATAATTCAGTGCTTAAAAATATTGAAATAATTGTGATTTGTTTTTTTAAATAAATAGTTTGCATTAAAAGAATATTTAATTTGTTCTTTAAATTTACATCTTATTTAGTTTGCACTATCCAATTACAAAATAATGGAATGTATTTAGATTAAAATTTATATATTTAATTTTAGGTAATCAGTGTGTAGAATATACTAGATAGATAAGATGTTACTTCTTATAACAAACTATTCTATGTATACTCCAAAAAACATAAAAACAACAATTAAAATTAGTATTTAGAATAAAATCAAAGAAATCCGATTTCAATCAAATAAATCTGATTTTTAAATTTTTTTTAAATTATGATTTTTTTACAACTTTGGTTATCTGGTCAATAAAACAAAATGTCCGAATCATTAAAATATATTGAAACATATATACTTACTATCACTATGGGTTAACGTTAGTGAATATAGGTATTGTTGCTTCATTTAATCTTATGCATATTATTGGTTTGGTTTGATTTAGAGCGCTACGGTCTACTGTTTTGCTACACGAGGGCTAATGATACCGATACCTACTGTTTAAAGCCGATTCCGAACGGCTACGAACATCCATACCACCAGCAGGAATGCATATTATTGGATTGGACATTGCGTATTAATGACGTTTAATTCTGTATTATAGTATCTATTTTTTAGAACACTCGCGCTATTCTCAAGTGCATTGTGTATAGCGAAATTAAGAATTTAACAAATAAATCATCAGTTTGTTCAGCTTCATTCAAGTCTTTGAATATAGGTATTGCTGCTTCATTTAATCTGATGCATATTATTGGATTGGACATTGCGTATTAATGACGTTTGATTCTGTATTATAGTATCTATTTTTTAGAACACTCGCGCTATTCTCATGTGCATTGTGTATAGCGAAATTAAGAAGGTAACAAATAAATCATCAGTTTGTTCAGCTTCATTCAAGTCTTTGTCTTTTGTAGTACCGAGAAGTCGTTGCTCTTTAGAAAAGGCCGTCTTTATTTCATTTATTTGCATTTCTTTTGGCTTGTTTTCCCTTTGTTCCACAAACGTAATCTGTTTTCAGCTTTCGTTCAGACGTCTGCGTACCAAATCTGCTTCCTGTGAGTGACAAAGGACTGAATTGTTGGCGAAAAGTAAATCAAATAACTTAATTTGCTTTAGTTTTTAATGATTTATCATTAGCAGTTTACTGGTGAAAACATTCTTTTGTTAACTCAGAGCTATGCTTTTAGCAGTGGAGGATAAGTCTAAATTAAAAAAAAAATACCAGGCACTTTTAAAGATGCAAAAAGAACTTATCAAGAATGGTAATTGAAATTCTTAAAAGTTAAAGCAGTGTTAAATTATACTGAAAGCTGATATTGTTAATTGCAAAACTATCGTTTACATGATTTCTCTGCAGGTCTTTAATCCTTGCCAGGAATCTGTTAGACAACAAGAACGATTGCGATAAATGTAGATGGATAATGCGATAAATGTAGTCTCAAGAATCGTTGACGCATGACTGTAAAAGATATTTTGAAATACTTTTCTAAATAATTTCATAATTTATTCAATATTACGTCTGAGTGACTTAGATTTTAAGTATATATGTTTAGAGTTTTATTAGTACTCTTCTAAACAGGTTCGAATTATAAACTTACTTAGTGTTCAAAAAGATTAAAGGATTAGCAATAATCCCAACTCACTCTTTTCACCGGGTTATCATATACAATTAAGGTAAGGTAACTGATAGGTATTACAAGTAAAAATAATACACGTGAGAAAAATTTCCTACGTCAGCCCTAACGTCTAACATCCTATGTAAGATATTTCGAATGAGTATAATTACAATTGAAACTTAGTTTGTTTATCTTACTATCCATGATAACAAGATTATCTGGTGAAATTGACTGACCCTTTACATTAACAAGAAAGTTTATGTAGGCTTGTGTGCGATTGTTTCCGAAAAAGAGGCAGAGGGCTTATTAGAATAATAGTATGTCTATACGCCATAAATAGAAAAATAAACTCTTTAATATAACAGAAGCTTATTTGACAAAAAAGAATCATCTCAGTATAAAATGTTCAATAAAATTGTAGAGATGGGTGTAATTGTCCATAACTAACTGCGAAAAACTTTGTTAAAAAAGTCTTAATATTCCAACCGTATGGATAGCATTTGGTGGTCGTTGAAGGTTATAGTGGAAATAACGCAATCACTAATAAACGCAATTATATTGTATGAAAAATTGTGACAACCCTCAGATTTCTAACTACAGCTTGAGTTGTGTCAAATTATAAAAGTTCCAAAACTGATAATATCAACCCCCCCCCAGCTGGAAACCTCCCAGGTTCTGATTAACGTACGCAGACTTAAATCTAACTGTTAATGACTTAAATCGTGTTCCTCTTAGAATCAACGCTGACTCAGTTTCTTTTTTTTAATCGGACTAGATTAAAAGATTTTAATTGCTGGTATTTTCTTGAAAAAGAATTAAGTGCAGATATATTTGGAATATAAGCTTAAATCTGTGTCTATTACAGTATCAAGACTTTTCAGGTAACTCTGGCTTTACAAGGAAAGCGTTTTTTAGAATGGAAAGATTAAAATGTAAAGTTTTGTTAAATATTTATTATTTAACGTTACATTGCCTACGCTTCACAAAAGCTATAGATCTCTAAATTACAGGGTTATTAGATAAGAGTATTCCGATTTCAAACATTAATATTTCCAATAATTAAAAACAGAAAATTATAAATAATATGTCGATGTATAGAAAAACTGTTATATTTTTTAGTTTGTAACATTTCTTTTTCACAGTAGATGGCAGAGTTTACGGGCCATTTTGTTTTTACTTCGATATGTTGAAAATTTGGTTTACCTCCTGTTGAAGAAAGATATGCAAAATTTCATGTCTCATTAGCATTTGGAGGCTTGGAAATTTTTTAACAGACAATTACTCCACTTTTGGGATGGTCACAAGGCAACCGATGATTTGATATTACACAGCTATATTTTTAGGAGGAGCACGGAGAAACTTTTCAGCATAATGCATGTCTTCTAAATGTGGCTCTCAAATTTTTTCCTGTTTACACTGCCTCTTTACTTGTTTTACTGATGTAGCCATCTATTTGCCCAGAACTGTCTCCTAGGTCCCCTTTCTTTACACCATGCGATTTCTTCCTTTATAGATAGATATGCCGAAGATCTTATCATACCACGTTTGCTTACAATTTTGCCCAATCTAAAGGCCTTATCACATGTCAAGATTTATGTGTTAAAAAAGCAACAGATTCAATTTAGGTTTCTTTTTCCCATAGAAGAATACGTGGATTTCTTGTAGTTTCTCGAATTCAAGAAACAGCACAATACTGTGCGGATGTTTTGTGTTACAACAAAAACTTTTCGACCGATTTATTTTGATTCAGGTTGACGTTGGATAAGATCTTTAATCGGTTGGAAATTTTTCGTTCTCACATGAGAAATCCACGTATTTTTCTGCAGGAAAAAGACTCTTTAACTAAATCTGTTGCTTTTTCAACATGTACATGTTGACATGTTATAAGACCTTTAAACAAAGCTTTGGTGATGTTTTGCAAAAGTTAATATTAGAACATTTAAAGTGTTTGGCAAGAAATGACTTTGATATTATAAAAAGGCTATTACTATAATATTATAAAAAGGAAATCCCACTAAACGCTTGAAAAAAAATTAAATTTTCCTTACAATGACATATTTATAATTTTGTGTTTGCATTTTTGAAAAATATTAAAATTTGTAATGGGTGTAAATCTGTAAACCCTGAATTACATAAAAATATAAAGGTGTATCTGTTATTACTCAGGGTTAGATTGATAGTACCTAAGAAAATTAATGTAGTAATTTTATGACTTACAAACCGCAATAAAAACGAATTAATCTAAACTTTCTACAGATTTATCGTTTCTTTATTATCATTTCTCTATAATTGTCACCATACCTGTCTCGAAATAGAGCAGCGGAAGAGAGGAAAAGTCGAAAGAACTTCTGACTTGTCAGAACATTCTATCAACTTGTAGGATAAATGTTTTCTTGCCTGGGACTGCTTGTTTTTTTCGTTTTATTTATCATATTTTTTCTTTCCTGTCTCAGACTCACTAATCTGTTTTTAGCGTTTGTTTCCGCCACTTAGGGGAGGGGTGGCCCAGGAGAAGAGTTGAGTGACAAAGCAGACGACCGATGAATCAGGGAGAAAAATGTGAGATGAGAGAAAGAGAGGGTTGTTAAAAAAGGATCCCTGTTAAGTTTCGACTCGGAATAGAGAGAAGGGGAGATTTTAGATGTTGACAGTATAGGAGAGACAATTTTGTTAGGATTTTTTTGTTCACCTAGCAGAGTGTAAGAAAAAAAAGTTCGTTTGATATTCAAGTACCGTTTCTATTAATGTTTTCACAAGTGTTATGTGTTTTCTAACACACGCTTGCAGTAAAACATAGGATATGATTTCAAATAGTTGCATGTCACTGGTGTCTTTTTAAAAGCATATATCTTGACTAATTGTTTAGTTTTACCAAGTATTTACGATTAAGCACTTTGAGAATTTATTTTTTACGGTTGTTTAAACTGAAAGTTTGCCATCGTCTCTATCATATTACTCCGTTTTCAGTGAGATGACAAATAATTTATACTATATAAACACGAATGAAATGTCATTCAAAATTATGTAATATACAAACATAACTACGCATTAATAAAATTATCAAAATTCATCATACAGTTTACACATTTATTTATGTTATAAATGTACAAAAATTTACTTAAATTATTTATTTTATTTCAGAGTCATTCTTAAAATTTCGATTTTTAGCTTTATTTCTCTTTTTATTCTTTTACTAGGATCGTTATAAATTGTTTATTTCGTATAAAAGGACATTTTTAATTATGAAATGTTAATGTGTTTTCTACTCTTACTTTCACCACATTTTTCTGAATTTGCACTTTTGTTAGGAGTTAAAATTGGTGCCACTTAAAAAAATATCACTAATTCCGGATACATGTTATCTTTCATGTCAGGTTTCTAAATATACAAATTTTAAAAAGTAATTTAAGCTTTATATGTACATTCTCAGCACGTTTTTGATTTCTTTTTCAAATTAATTTATATCTAATATTGCTGTCGACAAAGTATTCTTCATCATAATCTTCTAAAGCTTATGTATTAAATTTAATTATTTTTAATTACAGAATTTGAACATTAATTATACACAAAGAGAGTGTGTTTTATTTAAATACTAAATTAAAAAAATTAAATTTTTTTATTTAGAATATAAAAAAATAACTATTTTAGCAAACTTTATGTTACATAATAATTACATAATTATATTACTAATGCATATTTAATATTTTAATATCTAACATCCAAAATATATAAAAAATTATTTACATTTTTTATACCTGGTCCATTTTACAAAATCATTTATCTGAACTACATTCTTGGGATGTAGTTAGTAATATTTCATTTTCCTCCAATTATACAATGTTATATTAAAATTTTTTATAAGTATCATGACGATTCAGTTTTAGGCATATAAAAATTTTTAATAAATAGTTAGATACTGTTTTCTAATTTTTATATAAAGTAATTTGCACTTGTGGAAATTTTATTGAAAATGTGTTGCTTGTTACTAGTAAAAGCACTACGATTTTGTGAACCTAATAGCTATTATTTATTAGTTCAAAAAATAACAAATTAAATTAAGCATCTTATCGTATATCTGCTATTTATAAAAATATACCAAAACATTTTTAAATTTCTAGTCTAAACGTAGGAGATATTTATGCTGTATACAACCTCAAAACTTGTGTTCTCTAAGTATCTATTCAAAAATGATTTAATGTATGAAGATTGAATAATTTTAAAAAAAACTGAACTGATGAACGGTTCATAACAGATGATTCCATTAATCTAAGAGTTAGTGCAATGGTATTACAGAAACTTTTTACTTTTCGCATGCATGAAATATTAAATATTAGGGCATTTTATAAACTTTATATATGCATAAATGGCATTTACATTGTTTGTAGCCATTTTATGTTCTACGACTAATTTACTTTTCCTCCCAATTTATTATTTATCAAAATGTCCGTCCTTTTTCGATATTGTTAAAATTGTTAGGCTTTGAATAATGTTCTCCAAATCCTGTTCTAGTAGCTTAAATGTGCAAAATTTGAAATACCCGAATTTCGGGAAAAAGATAAATTGAAGTTTTCATTACATCAAGGCCAAACCAGCTCATTTTCCAAAAATAGTGTGTGTGTGTGTGTGTGTGTGTGTGTGTGTGTGTGTGTGTGTGTGTGTGTGTGTGTGTGTGTGTGTGTGTGTGTGTGTGTGTGTGTGTGTGTGTGTGAGTGTGTGTGTGTGTGTGTGTGTGTGTGTGTGTGTGTGTGTGTGTGTGTGTGGTGTGTGTGTGTGTGTGTGTGTGTGTGTGTGTGTGTGTGTGTGTGTGTGTGTGTGTGTGTGTGTGTGTGTGTGTGTGTGTGTGTGTGTGTGTGTGTGTGTGTGTGTGTGTGTGTGTGTGTGTGTGTGTGTGTGTGTGTGTGTGTGTGTGTGTGTGTGTGTGTGTGTGTGTGTGTGTGTGTGTGTGTGTGTGTGTGTGTGTGTGTGTGTGTGTGTGTGTGTGTGTGTGTGTGTGTGTGTGTGTGTGTGTGTGTGTGTGTGTGTGTGTGTGTGTGTGTGTGTGTGTGTGTGGTGTGTGTGTGTGTGTGTGTGTGTGTGTGTGTGTGTGTGTGTGTGTGTGTGTGTGTGTGTGTGTGTGTGTGTGTGTGTGTGTGTGTGTGTGTGTGTGTGTGTGTGTGTGTGTGTGTGTGTGTGTGTGTGTGTGTGTGTGTGTTGTGTGTGTGTGTGTGTGTGTGTGTGTGTGTGTGTGTGTGTGTGTGTGTGTGTGTGTGTGTGTGTGTGTGTGTGTGTGTGTGGTGCGTGTGTGTGTATGTGTGTGGTGCGTGTGTGTGTGGTGCGTGTGTGTGTGGTGCGTGTGTGTGTGGTGCGTGTGTGTGTGGTGCGTGTGTGTGTGGTGTGTGTGTGTGTGGTGTGTGTGTGTGTGTGCGTGTGCGTGTGCGTGCGAGAGAGAGAGAATATCAAATATAAATTTTTTCCATTTATTTAAAATTTTTTTATCTGCCAAAAAATTGTTTTTAAAATCTTTTTACTGATATGTTGCTGAAAAGTAAGCGAAAAGATTTTTTTCCTATGTCCTTTTCAGAAATAAATACCTCAGTTAAGGTTCTAAAATAAAGACATAATGGGGTTAATAACATAAAATTTCAAAATTAAAATTCATATTTTATTCTATTGTAGGTATGATAGTCGTCCCCTTTATCTCTGTGATTAAAAACAATTTTATTTGCTTGCATTCATGTCATATTTACTATTAGGAAGCAGCTCGACTATTTAAAATTTCATCATCCTATTTTTAATAGGGGAACCGCAGATATTTATAATGCTAAAGGTGTTGAAACATCAACGATAAAATTCTTACTTTTCAAAAAATGTGCTGACATAAGAATTATATTAACTTGAAAAAAAAATCTGGATAGCAAAAGGAGAGAACGGTTTGATATTTTGCTTATTCTTTTTAAAGGTTTGAGAATGAAGTTAAAAAAGTTTCGGTGTGTTTAACACTTGGAATAGCTGTAAATGAAGTTTAGTAGGCACTTCACCCTGTAACTTACCGGGACTCCTACCTACCCCAGAGAAAAAACCGTCAACTGGAGAGCGTTAATCATGACACATATCTCCACGCAAACCCATCTGGAAGTGTCGGATGAAATCAAAGCCGACGAACATACCGACAGCAGCGTGGACTGTTTCTTTCCACATTCCACAACTCATTTCTCCTCTCCTCTCGTATAATTAGAAACACCTCCCATCTTCCCTGCTGACAAAAAACACCTTTGACACCAGAGATTTGACAATCACTCCAAAAAGTAAACGAAACATCCTGCGCATTCTTGCCAAAGAGCTTCCCTCCCCCTTCTTTTTGTACTTACATAAACACGTCTATTTTGGAACCTTTTTCCCGCTTGGCAGTGATAACATAACTTGTGTTTCTGCGAGCCGTCTCATTTAGCAGGGATTTGGCACCGGATCTGAAGAAGGAGGGCGTAGAGGGCAATTCGCCCCGGGTCCCCAAAGGAACGAAAGGGTTACGGGCGATATTTTTAGAGTCTCATTAAATCTCGAGAAACGGTGAAGTGATAACATAACGTCGTTGATCTGATCTGGAAACCATTCTAAATATAGGCCCTTAAAAATTGATGCTAATATAAATCTTTAAGCTGCTCGCAAGAAAAATGTACTTGGAGGAACGACTCATATTTTAGAGAAGTAAAATTAATTAAAGAAATGTTACCTTGACTGCGGAAGCAGAAAAAAAAATGCAGGAAAAAATTTACAGTTTATAAATTCTGCGAGGTCTTCCGAATCCTAGAATTATAAGATGTAATTAATGAGGAATTTATCTTTTGCCCTCGAGGTTGAATTATTTTCGGTGTTATCTTTGTAGAAAATCTACAATCCACTCACAGTGATTGGACAAATGATTCCTATGATTCGGATTGCCTTTTAAATGTTTCCCTCGCCGGCGATACATCGTGTGTATATGATACATTCAACGTATTCACAAGGTGTATAGATATTGCAGCGACTATTCAGTAATGCCTCCATATGTTATAAACTATCAAACACTGAAGTGGAATGATTTGAGGGTAAATATGCAAACGGATGCGACGCATAGAGTGGAAGGGGTAGTCGCTTTGATTACGTCTTTCCATGCACATCAGAGTAAAAAGAATTAATAGGAAATAGATTTACTATTATGTTTTTCTATACGTACAACTCAAGGGTAGTACAAAGGGTTTTACAAGGAGTGATAGTCTAATATTTATGCAGAAAACAGATTACTATTAATAGTCATTTACATGTTATTTTTCGGAGTAACTACCGTGAAAGGAAATGAATTTATCCTAATGATCTGTACCCTTCTTAAAAGCATGGAAAAGGCCCTTTTTTCGCGGATTGCTTCGAAAGCTCTTCTGCACTTTTTATGCATGTTTTGTTTTTGAATCGGCTGTCTATTATTGGTTTCTTGAGTTGAAAAAAGAGCCATAAATTGCAGGGAGAAAGAACAGGATTAGGCAGAGGACATGGTATATCTGTGTTATTCTTCAGTAAAACGCTTAGTACATAACAAGCAATAAGTGGCTTTGCATTAATTATTGACAAGACTAGCCGCCGATGGTGAACAATCTTGAGTTTAGTCACGGTGTACTCTGATATCAGCTTGTATGTGACAAACATCGACTACTGTAATTACAATTTCGACTCGACTTTTGCATAGTTAAAATTTCGTTTAGAAAAGTAGTTTAATTTAATGTTGACATTCTAAAAGGAGAGCAAATTTTTTTTAAAACTATAAACTCTACGAGTTTAAAGCTTTAATTTTTTCCAGTCTTTAGCTCAGTCGGCAATGGCAACGCTCTCGCAATTTAAAGGCTGCGTGTTAGGAGCCCGAGCCGGCTAAGATCCGCCTTGTTGGTTAAAGGTGACTGGGGCACGTAAAATAAGTTCGTGGTCACAATGTCCTCTAAGTTCTCAATCAATACCTCTGGGGTGGCATGCCAAGTCTATGGGTCTTCTGCTTGGTTCCTGCTTCACAATTATAAGGATCAACTTGAATATAAGTCGTACTTTCACCCTTGAGGTTCTGGTTAAAAAATTAAAAGCTCACCCCTTTGCTAATTCAATAAATAATAAAGAAATTAACTTATTGAATTACTCAGTAAATTACTTATTAATCGAGTAGTCCCCGGCTCCACCGTTCTTGGTTTGACCAAGTGGCATGAGGCAACAACTTTTCCAGTTTCCTGGAAATTTTCTTAGTAAATATATTCCAATCATCTAGGATATTGGAATAGTTTTCAGGTGCATTTCATTAATGCAAGCGTACTATATCATCTTGTAATATAATCATTGATGAAACATATTTATCCTCTGTTAAATATGATTAAGACAATATATCCAACAAAAAGAATTAATCCAAAATTTCTTAAATCTAATATCAAAAATGCTGAATTACAACTTATTATTAAGATCAGTAAAAATTATTTCACACTAAGTTTGTCATAAAATATAGTTGTACTTACTGTAAAATTAAAAAAAAGAAACAAATCGAAACTTGAGTAATGTGATCTCTCAAACATGTGAGTCAATTGCAATCTGAAAATGTTGCCAGGTTTTTTTTGCATATTTTTTAATTCCTCAAGAACACCTAAAATTTAATCTATTTAAAAGTGGGTTTTATTCACCAAATTGGGAATGAATTCTAATCTGTGGTACGCATGAGTCCATTAGGATCAAAAGGTTAGTACAGACACGAATATGTATTTTCTTCTACAGAAATTATTGCAGTGATGATTAATTTATGAACAATACAATGGGTCTCTATTACTTAGTAGCATATTTAGCAGTCTTTATTACTTATTGAATAGCCTAAGTAGGAGTAAAGTACGTGGGTACAACCTCGTACAGTAAAAGTCTTCAATGGGCACAAAGTAATTTGTATTCGTTTAAATCCCTTTGTATACGCTTTAAAACGGAATAACACTAACTATCCTTTAAATTTCTATACCATAGTTTCATTGCAACTAAAGATAAATTCTGCTTGCTTCTCTTGGAGTTAAAAGGATTTGTTAAAAGTTAATGCAGAGCGATTACTCACGTTTCGACATACGTCTGCTTGCCAGATGCGGTATAGTTCTTGTCGTAAAAATTTATTTCACAGAGATCGTGCAATTGCTTAGATGCTTTTCGTTCCCCTGACACTTTGGCAAATCTACCTTGAACTACTTAAAGCTTTTTCTCATTTCACATCGTGTATTCGAAATGTGCTTCTGACTGCTTCACTGAAACAAAGAGAAACATTCAATTTAAAAGAAAAACTCATTTTAAAACTAAACTAACGATAAAGATTTTGTAAAGAGTATTTGTTGATTCAAATACTGGAATAGTTAAGGGTCATTGATATTTTTTATACTGTAAAGAAATAGTGTAGATGATTTGAAAAATTATACTCGGAGAATTATTGAATGTGTGTTTGGTAAAAAGTTTTGATAGTATTCTAGTCGAACTTTTAATAAAATAATTGATTTAAATCTGTTTTACTGGGGTATTGTTAAAATAAAAATATTAATTAATCAATTGACAATGTAGATATAATGGAACAGCATACGAAAATCTAGTATTTTTTATTAGATAACTAGATATTAGTATTTAAAAGTAGAAAAACTAATTTAGAATATTTTAGATTCTAATCCTTTTTACAATCACCCATTTTATTACTACAGCAGGTTATCTGCATCTTAATCTAGTTTTCTTATAAGAAATGTTCATACAATTTGTGACAAATTTCAATTTATTCAGCTCTATATGACGATTGTTTTCAAACCTCTATAATATTGACCTGCATTGAAATAACATTTTGTATGGAAATGGTTTGTCATGTATCCTTGAGTGATTGATTTATCTTTAGCAGCATTTGTTTACTGTTATTTTGGTAGAAATGCAAATAATATACAGAATAAAGCTGTGCTTAAAAATAGATTTCCGTTTTAGTGTTTCAACTTATAACCTTGTGTTAAATTGCGTAAATCTTTCAAACCATCAAATTTCCTATTTCCATGTTCTTCAACTTAAATTCAAATTTACATATTTTCACTGAGTAGTCCTCAATTGCATTCTCTTAGATTTGCCTTAAAAATTCGTTTCTGTTCTATTTACTTGTGAGTTTTGAATACTTAGTACACACTTGTGTAAACTCAAATCTTACTGTAGTAACTCTTTATATGTCAGTTGAGTTCGCAATAATGTCCTCGGAGTGAAGTCAGAAAGTGTTTCTATACCATCAAGTGAGATGATAGCAACATAAACAATGAAATCTTAAAAGATGTTATCAGACAAAATTCTTCTGAAAGAAATGGCGTGAAACTTATTTGACTTGAGAGCTGGGGTAGTTCTTCAAAACGCGGGCCATCTGCCAAATCTTTTGATGACTAAAAACGACTGGAGGTATTTTGTACTCGATCCAATGCATCCTCCCCAGTGATCTAATTTGTCCCGGGAACAGAATAAACTGAGACTCTTGTATGTTTGATGATGTCCCAAGAAAAAAAAAAGCAGTGTGTTAAATTGATGATTCTAGTTCCAAGTGTTGCGACAAAATGTGAACAACGTTATTAATTGACAGTTTCTCTTTCTTAAGTTCGTGGTAAAGGTCCCATCTTTACACCAAGAAACTTGATATTTTAACCATTTGTATCGTAAATAAAGTTTGAATCATTACGGTTGTTGAGAAATATACTGCAGCTGTCCGTTGTAAGCAGCGAGTTGGCCTCACACCAATCTTGTCTAGAAATAAACACTGTAAATGTGAACATATGAAGGAAAAATTAATTGCTCGAGACGTTTAAATTAAAAAAACGTGTCAGAGTCCCCACTGTCATTGTTAGGAGATACAATTTCAAATTGTCGGGAATCGATAAACATCAGGGAAAAACCCACAGAGCTTTGCCACTAAAACTGATTGGCTCAATCAGGTTTTAGGAGAGAAGAATATTCGTCTCTAAAAATCTATATCTTTTACGGTTTTTAGTTTCGCGACTTAACATTTTGGGACTGGTTATGAACTAAAAAATTACAGATTTTTTTTGAATAAAAACCATATATTTTAAGCATACGTGTAAAGTATTTGCTAAGAGGAAAATAGAATATATTAGATTTCAAAGATAGAAAGATAAGCAATTATCATAATACACAGTGGTAACAATGATTTATAAACTGGCTGTAAGCAATATTAATCATTATTTCCCCATACCATACTAATCTATCAACACCGTTCATAAGATCAAGAATGTATGATTTTAGCTTGAACATTTTTTTTCATGTTTAGTCGAGATCTTTTACTGTATAACGGAGAAAACATATTTAACTAACGTATCAAACTAATATTTTATTTAAATAATATTTCAGGTTTCTGCTGGAAATCAGTATAACAATAAATTTTTTCATGCTATTAGAAATAGTTTTGAAAATCTTAAGTGTGTTGTTATTTTCATTGAAACCCCTGTTTGAAGATTTTATGATTGTGTAAAAAGTAATAAATTTTTCAATGGAATTTTTTTTAATAATAGACAAATCAACCATTTTCTATTTATCCCACTTTACTAGTTCATTTTGGAGTAAGTGATGAAATGCTGCCTGTTTTAAAAACTGTACACAAAAAACCTATTTATTTTATCCACATCTATAAAATCTATTGTATCAATTTAATGTAATTTATTGTTATTAACCATAATTTTCATCTGTATTGTTGTTCTGAATGGCATCCGAATGAGAAAAAGACCAATGCTTCAGAACTAGTTTGTTGATACTTATTTCTTTACATAGTGTTTACAATTTTTCAGATTCATCTTCAAACAGTGGGCTCTAGTTGAATTATCTCTCGACTTGCAATTCATCGATAGTCCATCTAAATGTCTTTACTAACAGTACCCAAAGATGTACTTGATTGCTGCTGTATCTAAATTGTAATTTAATGCTGTAGGTCTCCTTACATCGATACATACGTTTATAAATATTCCCAATTGGTTTATGTTTAGTTATTAAAGGAGAGGTTTGAGATTAACACTACCTTTTTTTCATTAAAGATTAAATGAATATGAAAGTTTTGATCTAAAAATTTCAAATATGCAAGGATTGTATTTTCAACTGGCAGAAATGTGTTAATGTAAAACTGAATAAGTTTCGTATGTTTAATAGATTTTTATCATGAATAGCATTTTGTATGTGAGTTTTGGAGTCAATTAGAATTTACAGTCTTTAAGAATACTGATTTTAACAATATTACCACGCTGAAGCCCAGGTAAACTATCATTTGGAGAGAAGAAAAAAAAATTCGAAATGAGTAAAAGATTGTTGTTTAGCTTAAATATATTGATTTAAAATTTGTCTTCCTTGAATTGATAAAAATGTTCCCATTCAGTCTTAAAAGAGAAGTTTGGGATAACAATTTATTTTTCTATATTTTTTCTCTCTGTAAATGTGACGTGATTATAAATAACTGAATGTAGATAGATATATAAGATTCAAATTAAAAATTTGATTTGAATGACTCAAATTTCTATCTGTAAATAACGTGCCAGTTATATCCTACTTGTTACATGGTTTACAGTGGTTCAAAATCAAATTTAAACAATAAGTTGAGATTTAATTAAGTCTCAAATTGCAAATTATGGACAGTCTATGTAACTTTTTTTTGTCTCTACCCTAAAAGTGCTTAATTACTGTTGGGTTTAAATTTAGTAATTTACTGCTTTAATCTTCCTTGAATTTTAACATATAAATAAGAATGTTCACAATTAGTCCTTAAAACAAGGGTTTCAGGTAATTTTTAATTTTATCCATAGATTACTCTAAATGTGACGTGATTGAAAATGACTAAATGTAAATTTGTAAGATGCAAAGTAGAGATCTGATCTGAAGAACTCAAATCTCCATCTGCAAGCAACGTACATTCAACTACCATGAATACGTTAATGTAAAACTGAGTAAGTTTCGTAGGTTTAATAGATTTCTGACTACTAATAACAATCAGTCTTTAAAACAATAATTTCTGGTAACATTTTATTTCATCTACATTGATCACTCTAAATGTGACGTGATTGCAAAGAACTAAATGAAGATTTATAAGATGCAAAGTAGAGATCTGATCTGAAGAACTCAAATCTCCATCTGTAAGCAACGTAAATTCAACTACCATGAATACGTTAATGTAAAACTGAGTAAGTTCCGTGGGTTTAATAGATTCTGACTACTAATAACAATCAGTCTTTAAAACAATAATTTCAGGTAACATTTTATTTCATCTACATTGATCACTCTAAATGTGACGTGATTGAAAATGACTAAATGAAGATTTATAAATGCAAAGTAAAGATCTGATCTGAAGAACTCAAATCTCCATCCGTAAGCAACGCACATTCAACTAGCATGAATACGTTAATGTAAAACTGAGTAAGTTTCGTGGGTTTAATAGATTTCTGACTACTAATAACTTTTTTATGCGTATTTTTTGTGCCGAAATAACATTTGCATCCATAAAGATTAATGCAACAATATCACCACACCGAAGCCCAGGTAAACTCCCATTTGGGGAAAAAAAAGAAAATCTGGAAAAGAGAGAAAAAAAAAAGCAATGTATAATTAAAAAGATAAGTTTTCAAAATTGCTGCTTTTATGTTTTTATTGTACTTTTTTCTTCCGAGAGAGAGGACCTCTATCACCCTCTTCCCTCCTAAAGGGATGGTGTGCTGGAGGGGTAGGGGTATAGGAAAAGGAAAGGAAAAAAAAAAGGCACACGCTTTTAAAGAGATATCTGCCTATTCTTTGCATCCCTTTTAAGACAGATTAGTTCGTATTTAGAGTGGAGGTGGCACCCAGATAAGGTACTTTCTTTCCTAGTGCCGACCCCCTGTATGTACGTATAATTCTTTTTTAAACTTTGGAGGCAGGGAGGAACGGAAAAAAATCTTAGGGAAAAAAATGCTCAGTGCCCCCTACTATCCAATCTTATTTTTTTCTCGTTAGTTGCTCGTCCGGAATTTTTCATCTTTTTTCCCCCTTAATCCTAAAATGTTCTAAAGTGTTACAAAAGAAGTAAGAAAGTATTTTAGAAAAAAAAAATAGGAAGGAAAAAAAATGTGGGTTTCTGATCCCCTGCTTCTCTCTACCCCTCCCCCTTTTCTAATTTCATCGTTGTCTCCACACTTTATGTATTCCTTTAATTTTCCAGCGATTTTTTTTTCCTACTTCTTTTTCGTCTTTAACTGAGAAGTGGGAGTAATGATTCTAGTTTTTCCCCACTCCCCTCCCCCCTCTGGCCTGTAATTTTTTTTACGAAAAAAAAAATTACGCCATAATAAAAGGGGAAAAAAATTCGCTTTCGTTCTCCATTTTTTTTTTCTAGGGGAGTAAGAGAGAAAAGTAAGCAACAATAACAAAGAATAAGATAACGCACATTTATGAAAAAATAATATCGAGAGAGAGAGTTGGGGTAGGGCGAAGCGTCTACGAAGAAAGAATGGAGGGAAAAAAATGTACGGTAGGGGAAAAAAAATAAAGAAGCCTTTGGAGCAGGGAGGCTGGTACAAAGAGGTTGTTTGCGTTTGAAAAGAATAAAAGAGCTTATCTTGGAGATTGGAGGGCGAACGAAGGATAAAATATTAATTTTGGGAGAATGAGGGAGCTTATCGTTTAAATATTGATTCACGGGGAATAATAAGAAATGTGTGTGTGTGAGGGGTGGGGGTGGGGAAGCAGATACGTTGAAGAAAAACGGCGACTCGTAAGGGGTGATAATTAAGTGTAAGCCAAAAATATTCATCGTCTTCTGAAAAATATTTTAAACGCATGTATTGACACCACTATGGTGAGGGGCATTTTTTTTTTTCTATAAATATATTTTTTTTTTCGTCTCAGATACGATGGAGTCGGGCGTATGTAAATGTAATTGGAGGAGTTTAGAGCCCGACTGCAACGAATAAAAATTGATTGCTGAACATTTTGCCCCAAAGATGATCGATTATATAATGGGTAAACGATAGCAGGGTTTGTTTTCGAAAATAAGACGGGTCTCTCTCTCTTTTGAGAGAAGCGACTATACATGGTAATTTCGCTTTTGTGTTTTATATTTAGCTTTTTTACCCCTGAATTTTTATCCGGGCAGAAGCACTTTATCGTGTCGTGATCGCATTTTACGGGCATTGTTGCGAAAAGGTGTTTAATATGGATTCTTCATGAATATAATATTTTAATAGCTCTTGCCCTGTTGTGTGTTTAAAGCGTTGAATATATATTTCTTTTTTCAATAATATCGCTTTTTTGATGTTGACTCTAATTGTAATGCACTACATTAGCGTAATCAGAAGCTTGCATTTTATTTCAATGCTTTGAATAGGAAATTGATTTTAATAGAAAATCGGAGGAGTTATTTATTGAAGGCATGTAAAAGGCAAAAGAGCGTAACTGGGTTAATACTCACTGTTATATATGACTCTATAATGCATATTTAAATATTTATATGTTATAAGGGATGGTAGATGTTGCATAGCTTCTTTGATAATAAATAATTTATATACTTTTGGAAGTTACAGCTAAATACATACCATTAAACAAAATTTTTAAAATTCAGGCATTTTTTAAAAATAAATTCGTAAATTTTAAGAATTTTCTGCAAGTATCAATTTTAAATTTTTATCTTAATTTTACCATATTATTACTACTTTATACTTATCATACTTACTTTATATTTTACCATATTAATCTACTTTTGAACACATAATTTATTATGTTCATTGAGGGAATAGTTAGTTATAATTTAATGAAAATGTTCTAATTTCTGTTGGTTAATTTTCTATGAAATATTTTATATTCCTTAATTAAGAGTTTTAAAAACTTTTAAAAGTCGAAACTTTAAACAAACAAACAAACATATATATTTTAAAATATATCAAGGGGGTTTTGTAAAAAAATTATGAATTATAAAATTATGGAATTTATGAAACTGAAGTCTCAATATAAAAAGAATTTTAAATTGCAAAATAATATTAAAAGATTAAAAAAATGAATAGAATGAAATTATTTCAAAAGACTATCTCAATGGACTTTCAATTATGTGTACAAAGTTTCAGAATTAATAATAGGTTAATAATTTGCAGAAATGTTTGACGATGTCTAACATTCTCATGATAAAAAAATATAGGTAAATAATATAAGTAAATAAAAAACAGATGATAAATGAAAAGTTTAACTCTTCATTCCTTGGTTATGAATATTAAGTTTTAGAGTCAAATTTATCTTTCAGATAAATGTTTGGATAGTTATTTGGATAAGACACATATCATGCAACAGTTTGAGAAATGTCAAAATATTTTTACTTGCAAATAAAGGCATGATGAAACAAATACTAAAATAATATAACTAAATACTAAAATACCGAATGTGAACAAAAACGCTGAACTAAGCTGTTCACATATTTGAAAAATTGTATTACAGTATTTTCATAAAGATTAAATTATTTTTATCTTTCAAATCATAGAAATAAGGAAAACTAAAAGCTGAATCTAAAACTAAAATAATGAACTTCATGTCACATAAAAGTGATAAAAATTGGAATGGATACTATATTTTCTTATAACATTAGAGAATTGGAATTCCAAGTTTAAAACCTTTCTAATTGTGTATAACCCTCAATCTCGGTACAAACACAGTAAATATAGGTTAAACAGAACAAATAACTTATAATATTTTTAAAAAAATCTCCACAAAACATACGAGAGCATTTATAAAACAATGAAATAAACTCGATCCGCAATGGAAGCTATACCAACAATAGAAAGCTATATATATATATATATATATATATATATATATATATATATATATATATATATATATATATATATATATATATATATATATGAGAGAGAGAGAGAGAGGTTTGGTTTGGTCTGGAGTGCTGCGGTCCACTTTTTGCAACACGAGGGTTAGTGAGACCGGGACCTACAGCTTAAAGCCGATTCCGAACGGCTACGAACATCCATGCCACTGTGGGATTCGAACCCACGAACTCCTTTACCGAATCCCAGCATCCTAACCAATCGGCCATCGTTCGGCTAAGAGAGAGAAAGAGAGGAATGCACATATAGATCGTATTACGAATATAGATTCTGTATAAAATTTTACCACCCAAACCAATCGGCCCAAAACTTACAATGACTGTTACAATACCCGTCAATTTGACGGGTGCGGTAAAACTAGATATATATTTATATAGTGGTATAGTGTTAAATATATAAAAATTGAATAGATTTCTCAGGAACGAAATAATTATTTATTCAATAAACAATATATCTATTTAATAATTGACAATTCGTAATATCTATTATTATTATCCAATCAGGTACAGCATTTTTTAAAAATTAATGGTATTTTGAAGTAACTGAAAAGCATTGAAAAAATCAAGTCAATGGATATTTCATTAAATATATTTTATAGTAACTATAATTATAATTACTAATTATAGTTACTTTAAAACACTATTTTTTCCTCTTACTTTTCTATATCCTTTAGAATTTCCTATATAATACCGAAAATCAGATTTATCTTTATTATAATTCTATCGAATTTCAACAATTTAATATTTTTATTATTGTCACTTTCTGAATAAATATAAATGTAAGCGATAAATATACTGATTCAGCAGCTTTATCGAAATTTTTATACTGAATGACAATTTGTGTCCAATTAACTTTTATTACCAGTTATCCAATGAAACACAACAGTAATTACTTTAAAATTAATATTTTAAAAGTAACTGATAATCGTTAAAAATTCAAATTATTAAATAATTTATTATATTGATTTTATTTAATAAAGTTTCTTTTAAAACAATATTTTATCTTTCTTTAACATATTAATAAGAATTTTCTATACGTCTAAAATCATTTATTTTTCTTCTTATAACTATTTGCAACCTGCTTCGAATATCCTTTATTTAATATTTTTAGTGTTGCCACGTTGCTGAAATAAAATAAATTCAAGCGGCAAATTCACCGAGCCGGCAGTATTCTGAACGAGACGAGAAATGAACGATGTGCTTTAAATGATTCATTCATCTGGATATGCCAGACAGGGTAGAGACTGTCGGTAAATGATTGATTGATGCCCACCATTTGTCTAATTGCAAGTCATTTGTATCGCAATTAAGGATAGTGTCGCCATCTACTTGCATTAGGAGTAAATTTTATCTCAGTCTTATTTTATGAGGTTTTCTGAGAACTACCTTTTCTATATTGATTATTAAGCAAGTTTCAGGGAAAGAGATCTATGGGTATTGCTACGGCAAGTATTACTGATTAAGTTTGTTACCAGTAGTATTTGTATAATAGAAGGATAGTTGCCTTGAGATTTTGATTTTAATTTTGAGATCGAGAGCTGATAATTCTGTTGTGAGAGACGTAAAAGCTATATCTTTATTCCCGTTAAGATCAGGATCTGCGTTTAATACATGTCTGTTTCTTTGCTTGTAAAAATATATCTTAAAAAGGAATGTCATTTATAATTCAGACTTTGTCTTTTTATCCTTTTAAGTATTTAAATTTTGATTACGTGTGTAAATTTTATTTTCTTGTAAGAAATATTATGCTGTATTTATGATGGAAACTATTTATGGATAAAACTTTGTATATTATTATAAATGAATTAATATCATTTTTTGTTAGGCTTAACTTAAAGTCATTTAGCGTCTCTTTTATTTGCAATTTTTTCTTCCAAATTTAAGATCATATATTAATCCATTTATTTCTATAGTTCTCTCAATTTGAATAAAATTAATGCTATTATATTTTGTGTAAAGGCCACTCAGATTGTATAGTGGTTAGAGTATTGTGCTCTAACCCTATGGGTTTGGGCTCTATTTTCAATTAAGGTTTACATGTATTTGTGTGTAGTCCTCTCATAATGAGCTATTTTGCCTTACCTATATGATGCTCATATAATAAAAAAGACAACAAATCACCAGATTGTTTTGCATTTATCCGTAAATATTAAATTATACATAATGTAATTTCAAATATAATGTATATAATTATAACGTTCGTTCATATTGGATATTTTTTCTAATTATTGAAATTTCTTACTGATTTTTAAATTTTTAACCAATTATTTAAATGAATAACTTTTTTCAAGTATTAAAAAAACTAACTCTCACTACATGTTACAAAATATTTTTCATAATGATAATAATTCGCAACATTATTATTATAACAGTGGTTTAAAAACTTATTTTCAATCCACCTCAATAAGCAAGCATTCGGAAATCTCTCATTTTATTACCTGCTTTTCCATTCTTACAAAATAGAAGACATCGCATTGTTCCGAATTTAAGTTTCAAAGCAATATAACGATTTCCTGAATAATATGGAAAGACAAATATTTTGTGGATAAAGTGGAATAATGATGAATGCTGTGTTATAACAAGCTTTCATTTCCAGTTGGTTACTTACAGTTTTAATTCGTAACATCTGTGCTGAAAAGGGCATAAAATTGTTTTCTTCCACCCTCCGTGGCCATTTGCTCTCTACCGCTCTGGTGTAGTCCAACAGTTGACTGCACACGACTGTCCAAACAGCAGCCTGTGGACAGAGGGTGCCCGAGGGAAAAGAGAAAGCTTTTCTGTTGCCATGACGACCAGCAGACCTGCTCTTGGAATCGTTTCGTCTACGGATGGTGTTTCTCCAGTCTTTGGGGAATGGATTTGTCAAGAGTGAAAGGATGAAGTGACTTAAACAAGAAGTAACAGAATAGGAGTATGAGCTTATTGCTCAGGGAATCCTCCAACACTGTGGAGTCGTGCGTTTATTGATTGATTGACTGTAGCAGTATATTTAGCAGTAAAGGGCTTTATTTCATCCTTGCAGAGTGGCATAGAAGGCAGATTCAATGTCCCTATTTGGGATATTTTACAAATGCCATGCCCGGTATGAAAAACAACAAATACTTGTTATTCTAATATTTTGAACGCTTTGTGCCCTATAAAATTTATAATCATTTTTGTGCATTGTATAAAATCCTTTTGGGAATCCAAAATAGAAGCATGTAAACATCGGTTTTCATCGGGAAAGTAGGTTAAAGGTCATGAGAAACGTTTTTATCTTTAAAAGGAAATTGAAAAAAATACTGAGAAAATTAAATGCTGTTCTAAAGTCACCAGCTTTGTTTTAATACTTGAATGCAAAAACATATATACATTGAGTCTAACTTCATGAGAAAAAAGAAGTAAAATAATTTACGTTTTCGCTCCAATGGCGAGTGTAGCTCGACATCATCTTTCTTTTACAGCAAGAACAACGTCGAGTGTGGCTCGACGCAGTTTTTTAATATGAAGAATGCTGTTCACATTCGTTTAACTAAATTAAAATTGCAACACCGAGGATAAATTGATATAATACAAACATTAATTTGCAACAGTCTACCGGGAATGAGAGAAATAATTCGGAACTGTTTTTCTTTTTGGTTCCCTACAGAGGGTTTATAAAACAATTTTTTCAGTTGGACTTGTTTGTTTCTGGATTCAAACATAGAAAACATTATGAATTACGTTCTAGGCATACAGTAATGCTATAACATTGATTTATATTTTAACAATTATGATTTATAAATATTTTTTTCTATGGTGACTTTATGATGAATTTTGTAGCTGTATGTGAAAAACTGTTTGAAAAAAACATCCAGATTATTTTTCATTATACCATCTCTTTCCGATTCTGTTTTTCTAAATTAAATGCTACTTGAAACTATATTCATCTCTAGCTATCTTTTTATATGGTTAATCAATCTTAAATAAAGACGAAAGGTCAAATAACTTCTTGAAATCGAATGAGCAATAACTACACTTTCTCCACAAATTTTTGCAACGAAATTGTTTAATTTTAGGTTTTAACGGACTGTAGGGATTTACAAAAGATGAGAATACACAGCAATAAATAACTCTAAACATTTAAAAAAATGTTTATTCTTTTTTGTAACTTGAATTGCTTAACCCAAAAAGTATGTATACAGTAAGTAAAACCTTTTCCTTACGCTTTAGACGCTTGTCTAAAATTATTAATAAAATAACAGAAATGGTATTCGTCGACAAGTAAGAAAACTTAGTTTTTTTTTTTGGATTATTTAAACCCATTAATTCAAATCATTAAACCTCAAAGGATATGCAGATTCGTACAAAGTACATCTATTTCGGAGAATATGAAAAATTATTTGTTTCTGTATATTATAGCAAACAAATTTGTGCATTTTAAAATATCAGTCAGTCATGTTAATATAGAGGGAATTTCGACTAGGCAGAGTGGATTATATATGCAGTAAAACATATTCTTAATTGAATAAAATATATAGAAATGCTAAATTTATATGATTATATTCACGTGGCTGGGTTAAATATGCAATTTATATATGAAGAGAAGTTTTAGTAGATACGTACACGAATATAAAATTGTTCAAATTTTACTAGCATGCGTGTTGCTGAAATGTCAAGTAAATAAATGAATGCTAAAAAAATGTCTCCTTATGAATTAAATTCTTATTTTTCTTTCTGGTTTCCTATAAATTTATTCTTTCTAGAACACATATGATATGCAAAATTTAAGGGAAGAAGACACTTTGAAAATTGTTTTATATAAATACATTTAATGTAAATGAAAATGAAGGATATGCAAATTCGCTAAACCCATTAAATTTACAAAGTACATCTATTTCAGAAAATATGCAAAATTTTATTTGTCTCTGTATATTATAGCAAATAAATTTCTATATTTTAAAATATGAGTCAGTCATGTTAATATAGAGGGAATTTCGACTAGGCAGAGAGGATTATATATGTAGTAAAACATATTCTTAATTGAATAAAATATATAGAAATGCTAAATTTATATGATTAAATTCATGTGGCTGGGTTAAATACGTAATTTATATATGTAGCCAAGTTTTAGTAGATACGTACACGAATATAAAATTGTTCAAATTTTACTAGCATGCGGGTTGCTAAAATACCAAATAACTATTAAGTCACCTTATGAACTTATTCTTATTTTTCTTTTTGGTTTCCTATAAATTTTTTCTTTCTAGAACCCATATGATATTCAAAATTTAAGGGAAGAAGGCACTTTGGAAATTGTTTTATATAAATACATTTAACGTAAATGAAAATGAATACCCGGTTTTGTTTCTTTATAAATTCTAAAGATAAATTGAAAAAATAACATGAATTGAATAGTATGGTGTGCTCTAGGAATATTTTAAGGAATATTGTTGGTCGATAGAATTTTTAAGGAATAGTCTCGCATTTTAATAAAAGAAAATTTTCTATAGATTTTTGTGTCTTATTTGTTTCATTTATATATTTTCCTTATAAAAGTAGAGTTAAAAATTGAAATTCATAGCTCCTTGTCCCTTTAAACCATATTCACCACAACAGTTAAAACTAATCACAGTACGGTGAAATAATGACAGTTTTAACTTCTATCCATTTGTTACAGCTGACGTAATATTAACTCCCTTAAATAAGAATTGATAGAACCGGGCTTAAAACGTTGTAACTTGAATAAATATTCTTTAACACTTTAACTTTTATCTGTTTTATTGTATTTACTAGTGAGCAAGAAAGGGGTAAAGGGGATAAAGAATCGAATATTTGGCTGGACATTATTGCCCAGGCTGCCGAGTGGACAAGGGGTTTCCCAGAGGGAAGGAGAAAGCTTTCTGGTTACCATGACGACACAAGATCTCTCGGAATCTTTTCATCTATAAATGGAATCTCGAGGGAGTGAATTTAGAAAAGGTGTGAGAGCTAAGAAGACTTAAAGAGGCATCAGGAAAGGGAAGTTGAAAGTCTGTTATTACTTACAAAGTGTTTGGGCAGGCGGTTGGCTGTTTTGATTTTCCTGAGCAATTGTTTGCAGAGTTCACGCTACGCTTTTATGATATTTCCCGCTAATTGAAATTTTTACTGCTTCGAAATTGGGTTCAAATAGCTCTTTACGCAAGATTTAATTTCTTTCTTCTATCAATGAATAATATTTGGTCTCTTTTATTTGAGAGATCTTTTGATTTTAATTTGAAATTTCATAAATATCGTTATGGTTTAAGAATGCTTATTTTCTTTTTCAGTTACTAATAAATATGTCTTTAACATTCCAGCAGTTTTTTGAAATCGAAGTACATATTTTTTATCTACCGACTTCAACCATTTAGATGTCCCTATTTATTTCTAATTACATGTGATGCACATTAAAGCTTTAAATTTCAAGCGTCTAACTGAAAAATGTATATTCAAATTTAAGACGCTACACTAAATTATTTTCCGATTAAAATATTATGTATCACATGTGATATACAAGCGTATGAAGCATTACAAGTGTAGTCGGACAATGGCCAAATTGTACGGTGCTGATCTTTGGTACTGGAGTTCACAAGTTCGAATCCCTCTGCTAGCATGGATGTTCATAGCCGTTCGGTATCGGCTTTAAGCAGTAAGTCCTGGTCTCATTAGCCCTCGTAAGTAAAACAGTAGACCGTATCTCACCAAACCATTACGAGTGTAGATCATATTTTATGTACAGGGTAGGTAAAGGATTAATAATATTACACACAGTTCGATTACAGGGAATAATCTTTATTAAGAAAATAACTTTAATTATTGACGTAAAATAAAACTAAAATCGAGGTACTTTTGCTCTGTTCCATAAGTGATTCTCTATATTTTACCTCATGTTCATATCGTTATTAGGATATAATGTTAAAAATTAAAGTTCTCCTTCAAATAATCTTTTTTTTCCTTCTATATCCGTATATACAATCTATTTCTACTGTATTTTTGAAGTTTATAATAAAAATACTGTAAACATTCACAATTTCTACTGTAATAATAATAACATGCCTACTTTTACTAATCTAGCATAGTACTCAGGTTTTTATTTAGACTTTGAAATTTTAAGGAGCAAAATAATTTATTGGAAATGCTCTTTTCTGTACTTGTCTCGTCGAATATTAAATTCACAGAAAGACCGTATAAAAGAGAGTTTGCCCATACCCCGTTTTGGTGGGGTGCACCAAAAATCGGACTTCAAGAAGTAGTTTATTACAATCTGATAATATAATAAGTTTTAGTATGATAAACAATTACAACGTTAAAAAGAATAAAATGTAAAATATACAATGTAAAATAATAGTAATTATTTAAAGTACAATAATACTTATAAATACTTAACATTAATAGATTATTTTTTATCCGTAATTGAAGTTTCTTGCCTCGTCGAGTATTAAATTCACAGAAAGAGCATGTAAAAGTTTGCACTTACCCCTTATTGGTGAGGTACGTCGTTAATCCGACTTGAAGAAATAGTTTTTACATACTGATAAGGATTTTTAGTAAATCAGAAAAACAATTACATTGTTAAAAAAGAATATAGTTTAAAGTCAACAATGTAAAATAATAACAATGAAAAATAATAACAATGAAAATTAAAAATAACTATCATAAGTAGATTATTTTTATCCCTGATTGAAGATTTTACAGCTCAAATAACACTTTTGCCCTACTTCACCTTTAAGACCTTATCACACGTCATTATGTACATGTTATTTCATGATTCATTTTAATGGTGAAATATGTTCAAATTTATTGGGTTACAGTTAAAAATTTTTAACGGATTTATTTTAGTTCAGTTTTAATTGTTGATGAGGCCTTTAATCGGTTGAAAATTTTTCACTGTCTTAAGAAAAATCCGCGTATTCTTCAACGGGAAAAGGGAATTCTAAGCTGAATCTGCAGTTTTTTATGAACATACATGTTGATATGT
>CM063505.1:16717381-16722381 GCA_032207245.1 Pardosa pseudoannulata
CCATCCATGAAAACATTAAAAGAAACTTTCTTCGCAATAAAAGTGGTTACTAGAGGTTGATAAATTTAGTTTTACTTTGGTGCTTACAGGCATGTGTATAAATGCAATTGAAGATTTGAGCAAGCTGGCCTTCAAATCTGGAAGAATTCATTTACTACTATAAAAGAGTAGTTCATAAATCATTGATCATGTCATTTTGTTTTCTAATTTTGTTGTCGCGTAAAGTATGTAAGTATGTAAAAGAAAAATGAAAGTATGACTTAATTCCTTTTTCAATATTTGTTTTATTTTCCTAGATATTCTAGTTTAAATTGATCTTGTAATTACTGGATGGTAAATTAAATATTCTCCAGTACTTACCAGGCAAATTGAAACCTGGTTAAAAACTTAAAATGTAAAATAAAAGATGCAATATGGTTTAAAATTTATATTTCAAGATAGAATAAAATTTCTTTCATCGTTGTTGATCATGTTTTATGGCCGATACAAAACTATGGATGGACGTATATGTACTTTGTGTGTGTAATGTATATTTTTATGAGATTAACACATTGTATGTGGGACACGTACTAGTACGTTTTCTGACGATTAATACTTGAGCGTAGGACACGTACTAGTACGTTTTCTGACAATTGATACTTAAGAGCGGGTCACGTACTAGAACATTTTCTGACAATTGATACTTGAGTTTGGGTCACGGACTAGTACGGGTTAGTGTAACAACATGGTTTGTTTGTGGGTACAAAAATAACGGTATATACAGGAAAACGAAGCCGAATGTCCTTGTCTACTATATAGATCCTGGAAAAATTGAGACAAATAAAAACTAGATAATTTTTACATTATTAGTTTTATGATTGCTCTTTCCATTTTTTTTATAATGTAAAAATGTTTATGTATAACATAATTCGAAAAGATTTAAACTATATATTACTATTTCTATTTGATTTTTTCTATTTACGATACTGTTATAAATTTATCCACTAAAAAATATATTTTTTTGTTTACAAAATTTTATGGTTGTTATTTATATATTTCTATTTATAAATTTGTTTATATATTTCAATATAAAATACGAAAAGTTGGTTAAAAAATTAAACAATTTTCGATCTATTGAGATTTACCTGAATAACAAAATTTACGCTCAAAACGCCCGCTCCCGGTACAATTCCGCTGTGAAATGTACCCGCACACAATGTGTTAAAATTTCACTTTACTTTGAATAAAACTTTCAGGACCCTCCCCATAAAATTTTTTGGGTACGTCCCTGTTGTTACCGTGATTCTTGGGTTCGAAATCTATTGCTGACACCTATACCCTTACTGGTTTTTTAATAATGGATCCCAATATAATTTAGCTCTTCTATTAAAAAAAATGACAGTAGTGCAGCTAAACAAAGGTAGTCCATTATGGGATCTACTAAATTGACTGTTGCGGAGGGTTTTGGGTAAATTCGGGATTATAATCCTATATCTCCCTTTTATGCAAAGGGCGTGCAGATTAAATTTTTGTTCACATCTTTCCTTCTTGGTGAAAAAGGAAGCTTTTAAGAGAAAGGAATATGAATAAGAGTCATCATATTAAGTGTCAGACAATGATTGAACCGATAAAAGCTGTACTTTGGTATAGGAGTTTCTAAATTCGAATTCCATTGCTGAAGGTCTTACTCGTGTTTAAATAGCAGATTCTAACATAATATCGCTCTTTTGTTTAAAAAAAATTGACAGTAGGGCTACAAAGAAAGATATTCTATTAAGAGGGTTATTAGATTTATTGTAATTTCGGAATTAGTATATTAAATTTTTTGTTCAAAAACGTACTCTCTGGAATGCTGACGGAGAGGCTGGTTTCAGTGTCATGTGGGAACATCGCCGCTTTTGATAATGATTGAAGTTATGGTGAATCTTATTTTAGTTAAGATATTACATACACTGTACATCACTTTGATGTAGATGAAATGTCAGGGATTATCAAGTCCTTTATATTAGTATTTCATCATTAGTCTTTAACTACAAGTGACGTATATTTGACTGCAAATACTATTGAAATTATTTCTTAATTAGCGAAGTTAATTTGAAATTGTATGCTTATATTCATACCCCAGTCTTAATATTTTATGTATTCAATATAACAGGCTATTCTTTATATTTCTTCATATAATTTAAAAATTTCATCGTTAAAAATTATAATTTAACTATAGATAAAATTTATTTGATTTGATTCTACTATCGTTAAATGAAGTAACTTAGTGTGCATGAAAAAAGCTTATTTTAATTATTCGTATATGTTTTGACAGTTCAGAAGAACTAAAAGAAATAGATATAATAATGCAAATAGTTTTAGAATGTAAGTTATAATATATTTTGAACACTCTGTTAGGGATATTTTATCCCTTTACTTATTTACAACCATATTGTTATTCAGCAAGGTAATTTGTATGTTTTTTCGGTTCACTAGTTTTCGTTATTTGCAAAGCGAAAAAATAAATCAATGGATGATTTGCCTAAAGTTTAATATTACTATTTAAAATATTCAGTATGATGAAAAAGCACTTCACCATTTTCCTTTCACCTTTTAACGGTCATTTTATTCTTAGCGTAGTTTCTTTCTCAAAGCAATTATCCCTTAGATTTTCTGTAAGGCCGATTCTTCTTTCACGTCTGAATAATATTATTTTGCAAACACCTGAGCTTTTGTATAAAAAAAATACAAAGTACCAACACAAAAGAGTGATTGTAAAATTACAAACCATTTTATGTCTCCGGAAGTAAATGGTTTTCCTTATTCCGTTTGCTGATTCCTTAAAAGGTTCAAACCCTGTGAACGTCGATACAGCCTTCCGTTACCTTAATATGCCATGTATTCAGGGGAATGACTTTTGAACACAAATAATGCTATTTGCAAAGCAGCATAGTTTACGCAAATACCTAATGTACATTTTCTTTTATCTACCGGTTGAAAGCTAAGAAATTGTTTAAAGAATTTCCAGCGTCTTTGCGTTGTCATGTAACTGAATTCTCCCCAAGAACGAGCACTCTATCAGACTCATTTAATCTTCCACTTTACCCGGCAGTGTTGCCGGGTTCTTCTTCATTCTCTCCTGTCCTTAAGTCCCATTAACTTCGCACCTTTTCTGAATCCTTTCTCGTGTCTTTCGAACAAAAGACAAAACCCATTTGTAGATGAAACGGGGCGAAGGAAGAAGGGCTTCAAAGGAGCTGATCTACGCGTCGTCATGGTAATGGGAGACTGTCTACTCCTTGGAGGATTCTACCTACTGTTCTCTGTGGGAGATTCGTTCGAGTCAGTTTTCGATTTATGTAAAAGTTGTTGAGGTCAGGAAGTAATGGAAAAGAAGTTATTTCCCCTTGCCTGTCTCTCAATTTTGACTTACCTTTACATTCATCCAGTCAGTGAAATTTTGTATGAAATACGTTTAAACACACGTAGTAGCCTGTAATATTTTGACTTACCTTTACATTCATCCAGTCAGTGAAATTTTGTATGAAATACTTTTAAACACATCGTAGTAGCCTATAATATTGTGACTGTTCCTTCTCTATCAACATGTAATTATTTTTAACATAAATATTTCTGTAAGTTTTTTCTTTGTACAACTTGTTTTCAAGTGCAGCCTTCTCTGACCCTTTCTTTATTAAATACTAAGAGTACATAGTTTTTTTTCATTTGGATCAAAACGCTATGGTCTACATTTTTGCTACACGAGAGCCAATGGAACAGAGACTTGCTGCTTAACCCACTGAACGGACGCGTCGACGGGGGTTCGACAGCGAATTCCTGTTCGAAAACGGTCCTGTCGACCCCTTCTCGTTCGCACTCGTATAACTCGTATCGCACACTTTTGAGGGAAAAAAAATATTGCAAAGCGATAATAAATGAAAGAAACTAATTTTGAGTAACGGAACTCCTTTACCTTGCAGGGAAAATAATTTAAAAGTAGCCTGACAACTTTTAAACCGGCTACTCTAGTATGGTACGGTAAGTTTCGTCTGGAATTTACGAAAAGGGTGACTGTTTTTAAACGGAAAAAAGGTGGGGAGGGTGGCCGGTGGATGGGTTTAAAGCTGATTTTGAATGGCTACAATTCGGAGTCGATTTCAGGCAGTAAGTCTTGGTTTCATTAGCCCTCGCCTAACAAAAAGGTAGACCGTAGTGCTCCAAACTGAAAGAAAACTAACCTGAACGGCTCTGAATGTTTATGCTATCAGTAAGGTTTGAACGAACAAACTCCAGTACCGATAAGAAGAGCCTTATCCAATAACTGCATTTAGGGTACCTAAATTAGCACCAAAAACTTATGCTGCAATGTTACACTGTTGAATATTATTTTTTGTTTGACAATTATATTGATAGGTGTTGCATTTCATGTTTAATGATTTTAATCAATCATTGGATTTGTAAACTTAAAATATATTTTTGATATTTTCTTCTAGCATTTTCTAGAATAGTTCTGAACTTCTGAAGTGGGTTTGAACACTGGGACCGTCCACTCCTTACTAAATGTGTAAGGAGTATGAATGCCCTAGGATATAGTTTATCCAGAACTTACAGATAATAAAATTAAATAAAATGACATAGGGTAGTACAAAACGAGCATTACAAGGGGATCCTTCAACATGGGTTCTGCATTAGGTTATGTGATATCCTTTTATATATAAAGCCAGTTTTTTATATTCTTTAAAGTTTCTTCCAACATTTCTTTGCAAAGCGTACAACAGCCGTTGCTGACATTTCTCCATTCTTCTGGTTTCCTAAATTATTTACACAATGTATTTCAAATTTTTCCCGCACAATACTGAAATAAGTCCTAGTAACCTTTAATTTATGACAAACAAACAAAAAATTTATATTTATTTTATTGACTAGCTTTAGTGCAGTGTGCAAGACAATTTCGATGCAAATGTTTTTTTCGATTGTCATATTTTGAATAATAAACATTAAATGTCTCACATTTTTGTGTGCACTTTCGTAATAAATGG
>CM063505.1:16727381-16747381 GCA_032207245.1 Pardosa pseudoannulata
AATAAAAAAAAAGCTTTAAGCTCGTTTGCGACTTGTCGTCATTAATAAGCAAGCGTATCTCTCTCTCTCTCTCTCTCTCTCTCCCTTTTTGAATCTGTGACTGCAACTGCATTTTTATTATTATTATTCTTTCATTTGTTTCAGTGGGGGGAAGATAGTAGTACATCCACGCTATTGTCTCCTTTAGAACTAATGGAATTTGGAACAGGTACAGAGGACATGACACTGCATAAATAACGTGCAATTACCCGTTCTGCTGGCGGCTTTTGCATCCAGACTGCCTGCAATAATTACGTTAAACTGGCAAACTGCAAAAGAAGGTTTAAACACAAATGCACCTGCCTTTGCTTTGTTGGATGCTTCGATTTTCTTTTTCATACTAAATTCCTCCTGCCGGGCTGCTCAATGCTATTTAGAAAAGCTATGGAATAGATTTTGAATTGAAAAACATCCACCTTTACCTGATGCATTTGAACAATAGAATGATGCTATACAAGGCGTGATAGACAAAAGAGCAAAAAAAAGAGTGAATGCATGCATCATAAAACATGTTTGTCGCTTATTTCCAAATCAAAGTTGCCTCGAGGTATTGCATTATCTTTTCTAGCTTTTGTTTGTGTATTTCCTCAGTGAAATCTACCCTGCTATAAAGATTTTACGTCCTATTTAGCTTATATGCATCAAAAAGCCCTTTTTCCGTTTGAAATGGTGATAACAAACTGTTTTGTCGAGCCTCTGAATTCGCAATGTCAAAGCATGTCCTCTATCAAAATACTTTTAAAGGAGATTTGTAGATATATTTTGTATTCCATAACTTTGCTTCATAGGTATATAATGAAGGGACATTTATAATTTATATTAGTCTACGACTTTGAGATGTTTCTAATACATGAATTTTCTCGAATTAGATGTATTTATAATTAGAATTTAATGAATGGAATATTAAATGTTTTTCTGCAGCTCTTGTAACTGAAATAACTATTAAACGTTTTTTAATATACAATATTAAACAACAGTTGAGAATGAAAACACATTTGCATGTTACTTCAATTTCAAATAAAGTATGACGTATAAAAGTTCTCTATTTGATATTCGGCGATTTATCTTTACATTAAATTAATGGAAAGTACTTCTTTTTTTGTATGTTATAATCGCAACAATTTCTTAAGATATTTTTCATAAAACTGAAAGAACAATGTACGCCAATGTTAACCCACAAGAAAATATAAAAATACTTCGAGACTAAGAGCAATCAAAGTTTTCTAATAACTACAACAAACTAAACTTCTATTTTGACAATTTTGTTTGGCGCAATTTTCATTTTATTACGTTTTTATGTGGACTTTTTCTTTAACACTAGATTGTCCGATATTTCTTGTATACCTGTATTGCCCCAAAACAGTCAAAAAGACTGCATTGTGAAAAAATTACAAATATGTAAAGAAATTTGTTTAAAATTAATTTTTAATATTATATAATAAAGGAGGGCGGAAGTAACTACAATTATTCATAAACTCATTTATATGTTATAGAAAAAGTCACCAAATTCTAAGAAATTGTGTCATTATATTTCATAATTGTTTTTCTAATTGAAATTAAAAAACAGTCAAAATGACTGCCTTGGGCAATCTAGTATTAATTAAATTAATTGATATCTGAATGGGAAAAAAATTCAAAATACGTTGTAGACAATTTTATCGCCAGATAAATTACTTATTACTATGTTACGAATTAGCTAACTTTTATATTATCTTTTTACGAGGTAAATTGCAAGAATAGCTTTTCCCATACTGTCATAAGTGTGCGACTGGCAATGTTAATATATTTATATGCAATGTGATAGAATGGGGGGAATCGATATAAATGTCGACAATCACCAATTAGTAGTATCCAAGTACAGCTATTCAAACTTTGGTGAACAAGATAACAGTGCGCATTTGGCTAAAGCTCATACGTATCTGAAAAAAAATGGGCACTCACTTTTTTGTAACCATGAAGAATAGTTTAAAGTAAACAAACTGACGAACACTCTTTTCTGTAATTAAATTATTTTTTCTTTGAATATCGAGTCTACTTTTTGCAATTAACGGCTGCTTTTAATATGTGTGATTAAAGTTTTATAAATTATTTAAAATTTAAACTTTTCCTATGGTTTATAACATAACAGTATTTTAAAAGATAAATATGAAGTATAAATCTTATTAATTATTGAGGATGTATTTATGATATTATTGATGATACATTTGTATACTAATAAACAAATTTTTCAAATTTGATGCATTTTACCATCCTAAATACTTATATTACAAATTCTTTTTCTCTCATAAAACTTTAAGAAATTTGATAGTTTAAAATACATATTTTCCGTTCGTGCAAAACGATTTTAAAATAACAAATTTTATAATACCCTTTTATAAGGAAATGTGACTCTTAATTTCTGCCAATCTCAATAAATTAGCTGAAATAAAGGATAAAATATCATAATTAATTGGCTTATACTTTTCATAATATCTTCCCGAATCCTAATCAAAGTTCCAAATCGATAAAAAATGTTTATTTAGAATGAAATTTAAGCTGAAAAGCTACATAATTTAAAATTTAATATTATGCTGCAATTAAATTGAAATTAAAAGCCTTATCGCATCCCTAATTGCATAATCTTAATTAAAAACGAAAATTCTTCGTTTCAACGTTCTCTTCCATCCCTCCCTTTTTTTTTTGCTAATGGATTTCTCTTCTATTGATAAGTCTATTTGTAACATAACCAACTTCTCGGAACAGCTACCAAACATAATAGAATTCTATCAGTGAAGAAATTTCGCTTCAAAAAATAATCTTACAATTAAATGTCGGCGGCGAACCATTAACAGCAGGATGGGGTTAATGATATTGACTAAAACAATGAGCCCTTAAGAGGTGCTCTTTTCTTTATAACGAACCGCTTTCATTACGCTCATTAAGCAAAGAAGAGCCGAGATACCACTTGGCACGCCATTTTGGGCCACTTGCTTCATTTTGGGGGCATTTATTTTGTTTCAAAATATTTATGGTAGATCACTAAGTTATATTTTTGTCTTTTTCGTTTCCTATGTTATGTTAAAGTTAGTCATATTTTATATAGATAAACCAGAAACCTATGAAGCTAGTTCAAGGAAAAGAAATTGAACAAATTGTTTTTTAATGTATTTCAAAAAACATTTTGGTCTATAAGAAATTTTAATAACAAATAATTACTGCGAAAGCAGTGAATAAACTCTTTAATTACTAAAAACATATTTATTCCATTTCAATTTTCATAATAACTGGAACCATCAAACAATGAACCTCTCTTGTATTGGCTTTATACGGGATATTATATCTGTACACACACAGACACTCATATATATATATATATATATATATATATATATATATATATATATATATATATATATAATGTGTGTATGTTTGTTTGGAGGGGGTAGTGATGTTCAGTATGTAAACGCAGGTGGCTAAATTTCTAGAGCGGCCGACAAAATATGCACTAGGTATAGCACTGACAAGAGGTAGCCATATCTTGCACGCAGACCGTTTATAGCCCAGAACAGGCCCCGTGTATGTATGTATATATATATATATATATATATATATATATATAAATATATATAAGACAAACGCATACAAATACGAATTTATTCCATTATCATTACATTTATTTCATCGATAGGAAGCAACAGGGATCAATTGTGTCGCCAAATTTAAGGGCTTGGCGACATTATTAGCAACTATCCAAGTCAGGCGACCTTACTTCCTATTTTCGCAGATTTTCGTGCAGCAGGTGAGCCTATAATGGCTTAATTTGTTTTTGTTTCTCTCTATAGGTCCAATAGGTTGAAACACCTATTTACAAGTTTTCAGTAAATAAGAACTCTGCTGTAGAAATATTAACATATCAGATATAAAAAATTACTAAACGCATTATTTTTAAGTGAGTACACACTGTGGAAATTGACATTTTATATAAATGTATGCGTAAGTTTGTAAACATGATATACGGCATAAAAAATAAAATTAGACATAATTTACCTTGAATATATGTAAATAGGATTCAAAAGAAATCAATTTAATATTGCAGCTGTAAATTTGACTTATTACGTAACGCAATTAAATTCAATTAAACCTATCTGCACAGGTTTAATTTGTTTAGTAATGCATTATGAATGAATACAAAAGTTTTTTATCAAGTCAAATTGGTCATAATTTTTACCGTCTTAAGGAAAAACTGTCAAGGTGAAAAGAATAAATTAATTTGTTCAGTTTTAATATTTCTTTGGTTATCTGCAGGTGTTTATTCAAATTAATTTCATATAAAGTAAACCTACAGTCTCTCCTTTAGATCATTGATTCGATGTCAATTATTGCAGAATCTGTAACGCAGATTGGACTTTCTTTAATCTATTTTGACCTTGTTTATAATATTTTGGGGCAGCTGTACTTTCAATAATAATCGATGTACGTAGATCCCAAAGAGAAAACATTTCTAATACTATGGGAAAACATAACAATTTGAGGATATATCATTTTTATTTATAATTGTCGATTCTTTAACGCGTTTCTTTATTGTTGAGCATTTTAAAGCATAATACTTAATATGTGCAATGTAGATATAATTAATGTTTACAGGGTCTAAATCTAAGCTAAATTGGTACGGAGTATTACTTAATAAGAAGCAGTATATGTATAGCATAGCAGTCTACAAACGTCAAAGATTATGATATCGTTAGCATATTTATGACGTATAACAATACTTATAAAGACTAAGTGTAACTTTTAGGAGTTGATAAATTTTGATATACAATATTAATATTCCTTGCAAATTATTAGAGGTCAATAAATAATTCAAAATGTTGTTATACTATATAATTCTGCAGACCATAAATTTTATTAAATCTTTGATATCTATCTTTAATACTGCAAACTGCAATTCGTCAATACAGAAAATTTGCATTTATATTGTTTGCTAGTTAAGTAGATGTAATCTGTGCTCAGCTATTCTTGTTTTATTGTTTTTCAAATTGAATAATCTAACTCATTCTGGAATAAATAGAGGTAGCATAAAATATGAGATAAGGATTCTCAACTTGCCATTTGATATACAAATTCAAAATTTTAATAATATTTAATGCAAATATCTTTAGCGTTTGTTTTGTTTATAATATTGTTAAACCTGCTATAAATTTTAAAAAAATTGAATTCTTTGGTGTAGACGTTATTTCCTGTACAATGTACAGCTTTTTCAAAAGGAGTTAGGTTATTTTCCCAAAGCATCGGGATTTCTCCTTACTTTATTGGTAGTAAAGTATCACTTAGTGTGATACCTTCTGTTGAGAACTACCATACTTAAATTATCTGAATTTCTTAAAATAATATTTTCATTAATTTTTAATGCTTATGAATTTTATTATTTTTTAACAGTTTTTGTAAAACTTCAATAACTATACCTTTTTCAATTCTCAAATTTTATTTTTTATTTAATAAAAGTAAAATATCTATCGCTTTACTTTGATTTGCTTTCAAGATGTTTGTTATATGACCATTCCGTTCATTGTATATACTAGTCATCGATTTTGCTTACGACTTTTAAATATAAATTCCTCTCTTTGCTGGCTAAATATAAAAATCTAATCGTAATTTAAATCTCATAGTAAAATTATCATTAGTACAAATATTTGTAAAATAAACAAGCAGCTAAAAATAGATAATTGAAAATATTTTCTAATAGCAATACCATTTGTAGCTATTGATTGTTAGTTTTATATCAAATAAAAGTAAAATCTAAATCGCTTTTTTTTTTACTTTTTTTTCGAAAAATTTCTTATGTGATCATTTGTATTACGTTCATTGTGTATACCCGTCATACCTTGATTTTACTTACGCACAGCGTAAGGGACTGTTAAACAGAAATTCTGTAGTTCCCTAAATATAAAAATCTCATGTAATTTAAATCTCATAGTGCATTTCTGGTTAGAACAAATATTTGCAAAATAAACAGTCTAAAGTACATAGATTAAAAAATACAAGCAACTTCTGACATTCTAATTTCGTGTCCGAAAATGGCCGAACAATTATCCAGCATTTTAAGGGCCCTTAACGCTCATTAAATAAGCTTTTATGGGAACGGAGAACGCATTAATTGACTTTTTCCCGCGCTTTTCTTTTCAACCCTTTTGTTTGAAGACTTTTTTTTCCCACCCTTTACTCTCAGCTCTCAGATACACACCGTGTGCAACTTGTTTACTGGATGACACGCTTGAAACAATAGTCGACACTTAATACCCTGCTTTCCCCCCTCTCTTCTTTTCACAAAGCCTGTTAATCGCTTAGAATTGAAAAGAAACACTTTGGGATGTCCCATGTGACTTAGAATAAAATCTGTTTGCCCTTTTTAACGTCGGCGTTAATAGAACGTGATGAAATTAAGATGCTACATTCTGCCGGCTGCCTGTGCTTCTCGCCACTCCCTTCTTCCCCTTTTTTCTCAGCGCCTTAACTGGGAGAGATTTTTGCAAGAAAAAGGCTACTTATGTTACATTTTGTCGTAATCAGCACACGTGCTAGAAAAAGTAATAAACACTTTAATTGAATTTCACGTTGAAAATTAAAATATTGTCAAAAATTCTTTGATGTTTTTTTTCTTTTGTTTACTTTTTACAAGAGAGCGGAAAAGGAAGCTCGATATTTGGCAGGGCTTACTTGTTTAGGATGTTCGTCAATTAGTTTTTAGAAGTGGATTAGAAAAAAGCTATTATTTTCTAGGTATAATAGGGAGTTTAATGTGAGAAAAAAAAATTTATGTCATGAATTTTCATTTTTTTTTCTGTCATGTTTCATAATGAGTTTGTTTTTTTCCCTCTTTTTATCAAAGCTTTATATCACGTTTTTGTTAATATTTTTAAAACAGTTATTGATTACAATAAATTTTCGCTTCAAAATTAGTTTTTTTTTTCTTGAATATAGAAAATGACTACATGGAGTTTATTTTTATTTATGTCTATTACTAAACTTCAAAGGCAAAAATTAATAATTAATATGCTTTTAATAAAATTTGCTTTGTTTCATGCTATATTTAAAAGAGGCATTGAAATAAAATTTAAACTATTAACCATTTACTGCTAATCGTTTTGATCGTATGTTTTTCTATTTTTCATTATGTAAAGTGATTTCTTTATGTTTAATATATATAATCATACCTTCCAACTTTTACAGCTTATTCCTAAAATTTACGTTTTGGGATTAAATTTTAAGGACTTAGGAGTAGACCTAGAATTTTTCACGGTTTTGGGTACTGGGAAAATGAAATCGAAAATTTCTAAATTAAGTAAAATGGAGATTTTACTTTAATTCGTAAAAATTGAAAAATCTTTTACATTCCAGTAGAAGTTTACATAACTAATGAAAAGATGAGTATGTATTCTTCTTAATTACATAATATGACATAATTACGTGATTTACTGTTTCATATTTCCTTCTATTCATTTCACGCCGAATGATGGCGGAATGATTAGGGTGCTGAACTTCGGTACAGGAGTTCGGGGGTTCGAGAATCCATCTATGGCAGGGATGCTCTTTGCCGTTTGGAATCGTCTTTAAGCAGTAGTTCCTGGTCTTATTAGTCGTATTTCAAAAACGTAGACTGTAGCGATTCAAACCAAACCAAACTAAACCATTCCACTTGAAAGAATTACAAGGATTACCACTGAAATTTCTAAAGGAGGATTAAGTTTTCTAACAACTTGAAGCTTCTCTAATATCAGGCCCTAGGAAAATTTGGAAGTAGTCTAAGAACCTCAAGAGTTTGGACTGTTCAAAACCGTCATGCAATTATGAGATTGACTACTTTATGTTTCCTCGTACTTAATCCATTTAAAGTGATTACAAGGATTACCACTGATATTTCTAAAAGTAGTAAAAGATTATCCAACAAAATCCTCTATGAACTATGAACTTCACTAATATCAAGTCCTAGAAAAATTTGGAAGCAGTCAGCTAACAGCTTTTAAAGTTCGGATTGTTCAAAACCATCATCACGTAATTATAATATTGACTACTATATTTTTCCTCCCATTCATTTCGCTTGAAGTAACTACAAGGATTACCACTGAAATTTCTAATACTAGTGAGAGATTATCCGACATAAAGTCGTCTAACAACTTTGAGCTTCTCTAATATCGAATCCTAGAAATTTTAGGAAGCAGTCTGCTAAGGGGTTCTAGAGTTTGGAGTGTTGAAAATAGTCATGCGCTTAATTGCGAGATTGACTACTTCATATTCATTCCGCTTGAAGTAACTACAAAGATTATCACTGAAATTTCTAAACCCGGTGAAAGATTATCCGACACAAAGTCTTCTAACAACTCGAAGCTTCGCTAATATCGAGTCCTAGGTTCTGAAACAAATCAATATTTAAAACCAAAATCCGACCTTAAAAACATCGCTTTGCCGAATATGCGGCTGGCAAAACAAACATCACTGCGACTAGCATAATCCGTATAAAATGGAATCGCCGCTTTTCTTCTCGCAATACCAAAAATTTGCTGGAGTCGGGGAAAAATTCCGAAGCTGGCTTTACATCCTCGCTCCTTTTCCGACTTTGTTTATTTTAATTCTCAATGCTGGGAGCATGCGAAATTCCAATCAACCGCGCGCACACGCCATACAAATGAGAAAGAGGGAGAAAAATGCCAGATGGGGAAACTCCACCTTTTTTTTCCCTTTTTTTTCTCTCTTTTTACTTCTTTAACTTCGTAGCCCCATCTAAAACCTCTCTCTCTCCTAGGGTGGTAGTGCCAAATAAAGGGAAAGTCTCTATTTCGGAGTATTAAAGGAACAGTTTAGTAGTCTGCGTAAATATTTAAGGGGTATGCAGGACAGGAATGTATTTGGTTTCTGTTTTTATATTATTTTATTTTTCTTCTGTATGCTGGTAGAATTCTTAAAAATCCTCTATATTAAATCGGTAGGAATGCTCTCTCCAAAGAACGAATGGTGAAGGTATAAAAGAAAAAAAAATTATAGTTTTATTTTTTTTTCTGTATTGTTTCTTAATACTTATTTTTCAGGTGTACGTGTTATCACTTATTTTTATTCAGTTGGGTTTAATTTGTTTTGTAGGTTAGACCTCGCTGTTTCTTTCGAATACCAACGTTGTTCATAATTGGAGAACATATTTGTTTTATATTAGCATTTTTTAATATTACAAACGTATTTAATATCTCTCTTTTTTTAGTTTTAAGGTAGAATTTCTGTGATATAGTCATCGCTACACAATAATAATCTCCTTATCTAAGTATTATCGGTATTATATATAACAGATTATTTTCACCTAAACACTTGATTATTTCTTACACACGTAATCAACCCACCAGACATTCTTCTGGGGAACTGTTCTTTAGCTTCCTCACTTCCTTTTTTAACATATTTAACGCTACAGACGATGTATCAATATAAAACTCCTCGGAGCAACAACCTCTCTGGGACCAGAGCCTACAGTGTCAATCTCCGTTTACGTGACCAAGGGCCCTGGGGTGCGAAGCATATGTTCCGGTTAGGTGGTCAATCTTACGCGGAACCCCCAGTGTTTAGTTCCCAAGCACGCTTGGTCCTCAGATGATCTATCCACTGAAATGATGAAAGGCTGGGTCAACCTTGTTCAGCCCGATATCAATGTAAAGGAGTATAATTCTTGTAATAAACCCTTTTCTGGTCATAAACAGTTTCTTAAAATCTACAGAGATGCTACAGGCTGAAATTAGAGGCGTATTTACTTCCTTGTGCGAAAGAAAGGAAATATTGTAAACGCGATAACTTTCAGATATCAGATTTCAATGGAGATATCCATTTTGTCTACTATTGATTCTGTTTTGACTAGTTTAGCGTTATGTCTGTACATGCGTACAAGGAAACTTTAATACGTTATATATCTATTTTGACCATTCCTGAATGTATTTTCGCTACATCCTGATGTACGTCTGTAGATGTGTATTTTTCTTGCATAACATCGAAAAAACCGTAGATTTTAAACGTAGAATTCTAAAACTTTTTATCGAGAACTATTGTAATATGTAGGTCACCTACGTATTTTATTGCAATTTTCACTCTGTTTAACACAAAATATCACTATAGGAAATACTAAAATGCTACCAGTTACCGTCAGGCGGCAGTATTTGAGCTCTACTCGCTGTTTAATACAAATCTACTCACTGCTGATTCCATAGATACCACTCATTGTTGAATATACACTACTCATTGTTAATTCAATCATTGTTGATACAAATCTACCTATTGGTGAATAAATAATTCTTGAATACATATCTATTTGTTGGGTAATCAGTCATTCTTGAATCAATAATACTACTCATTGTTGAAAAAAATTCTAATCATTGGTGAATACAAATCTTCTCACTGTTGTATCAATACATACCACTCATTGTTGAACACAATTATATTCATTGTTGAATATAATACTACTCATAGTGAATACAAATCTTCTCACTGTTGTATCAATAAATATCACTCATTGTTGAACACAATTATATTCGTTGTTGAATATAATACTACTCATAGTGAATACAAATCTTCTCACTGTTGTATCAATACATACCACTCATTGTTGAACACAATTATATTCATTGTTGAATATAATACTACTCATAGTGAATACAAATCTTCTTACTGTTGTATCAATAAATACCTCTCATTGTTGAACACAATTATATTCATTGTTGAATATAATACTACTCATTGTTGAATTAATCTTGTTAATACTTGATGTCATTAAAACTACTTTGGTGGTATCGTATCTCACTTCCAAATAAATAAGTTTACATAAAGTAGAGCAAAAAATTTATCCAATTTAATAACGTACAATAAAATCATGTGGTATCCACATCAGAATTACTTTTTTTTTAATTGCTTTACATTATTTACATTATTATCTTTGCTAAGCCAATTAAAGTTATATCCCAATTTTTACTCTATATATACGCATAAATGTATTTGAATATTTGTAAATGTAATTAAATTTATCATACTCAATATTTGTAAATGTAGTTCAATGTATATTCTACAGAAATGACTAAGGCATTAATGGATTAAGATCACATCAGTAATATAAAAGCAGACTAAAATAGCATCATACTTTTTAGAATATATATGCACATAAATGAATCTATGTTTGGAAATGTAATTCAATCTCAATATATATTCCATAGAAATGACTAAGGATTTAATGGATTAAAATCAACTCAGTAGCATAAAAGAAGATTAAATTTTTATTCCTTTTTTAGACTAAATGTATGCGTAAATGTATGTCAGTAGTCGTAAATGCAAGTCATATTTAATATATATTTGGCAGAAATGAGTAGGGCATTTAAAAGACTAAGATCAAAACATCAACATGAAAGCAGACTTTAAAAGCGTCACATTTTTTAGAATATATACGCGTAAATATATTTCAATATCTGTAAACGTTACTCTTGTTCAATATATATCAGCATAAATGACTAGGGCATTAATGGATTACAATCAATTCAGTAACATAAAAGCAGACTAAATTTTTATCTCCTTTTTAGGCTATATATATATATATATATATATATATATATATATATATATATATATATATATATATATATGCGTAAATGTATCTCAGTAGTCGTAAATATAATTCATGTTTAATATATATTTGGCTGAAATAGTAGGGCATTTAAAGGATTAAGATCAATTCATCAACATGAAAGCAGACGTTAGTCTCGCTACATTTTTTAGAATATATGTGCGTAAGTGTATTTCAATATCTGTAAATGTTACACGAGTTCAATATATATTCGGCATAAATGACTGGAGCATTAATGGATTAAGATCAACTCAGCATCATTAAACCAGATTAAAATAGCATAACACTTTTTAGAATACATGTACACGTAAATGCATCTCAGTATTTGAAAATGTAATTCATGAGAATATATTCAGTGAAACTTCAATATTTTCACTCATAGGAAATCGTGCATAAATTTATGAAGTGGGCACAAAAATACACATAAAAGTGTTCATTCATACCACATGGAGGAAAGAATACATGTACACGTAAATGCATCTCAATATTTGTAAATGTAATTCATGAGCATATATACAGTGAAACATCCCTATTTTCATTCGTTGGAAATCCTGCATAAATTTATGAAGTGGGCATAAAAATACACATAAAAGTGCTCATTCATAACACATGGAGGAAAGAATACATGTACACGTAAATGCATCTCAATATTTGTAAATGTAATTCATGAGAATATATTCAGTGAAACTTCAATATTTTCACTCATAGGAAATCGTGCATAAATTCATGAAGTGGGCACAAAAATACACATAAAAGTGTTCATTCATAACACATGGAGGAAAGAATACATGTACACGTAAATGCATCTCAATATTTGTAAATGTAATTCATGAGCATATATACAGTGAAACATCCCTATTTTCACTCACAGGAAATCCTGCATAAATTTATGAAGTGGGCATAAAAATACACATAAAAGTGTTCATTCATAACACATGGAGGAAAGAACAAGAGCGTGAAACAAAAATTACCGGAACTTTCCAAAAGGCATTCATTTATTCATACATATATACATACCTACGTACTCGTACCACGAAAAAAAAGAGCCGAAAAAAATTCCCGCATCGAAACACAAAAATTATTTTCCATGCGACTGGGTACTCGACGACCACGTTTCAACAGGTTCCCGATAATTAAAAGTAATTAATTTCCTTAAACGAAGCCGGCGGAGTGTTTTAAGCTGCACTCATTAAGCTCTCTTTAAAACAACCACCAAAAACAATGAAATGCGGGAAAGTACGAAAAAAAAAAGGGGTAAGAGAAGGGGGAGGAGAGAGCACTAAAAGCGAAAATTAAAACAGGGAAAAAATTAACGGGGGGTGCAGCCGGGGGAGAGCACGCTCATTAAGGCAGTAATTAAAAGCACTTAATGCAGTAGGTGGGAGGGGAGGATTGAGGCGATGGTGTAAACATGTTCTTTGGCGCTTTTAATTCTCCTTTGTGGCCCTTTTAATCACTCGTCAAATGAGCCGCACGCTAATTAGCGTCGCGGAATAAATCACGGTTCTCATTTTTATGCGATTTTTAACTCTTTTCTTCCGTTAACCCCTTCGCTTTCCCCCCCTCTTCTTTTACTCCGCGAATAAATGGGGGGAAGCGTTAATTTTTGTGTGGCTCTCTTTTTGTTGCGTTCCCCTTTTTGGCGAGCGAAAGTTTTGTTTAATGTTCCAGTTATTTGCCGGATTCGTTTTGATTGCCTTTTATATATTTGCTTATTGAATTGCGTGAGTGAAACTTGATTAATAATTAAGGGTATCGCGTGGCATGGAAATAAATGGCATGGTATAATTTCTGCACTTAACTTTAACGTGTATATAATTTTACATGAATGAAACAATGAGCCGGCTTTTACTTAAGCGATTATACGAGATTTATTTAACAGCTTAATTTTTTTTGTAAGGTCTTGGTTTTAAATAAGTATTGACTTCCATTTTTTATTTTGATTTTTTTAGGGGCTAAATAAAAGTTCATTAAATACGTAATGCTTTATGCTTGTTAATAGAAACATATGCCGATGCCGATATTTTTTAACTTTCGTCTTTTATAATTACTTAGGAGAATTTTCAACAATAGAACATTAAATAAATAAATTTATAAAGATATAATAATTGCCCCAAAATACAGATATATAGAACTGTTAAAATTTATTTAGCACACACACACACGTACACACACACACGTACACACACACACACACACACACACACACACACACACACACATATATATATATATATATATATATATATATATATATATATGTTTAATAATATTTCTGACGACTTCTTACGATATAAAAATATATTGAGCCATTTATTGATTGTGTATTTGTGAATGTTGGAAATTAATTGTATTTTGTTAAATTTCTTCAGTTGTCGGTCAGATTTGTTTTTAAAGCCCTATGTTTTCCTATTGAATTACATGAATGAAACATGATTAATAATAAAGGATATTGCGTGGCATGGAGATAAATAGCAAGGTATAATTTCTGCACTCACCTTTAATGCTTATATAATTTTACATGAGTAAAACAAAGAGGCGGCTTTTACTTAAACTATTATACGATATTTATTTAAAAGGTTATTTTTTAAGTTCTCTGTTGTAAATAAAGTATTGACTTCCATACGTATTTTTATTTCTTAGAGGCTAAATAAAAGTTCATTAAGTACGTAATGTTTTAAGCTTCTTAATACAAATTAATGACAATATTTTTTAAATCTTGTTTTTTGTTGTTACTGTACATTCCTGATAATTTTAACAATGCATTAATTGATATAAATGTATATTCAATGATATAATTAAGGATATATATAATTGGTTGGTTGGTTGGTTGGTTAGAATTTAGTGGCGCTAATTCCTGAAAGGACAAACTGCGCCAAACAAGACGAAAAAAAATAAAAAACAAGGTAAGATAAAAAAGAAAATTAACACAGGAGAAAGGAATTTTGAGAATGAAAAGACGAAACTAAAAGTTAAAAACGTTAAAAGCACATAAAAATCAAACAAACGGAGATAATAAATTACAAAATATATGCAAGATAGATTAATACATTATAAGAAAATTAAAAAACAAAATTAAATATAATTGAATTATATATAATTGAAGTAATATTTTTAAGGTCTCGGTTTTAACTGAACTGCATGAGGGGAAACTTGTTTAATAATTATAGGCATCTTATAGAAATAAATACATGATATAACTTCCGCATTTAACTTTAACATGTATATAATTTTACATATTTGATATAAAGAGTCTGCTTAAGTGATTATCGATTATAGGATGCGATTAAGCGATACTTGTTTTTTTTTTATGAGCCTGATTTTAAATAAAAGTATTTTTTATTCCCATTGTTTTATTAAAAATTGTGTAATTTAATCCTAGGATTATAAACGGTGCTGTATTTAAAAAAATTATTTGTCTATATAAATTGCTCAAAATCTATATTAATTAAAAAGTACATTTAAAAAATCACTGTTATTGAACAGGAACATCGATTAAAAAATGTACAAAAAAGTAACAGTTTTGCTTGAGTTTTTAGTTATGCCTTTTGCAAATAGATGGCAATACTAGTTTAAAATCTCTGAAATTGGGATTCCCAATACGCTGAACAGCTTTTTGCATTTACAAAACTGATTTTGTTTCTCCAATCTAAATTTTGTGATTAAATATTTTATTGCCAATGCAATTGAACATATGCACAAAATTTCAGATCTCTAACTAGTTAGGAAGATAGTTAAATATTTATTTCAATATATAAACTGACACACAAGTGAAGTGAAGTAAGATCGATTTAATAAAAATTCCCAACTTTCGTTCTGCAATGTTGTTTTCTCAACATCTGCACGTCTAGCATGGAAAAAATAGTTATACAGGGAAACTACCGTTTGTATCCCATTCTTAACGGGAGAGTTGTCTTTAAATAAATTATTTTAAAAACTTATTTATCAATGTCGCTTTAAAAATTTACTGAATCGTCACACTTAAAATTCAAGTCACTTGATTGATTGGAAATTGGTTATTTCTTTTAAAAAACTGAAAAAAATTTCTTTTCTACATATAGTGAGGCATTTTAAAATATTTTTTATAAAGAAAAACGCTAAATAAATATTATACTAAGACAGAGATTTAAATGCTGCGTGAAAAAATAAATATTTTACTTACAATGGGGTATGCAGAATTTATTAAAAACTAGCTTGTTTAAAATTTCAAATATTAACTTTATGCTAATGAAATTGTTATACAATCTTATAAAATATTTTTCTTTAATATGTTTATGTGTATATATTTATGAGTGTTTATATACACACAGATATATACATGTGTGTGTATGTGTGCACACGTACGTATGTATGTACGTATTTAAAATAGTAAACATAGTTGATTAATTGCATAATTTCTGAAAAAAATAAAACAGCATTATTATTCATTAATTATAGAATTATCTCTATTATTTCTAGCGTACCAGATTTATTAATTATCTCAATCTGTTACATAAATACATCTTTATTGTGAATACATGAAAGAGATATGTATTAATTTATAAACTATCGTTAGTAAATTAATTCTTCTAGATTGTAAGTTCAGTTTTGCATTTATAGTCATGCCTATGTGCATAAAAAGTAATGCTAAATTGGTTAAAATCTTGTGAACAGTTCTTATGGGAAGAAAAGTTTTTACTCTTTTCATGGCTGAAAACAATTTTCCAACATTTGCGGTGAAAACTAATAATGTACACAGATTTTAATAAGTTTAAAGAAATGTTGCAATTCATACATTGAAAATATTTCGGGGAGGGTCTAGATTCCTTGGACGCCCTTCCACTATAAATGAATCCTTGAAGCTGTGTTTTATATTATTTATTTAACATTCCTAATCCCAGACTCAAAATATAATTATTAGTTAACCATGTTACATTTCCTAACGGGGGAAAAATCCATAACAGTGTGCAGTAATATCGGAGATTTAACAAAAGAAAAAAAAAAGAAACGTTTAAGTGTTCAAATCTTGCGATCATTTTCTCCCGCCAGTTGTATTAATTACCCCATCTGTTTCATAAACACCCTCCCTTCAATTTGCGGAAAGCCCCCGTGCGTGATGGAGCTCTCTCTTTTTTCCTATTCCTCTCCCGGGGGGGCGCGAAGACATAAAGCCGGCGTCTCATGTAATCCCATTGGTCAACAGGGCTTTCGGGCAATAAAGACGCGAACAAGTTCCGGCCGCCAATCTGATGGCCAAGATTAAGTAATCCGGGCGCCCAGTGAATCGGCACGAGCCTCTCGCTCACTCTCTTAAGAGGATTGGGGCGGAGACTGACTCCCGGCCACCCCAGCACACACCGCGGTGGCAAATGCGGCGCGTAATAGGCAGCACTCTCCTCTCTGTCTGTTTCTCGCCTCCACTAAATCTTTCATTCTCTCTCCCCTTGCTGAGTGTGGGGGGAGGCTCAGGTAGGGCTCTTCTTTTTCTTGCTTTGTTTTGGCTCGTCTAATTTAGGAAAGCGACCGCGGTGGACCATGCTTTCTTTTTTTCTATACGCTCTTTAGTTTTTCTGTCGACAATTAACAATTTCACTTTTGGTCTGATACTTCGTTATGGATTTCACCTCAAATTTCAAGCTTAATGGGCAAAGTACTAGACTCGGATTCACATTACTGCACACGTACGCGTCCATCAGTCTTTTAATAGGCATCACTGTCCTCTCTTTTTCTTCCTGTCTATTTCTCGCCTCCACTAAATCTTTCATTCTTCCCTTGCTGAGTGCGGTGGTGGGCTGAGGGTTCTTCTTTTATTTGCTTTGTTCTGGCTTATCTACTTTAGAATAGAGATCACGGCGTACCACGTTTTTTAGTTTTGTTGAAGAGAAGTTTTGTATTTCAATTATTTCAATCGAATGCTGACGCTGAGTTTACTGTCGAAAGACAACGATTTCATTGTCAAGTGATATGCTGCTTCCTTCCTTATGAATTTCAGTCTAATACTAAAGCATTTATAGCTTTATAAGTGATGTCTTGCACTCATCACATGATTGAATACGTACATGTGCATCAGCCTATGCAAAACTCTGTCTTCTCTTTTCTATCCTGCCTGTTTCTTGCCTCCTCTAAATTCTTCATTTTTCTCGATCCTTGCTGTCTCTTGCTTTACGCTTACTTGCTGTGTGGGTTAGCAGGCTCAGGGTTCATCTTTTCAGACTTTCATCTAGCTTGTCTAATTTAGTAAAGTTACTGCAATGTACCACGCTTTTTTACGCTTATTAGTTTTGAAAAAATATTAGCTTCACTGTCGAGATAATCTGAGTGTTAAAAGATATTGTTGTGGATTTCAATCTAATATTGACTTCCGCCTAATTACGCTGTGTTTGCTGTCGATATGTAAGGATTTCATTATCAAGTGGCTTTCTGCTCCCTTTGTTATGGATTTCAGTTCAAGGTTGAAGAATTTATAGCTTTCTAGGTGATGTCTTGGGTCCAACTTCACCTGATAGAACATGAACGTGTCCGTCAGTGTAATAAACAGCATCGCCCTATCTTCTCCAAATAGTTTGTTTCTCCGCTAAATCTTGCATTACTTCTCACTTTACTAAATCAGAAAGACTGAATTAGGAGACTTTTGCTTGATTTTTTTTAGCTCGTTTAGTCTAAAACAAACAGCAGTGGGCCATGCTTTTTTAAGATTTTCAGTCTTACTGCCTATAAGTAACAATTTTACATTTGAGGTGGCCTAATAGGCTCTATTATAAATTTCAATCCTATGTGTACAGATTTCCAGATTTATTGGTGATGCCGTTGACTTGGATTTACTTGTCTGCACACGTGCGTGTCCATCAGTCAAGTATCTGGATAAAGGTGCACAGATTCAACAATTATGATTTGTAATATATCAATGATACTAACTTCATCTGTTTGAGTAGTTCTGAGGTCATTCTCGAAAATCTTTAGAACATCTACTCAAAAGTAGCTACTTTAAAGTATTAAGTACGATAATACAAGAAATAAAAGATAAAATTAAATTAAAGATTCCAAAAGTTTAGTAGCATAATATGACTATACGGTCTGTGTCGAATAATTTAATAAAGCGATCACGAGGGAGAGCAATTCATTTTTCTCTTTTACACATATTTGTTCTGTTACTGACATTAGAAGTTTTAGAAATGGAGAAGCAATCTGTTGCTTATTTCGTAGTGTAGAATTATGAATTTGAAACTTGCGCTGACGATTTCTAAATGTCTCTACGTTATCATGAGCTCAGATTCGTAACGTTACATGCCTATTCATCATTTCTGCATCTGGATTAAACGTCCATAAACTCAACTATTATACGACTAACATGAGATACACTAATGATACAAACTAGTTTGAACAAGTTCTATTCACCTACAGATTTTACATATTTACAGATACAAAAGAATATTCATGAAATTCTTTTGAACGTATCATAGTAACACAGAACTCGAGACACTTATAAATAAACATATATAAAAAATGAAGACAGTTAAAAATAAAAGTTTTCAAAGCTTTTACATTTTATAAGTTCGCATGTTTGTGAAAAAAATTCCAAAGTTATTGATTAATAACTACGGTTGTACATACTTCAAATCAAAGCAGCAAACTTCTTACTGGTGGAGTAAAAAAATTGGTATTTGTTACAAGTTGATATTTCAATGTAAATTTTGAAACTTATTGCGTGAAATAATATTCCATTCAGTGAGTTAACGGAATTAAAATAAGTTTCCGTTTTATATTAGTATCTACACACCAGGGCAGTTTTAAACGTCATTAATTGCATGTGTCAGTATTTAATTCTAGAAAATGTTTATGCATAGGCACTTAATGAATTTCTAATGACTAAGTTCAAAACAAGGGATTTTTTTTAATGAGGTTTACAAAATGTGGGCAAATTTTTATGATTTATTTTGTATATTTCAGTAAAAAAATAATTACATGCCAAAATTAGATTAAAAAATTTACCGAGATTTATATTATTTCCTTTGAATTAAACTTTTTTTTGTTTATCGGTTGTCTCATTTATTTGTCTAAGAGAATGAAGTCGTCTTCGCATTAGAGTTATTAATTAAAGCTTAAACAGTAAAATCAGACAGATTTTTTTTTCTCTTCTCTGCGCTAACTTTTAAAAGCTCGAAAAAAAGAAAAGAGAAAATCGGTGATGAAACCTTTCCTTACCCCCTTTTTATACAAAAGAGCTCACCCGATGACTTCTAACATTGCTCGTAAGGATTTCCTATAACACGAATTATCAACTGCCTCTTCGCGCTCTAATTCTCCCGCGAAAATTTCTCCTCTTTTTCCCTCTCGCTCGCAGACGAGAAAGCGTGATGCGGCAACCCTA
>CM063505.1:16752381-16759881 GCA_032207245.1 Pardosa pseudoannulata
TTCAAATATGCTAATAGATTAATTTTAATTGTCCTTATTTTACTTTATTCAGGTTTAATGCTTTAATAGCTAAACTCATGTACTATACAGAAAATCATTATAATGTAATATTTACTTTAAGTTTTAAAATTCATTAAATTATGCAATTAGAAAAATTAAATTATTAATTTCCAATTTTTAGTTTTGTCACTTATTACATATTTTACTATTTAAGTTTCTTTTTCAACCTTCAATTTTGTATGTTTTTTAAGCTACTAGGATGAAATCTTATTCATTAAGTTATATTATTAATTAAACCCCACAAGAGGGTGTATGTATGCATCAAGTGTACATACATGTATACATTCTTAATGAATTATATCACAAACTATTTACTGTCTATATTCCTAAATATGTGAGTTTATAAAATATAGATTTGCATTTTATAATCGATCTAGATTTTCTTAAAATAAACAAACTTTTTTTTATATTCATTAAATAAATTAATACCACTGAAAAGTTTAAAAAAATTTAATTTATTACGAGTGTTTCTCAGAAGTATTGTTTGAAAGTTTGTAAATAAAAATGTTTCAAATGTGCATAACTGCTCTCTCTCTTAAAGCACAGTTTCTAAAAAAAATATCTACAGAAAAAAAATTACATAAATGATTTCAACCGATATGATTTGAAGAAAACAGTTTTAACCGTGGAATAATTAAGGACATTTTCTTCCAACCATATGAAAAAAAAATTGAGAACAGATTTAAACTCTCCTTTCGAAGGTTTCAAATATCTCATGGTCATTATGTATTTCTTTTGTACCCTCCACTTCAAATATTTGCAATTCCTGTTTTCAATTTCTAGAAAGCTGATGCATCCTTTTTAATTATTTATGTATGTTTCTTTTTTTTTATTTAAATTTTTCTTTTTTTTCTCTCCGTATTCCATTGGTAGTTTGCGTACATACCACTCTCTAATTCAAAGCTGTGAGTGTTTAAACTAAATTAAACAGAATTATACCTTTGTAAGTTTTCAAAAAGTTTTTCCTATATTGTTTGTCTTATCCTCTGGAATTATAAGGAAATTTTAAAATATATTTTCGGTATGCATACTTTCACCAACCCATTAAGCTGATGAATGTTTCCTGAAAACGCCTTTGAATTTTATATATCGTAATAAAAGTTCTGTAGAACTTAGTCTTTTTGCTTACCTGTACTTCACATGTAGTTCTAATTTAAGTAATAAAAAATCTTATGTAGACACATGATTTCCTTGTGCACCTCTTAAATTATACAATATTATTGATTTTTAAGAATTTTTTATTGTATTTTACTTAACCGGAATTATATTTTGCACAGTTTTTTAAGATTCCCTTCTCCAGATCATGGTGTTATCCATGACAGAATTTTTATTTACCATGTATTTTAGTCACTTTTTTTAATAATTGATAAGTTAATGTCACTTCTTAATGAAAATGAACCTCATAAGTCCCCTTTCTTTAAAGATAAGCCCAATTTTTTCATGTGCCAAATTTTAAAAATTAAACATTTCATAATTGAATATATTTAAACCTTATGTAACAAATAATGCACATTTCCCATTAATGTATTTACATCAATTTTATTTATTTCTATCTCTTGTTACTAGTCATACTCACTTAGAATATAACATCATGAAAAATTATTGATTAAAAAAATTCATCATAACTCGATAAAGTAAGTGAAGCACTGACACAGATAATTTCTAGTAATAATATAATTTAATTTTTTTTTAAAGTTTTGTCAGTTTTCTTTATTTCGTTTATCACTTTAGATCCCTTTTACTTCATCAACTGCCGTTCTTACTTTTTTAAGCCCCATCACCAATTGCATTCTTGGTAATCTAAAAACTGTTTTCTATAAAATGAATTAATAATACAGAAATCGTTTTCATGTAAAAGGTTTAAAATTGAAGAATATCAGAAAAATACAATCAAAATAGAATGGAATTATAATGACAAAAAGTAATAACAAATTGCTAATAACTCACCTAACACAGTTTTTATTAAATAAAATAATATTAAATCGTTGATTATTAAATTATTAATCAATAATAGTTATTAATTAACTCTTATTTAAATAATTAATAATTTTTAAATATTTAACTATTAATAACAAATTTTATTAAATTTTAATTAATAAATGTGTTAATCTTTGACTCTCATATATTGAGCGAGCGTGAGCATAATGCTATTAATTTAACTTTGGTATGGGTAACCTGTTGATTTTATAGAGTAATTTAGAAAATGTGCAACAAATCATTAGATGTATTACGTTTTATGAGCTGTTAAAACACGGGAAGGATAATTTAATCGTAGTTCCTTTATACAATCAACGCTATTCCTATTTTTGTACCTTAGTTAAAGTCTGATTTCTTTTAGAATTGAACTCCAGAAATTCTCCAATGGGCTTAGACGGATACCTCTCTGTACTTCCATGAGCTGATTCGTATTTCATGGTTTATAATCAATTAGTAGATGGGATGGGTAATTTATTCGTTAGTCCTTTATATAATTAACTTAATTCTACCCAATGCTTCTAAGTTAAAAATGGATTTTTTGTTTTAAGTTGAACTATTAAAGATATCCCAATGTGCTTAGAAGGATACGTTCCCAGTTTACGTAGCAGTATATCTAAATACTGTTTCGCATTTCATGTTTTACGATCTATTAATAGACGGGATAGGTAATTTATTCTTTAGTCCTTCATACAATCAATCCAATTCCTACTTGTTATACCTTATTTGGGAATGGATTTATTTTGAAATTGAAATGTTAAAATTCTCCCAGTGTGCTTAGAAAGATGAGTTCTCAGTTTTGCGTAATAGTATTTTCATGTTCTGATTAGTCTATCATTTTTAGTTACCCATTAATAAACAGAATAGGTAATTTATTTGTTAGTCTTTTATATACTTAACCCAATTCCTAATTTTTCTACCTTAGTTTAAAACGGATATATTTTTAAATTGAACTCTTAAAAGTCTCCCACTGTTCTTAGAAGAATACATCCCCTGTTCTGCGCCACAATATTTCCAAATGCTGAATTCGCCGCAAACGGCGAGCAAACTCTTTTGCGCCAGTATTTGTGGATATGGGACCCTTCCCCCTGGAGATCCGTGGCTGGAATAAGAAGGATGCGAGAAGGTACAGAGCAGAAAAGAAGTGGAGCCAATGTTTGCCTCCGTACCCCTTTCCCCCCATCTATTTCTCATTCGGCTTCTTGCTTCGATCCCCGACCTATTTGCTTAAAATCTACGCCACTGGAGAACGCCACTGCCAGTCTGAAATTGAATTACAACGACTTGCTTTCTTACAGGCTTGATGAAGAAAGTCGTCTTTTATTCTTCCCCTTCGCGTGGCATCGCCTTAACTTTGAGCAGAACCGGATTTGGTAAATTTTGGTCACCCTTTGCCGTATTTGGCTCCAAAATAGTGCGCTTGTGTTTGCATTTGCTTGCATTTTATACTTTAATCTGGGAAATGATATCTACAAATGCAGGGAAAAATAAGTGACACACTGAAAGATTGTTACCCAAATGCCTTACGAACTAAGCAACAAGAATTTAAAATTTTACTAGTAAAAATAACTTTTTGTCTCTCAAAGAAGGTTATGAAATATTTAATAATAGATCAGCCTTCAGTATTGAAAGAAAAGCAATGATGTTCTCAGTTATGTATTCAATGTATTATTCTCATTATCCCCTTGATATGCAATGACGACATTCATTTTATGTGCCAATAGAGACTGACGTCTTCGAGACGTCAAGAACTGTCTGTGGCAGATATCGTGCAACATAATTGCAAGTCATTTAATTATTTAACTTGTAATTCGATTATGTTTTGATTAGAATGTCAAGGTGCCATATATCTTTAAAAAGTAATATAAGAAGCAAAACAACATTGAAGTGTAAAAAATTCAATTCATCTACCTATTCAAAAATGATTTGAAATGTTTTATACTTTATAAAAATACTAATTTATTTACTACTGTTACTTAATTATTGTCCATTAGCAACCTATAGTTACCTCATTAAATGTTACATATCAATGCAAATTTCAAAATAAAATGTTCTGTTTCTAAGCTTACATATAACTTATGGATTAATCCGAATAAAAAACTATTATTTCTGGTGAAAAAAAATTAAAAAAAAAAGTTTTTATGTATGTCATGGAGTTAGTTTATTTTTTAGTTTGCACTTTTTGAATTTCTTGCCTAACAAAGCAATCGATAATAAAATTTCAAAGTAAATTTTTAACCCCCGTACATCACATATGATGTACACATCTAATGCTTTATACGCTTGTATAACACATGCGATACACAATTATATAAAATATATAAAACCTTTGATATAAAATATAGTTCATTTTGTATCACATTGTGATATACAAGCGTATAAAGAGTTAGATGTGCATATCGTATGTGCTAACAAGATAAGGGTTAAAATGATTTTTCCAGTCCATTTTAAATACTTGATTCGTGTTAGAACTTTATTTTTTTATAAAGGTTATTTTTACTTAATTTTCTAAAATCCAAATTAATAAACAATTACTTCCTAAAATTATTATTTAAAATTTAATTTAGGACTGATAAGTCATCATACTAAAGAAATCGCAATTCTTATATTATCTCAAACGCAATCTGCGTTTTCATTTTGATATTCTTGTTTAAAAAAAATGAATCTCGTTTTTTTTTTTTTTTTTAAGCATACAGTTTCTGTTGTTCGGTACTATCATGTATATTTAACTATACAAATCTAAAACTAGTCTTTTCCGATTTCTGTTGAGAATTTTAGGTTACACTTTTTTATGTATAGTTCTTAAAATTTTTGTGGCACATTTTAAAGTACAAATTCTATTTACGGCTGTTATATATATCATGTATTCTTTGGAAAATTCGAAATCTCTAAACTTTATGGTCTCCTGCAAACTTTTGCCAAACGATGGCGGAATGTTAGAGCACTGCTCTTCGGTACCGGAGTTCACGAGTTTGAATCCCATTGATGGTATGGATGTTCGTAGCCGTTCGGAATTAGCTTTAACCTTCATTTAATGGTCTCATTATCCCCCGTGAGCAAAACAGTAGACCGTAGAGTTCCAAACCAAATCCAAACCTGCAAACGTTTTGCTCTCCTGAACAATATTGTTTTACTTTAAGTTTATTTACATTTATATTTATTTTAACGTGTTTTGTTTTGTTTAATCCATAGTTTTAATATTTTTATGTAAACTACAAAATTATTACTATCACAGGAGTTTAGAAGTTTAAACTCATAGTTTTACAGTCAGTAAATCTTTTGACTAAAGTAAATGAATTGGCTTTATTAGGCAGTTTTGCTTTAAAAAAATTCACCAAAATCACCTTAATACGTGGAAATAAATTTCTCTAAAGGTGCGATTCATATTAGAAAATAATCTTCAAATGGAGTACTACTCTTTTTTAAAAGGTATCTATGTAAGTTAAGGCAGTTAATACTAATTGTTTAAACCCATGTTAGAGACTTTTCTTTATTATACTTTTAATCACTTAATACTCAACGATTTTTTGTTGTACGTCAGTTTTTTTATTCTAGCAAATATTTAAAAAAAATAGAAAAACTCTTTGTTAAAAGATAAATGTTTTAAACCTGCTCCTTTTTTGTTCCATCTACATAACCCTAACGACGTGTTTTCTATAAAAGAACATAACCAAACATTCGTTACGAAATTACGCTAAGGCTAATAAAAGAAATTGATTTTTTTTTCTACTGCTTAAATTTATCCTGACTAAAATTTTCAGTTTATAGCGTAAAATTATTTTCTCTCTAAATACGCCCCTGTATACGTAACTAAGAATAATTTGTTCCTCTGTAACAACTTTAGACCTAGCTAAAAGTATATTAACACGATAACAAGTTGTTCTTTTTATTATCTATGTCATTCCACAGTTAGGTCCGTGCAAACATATGGTTTGCAAATAGAGAGAGGAAAAAAAAAATTCCCTATTTCTTCAAGAATTTTTTTTTTCCTTCAGTTACAACTCTTACGACTTAATGATGAGATTTAGCAGAAAGAAAAATTTCCTAAAATTCTCTTTTTTAGGTCTTCAAATATTTGTTGAAATTTTCAAATTGGAAAAAAAAGCGTCACTGTGTACCTGGGAACTGATGGAACTGATGTCAATATTTACACATTTCAAGACTAATTCAACACAAAAAGAAAATTGCTTCCAACCCTCCCTTACGTACTTTTGAGAGAAAAAAAAGTATCTTTTTCAAGGAAGACTCTCAAATTTTAAATTCCCGATATCTGCAAAAATGAGTAAAACATTGTTGAAAAAAGTCATGGCAAGATGTTTTGGCATTTCTAAAAAAAAGTACAATTTTATCCAATCAACGTCGACTTAAGTTTGGTATTAGTATTAACGTTAGTTTTTCCCCTTTTGTTTGATTTAGAATGAGAAGAACTGGAGCTATAATTGAGCAAATAGGTAGAAAAAACAGAAGGGTATGAGGCGAATGGAGGAGAAAAGATCATATTTTTCAAAAATAATTTTCTCTCCATAAAAACGCTGTCTTAAAAAGAGTTATCGATTTTGATCATCACCCCACTTCTACCATTCTATACATAATTTTAGTATTCATCTATTATTAAATAAAAATTGTTTATACAAAGCTACTTATATATATATATATATATATATATATATCCTACCTTTAATTATTTTAGGAACAATATTAAATTATTTTACTATAAAACCCCTTTTCTCCCTTTTGTAATTCATAATTTTAAACTTCATAAAATTTTTAACATTAAAAAAACGTTATTTTTAAAAAAAAATTCCTAAGTGTGAATTTTTATAATGTAGAGCTTAATGTTGCATTTATATTAAATTCTAAAATATTTAGTGCCGTAGTACCATTTATATCTTTAAACAGTGTTGTCCCTTCAACTACTTTCCTTATTACCGTTTTGAGTTATTGTAAGAGAGAAATATCTAGAAATAAAGGTATTCTTTCTTTAGTTTTTGTTTAATTTAATCTAAAATTACTTAATTGAATTCATTTTTTGAGCTAGCTTTTCATATAAAATGTCATCTTTCTTTAGAAGTTAAAAAATATCACATTTTGTTACAAATAATTGCAAAATATTATGTACTATAGACAGATATTTTAAATTTAGACTTTTAGAAATAAGGTATTTCCTTAGTCTATTTCGATCACTTCTCCTGTCAATTTGTATTTCATAAAACAAAGCCCTATTAAACTAATGACATAACGAAATGTAATTTTACTGAGTTATCACATATTACCAGTAAAAATTCTTACCTTTTTAATAATTTAATTATAATTTATGATTTATATAACACCAGAACTTTACAAAGAGGCTTAATATTGAAAACGATCAATTTAACACCTCTCAAACTCTTCCTTTCCTACTAATAACACTTTAATTTTTATTCCTTTTTCAAATTGTACAATTTAATTCAATATGCATTACCTACA